>CM060963.1:125645076-126245076 GCA_030765045.1 Tenodera sinensis
ATATGTGGGTTGCATTTAAATAAGATGTTTGTTTATGTCGCTGTTGAGAGCAATCTGCAAAACATGCGTCATACAATGAACGTATGGCAGATTGAAGTCTGTATCGTTGTTAACAACTCAGGCTTGGATCAAGTGCCTTTATAGTTATTAGCAGCGTCATTAAAATAGCAGAACCCAAATTTCCTGCGAAAAAGGTATTTCCGCAGTTTCTTATCAATTGCTATGAACTAAATTTATGGCAATATTCTTCAATTCAACCAGATGTAAAAATCTTAGCTTCACTTTTAATGACTGAGAGTATTTTGTGTTCCAAACCAAACTATTCAGTTCACTCTGAAATATTCTCAATATGGAAAATCATTTGTAACTGCAAATAGTAACCATCCTAATTTTCCAGGGCCTAGCAGTGGAATTTAATGTTTTGAAACTACTTTAAGCAATAAACTTTTACAATTACGCAAACAGGCACTTGAAGGGGCATCAAGCTTGACGGTGGTTTGAGTTGTTTGGTTTGTGGGTCATGAGCGCCCTTAAAAAATTCATGGCAATAGCCAGATATAAATTTGAATCAAAAATAAAATTACTAGTAACAAAGAAAATATCACATGAAAGTGAAAAACAATGATAATAGCCAGATATAAAACAAGGTGACAAATATGCCAAAAAGCTTAGAAAGAGGTATTTAAAATTCTAAAATCCTCAAATTGATACTACACTCCGCCCAAAACTGAGAAAGTCTATGAACCGCTGTTTTGTTGTCCTCTAAGAACTCTGCAAGCCTGCTAGGCAGCTGCAGAGAATCTCGAAGGTGTGCTAGAGAGGAGCACTCTAGCAGCACGTGACAGACTGATAAAATGTTGTCACACAGCGGACATAGGGGGACTGGGTCCCTTTTAAATAGGTAACCATGCGAAAAATTGCAGTGGCCTATTCGCAACCGAGCCAACCTAACCTCCGAGCGGCGAGATATGCGACAGGAAATTATCCAGTTTATCGGAAGTCTTTAACTTCTCTAAGTTTATTACCGCGGAGAGCTGACCACTCTTCGTGTTAGGACGACAGCACCGCTCTCCGCATTTCAAGTCTAAAGTCTTCCGAAGTGACACGTGAGATGGTAATACTGGGTTCTCTAGCTGAATGTGCTTCAACCAGGAGCGTGCCATTGCGAGATCTAGTGCATGACTTTACTGGACCAGCAATGTTATCCAAACCCTTTTGAATTGTAAATGGACTCACCAATAAAAATCTCTTATATAACCTCAGTTCGAGCTATTACTAAGTAGCGAGGAACACTCGACTCTGCTACTTCCTTTTCACAGACTTTACTTTGTTTTATTTTATGAGTTTTCGTACTCATGGTGATGACATCCTCCAACATTGCAAATGTCTCCGGTGGAATTCGCACATCCTGGGCGCCACCCCGGCTTAGGTGAGGGTCCTGGCCTGGACCTTGCTCACCTTAGGGTCTCACCTCCCAATGTATAGACAGAGGGACCCAATCGCCTTCAGGAGTGCATCAGCTCATGCAATGGCCCCTCCCCGGGACTGACCTTTATCAGCGGATAGGCACACAGATCCTACATGTTAACCAAAGGCTGGGACTTTCGCGGTTACCCAGTCACCCCTTGCGTCTCCCCATCCACCTACAACCCGCGCGTAGGTTATCCATCAGACTGTGTACAGGGAAGTATTAGGTGAGAGGTCAAACACAAAAGTGGACCACGGTTGATTGGGCGTTTGGCAGGTGCCCTCTCAACTCTTAGAGGAACCCAATCGAGAGTATGGCTCGGGGCCCCGGGTACGCCAAACCCGTACCTAGCGTAGTAGAACCCCCTGGGGAGTTTAATTTCGGAGTCCTCTTCTGCTAGATGAGTCGTTAACCAAGACTACCGAGCCTCATCTACCCGTTTTGGAACGTACTTTGCTTTCCCTCAACTCTTTCCTACCATTGGTAAAAAATGACACTTTGTAGGCCGTCTGGATTGGGTACTGAGCCCCTCCGCCACGTCAAGGCGACACTCCTTTGGAGGGGATGGCAACACCGGATTTGGATAACATTGCTGGTACAGTAAAGTCATGTACTAAATCTCGCAATGGCACGCTCCTGGTTGAAGCAGGTTCAGCTACCCAGGCTGCTAAGATACTGAAAGCGAATATGCTAGCAAGTTATCCTGTACGTGTTGAAATACACAGAACCTTGAACTCCTCGCGCGGTGTGATAAACTCCCGTGCATTGGAGGGATTATCCAATGAGGAGATTCAAGAAAATGTGACAGAACAAGGCGTCATTCACGTTTACCAGATTCAACGTAGAGAAGGTGGTGAGTTAAAGCCAACTAATACCCTGTTCCTGACCTTTGACCGGGTAGATCTCCCGCAAAGGATTAAGGCAGGATATGAATCCATCGAAGTAAGGCCTTTCATCCCGAACCCACTCAGATGTTTCTAGTGCCAGCGCTTTGGACATACAAGAGAGCTTTGTAAGGGACTAGCTATATGCCCTCAATGTGGAGATCAATTCCACGATGGTTCATGTACTGCAGCTCCATCATGCGTAAACTACAGAGGTGAACATCCAGATAGTTCCCGAGATTGTCCCCGTTTTGTAGAGGAAAGAGTGATCCAAGAGATACGGGTTAAAGAGAAGGTGCCCTTCTCATAAGCCCGGAAGCTCTTACGAATACGCCTACCCTCTGTTCCCAGATCCGGAACCTACAGCTCAGTTGCAGCTAAAGCGGTACCGAGCAGAGATATCGCAATGCAGACCAGCAATTTCAATGGGGCAACAATTTCTGAAAAGACATTTGTAGCCCGTAGCTCTATTCCAAAGCCCTCAACATCAGCGCGTACATCTGTATCGACGTGTACAAAATCTGTTGCTGAGAAAAATACAACTGTTAGATCACCAACGAAAATGTCAAACTCAACGTAGAAGACTAGCAAACCAGTAATCTATAATGCCTCACCGATAAAGTTTAAGATCTACACTAAGAATGATTTCCTCAAGGAAGATAAGCCTGATCCCAGTACATCTAAGGGATATAAGAGTCCAAGAAGATCTCCTCGAAGATCCTCTTCTGAGGAATCTTCAGGGGTGGACTCACACCGGCGCCTTTCATCTTCGCTGGTTGCCATTAGGAACCGTTTCGAGACACTCGAACCCAAATTCGCTATGGGTAGACGGACGTTCTCGGCACAGGATATGGAGTCCAATCTGCCCACACTGGGAGAACCCCAGTGGAAAAGAGGCGCGAAAAAGCGTCCGAGAAGAATCGCAGACTAAGAGAGAAGAAAAAAGCTAAATTAATTCAACAACCGCCTACTCCAAAGTAATGCAGAATTACCTTGGATTACGTGTCCCATACAAATATCAATATAGCTATCCTATAATGGAGCATACGTGGTATTAGAACTCAAAGGCCAGAACTTTTGTTCAAAGAAAACGAACCTCTGGTCTCATGTTTCCAAGAGATTAAGCTGCGTTCTCAAGACGCTTTCCATCTAAGGAGATACACCCCAGTACGGTGTGATGTCACACCAGAAGAGGGTGTCCCGGCACATGGTGGCGCTTTGATACTTGTGAGAGATGACATACGTATACACAAAATCTGTACCATTTCACTCTGGCATACAATCAGTTGATGTAAGGATTCTACTGCAAAACATCCAGATCACCATTTGTACCTTAATTTGCCTCCGTCCCATGGCTTCTCGCACATTGATTTAGAAGATCTAGTTTCCCAATTACCAACACCGTTTCTGTTGTTGGGAGAATTCAATGCGCACCACTCACTTTGGGGTTAAAGTCGCGCTTGTGCGAGAGGTACGCTCATTGTCGATTTCTTGGATAGTTACAGCTTAGCTCTACTCAACACCGGAGAGCCTACATTCATTTCTGACTCTTACAATAGTTTCTCACACCTTGATCTTGCAGTCTCTTCACCTCAGTTGGTAGTCTCCTTACAATGGAATGTCATCTCTGATTTACACTCTAGAGACCACTTCGCGTGTCTTATTAGTCTCTTGACGCAAGATACATGTTCCACACGTATGCCTAGATGCCGTTTGCACCATACCAACTGGAACCTTTACACCCAGTTGCTTGTCTTTACGTACAACGAGCACGACTCATGTCTTTGCTGCCAAATCCGCCGTTTCATTCCCCTGCAAACGTACGTGACCAGGAATGCATGCACACGCCACGTCAACGCCAGAAGCGTGTAAAACATGGAGGGCTTCTTGGATACGTTGTACCATAGGGTGGGGGTTATACAGCTCACGAAGGTTCTGAAATACACTAAGGGAATCGCTCGAAATCAGGCACTCACCTAATTTACGACGATGCACACACAAAACGACTCGGTAAATTGCATACAGCTCTGCAGTAAAAATGGAAGTGCGATTTGGAAGACCGAATGTATGTGGTTCGGTTCCATAGACATAAGCACATCCCACGCCGCTGGTGCTGTTTGACCCATCGGTGTAAGTACATCGATGGTCAGTGTAGTCTAGTATAAATTCTAGAAAACACATGCAGATACTTGAAATAGGCATCGTGGACTTCCGGTGTACGGTTATCCCAAGATCTACATGGGGCGTGCCAGATAGCCAAGGGGGATTAAGCTTCTCGCCCTTTGTGAACATCCTAGGCAGTTCCATTTCAAGCTTCGCTAGAAGTTCCGGAAACGAAACCCCGCAGGCTAAGGATTAAGGGTGCTATTCCTATGGTGGTGAAAAAAGGAGCGAACGTTGGATACTTAGGTACACACCTAAGCGCAAAACCATAATTTGCCAAAAGAATCTCACGCCGATATTGCAGAGGAGGTTTTGCGGACGCGGCGTAGAGGCTCACGTTAGGACTTGGAAAAGCTCCTATTGCCATGCAGATGCCCTTATTATGGACCGCGTCTAATATTCTCAGCACAGATGATCTTGCTGAGGAATTAACAATACACCCATGGCCTAGTTCGGATCGGATCAGTGCGGGATACATTCGCAAAAAAATTGTCCCATTCGCTCCCCACAATTAGTCATTTAGTACGCACATGATAGTTAGGGAACAGCCACATCATGCTCTTAGCTGTGCAATATGCGACGACCAACTAAGCTTCCTGTCCAAGGAAGCCTCAAGAAGCGGGTCTCATCTGCGAAATGAAGTAAATCTAGACCGAAACGGAGCGAAGGTGGTAATCGTCTCCTGCGGCGGCAGAAATTAACACAGATTGACATCTCAGTTGAGAAGTGGAAGCCGTTTAATGAGCTCTGTAAGGTTGTCCAAACATTGCTGCAGGCGCCGTTGAAAGAACGCCGTGCGCTGAGAAGTGCAATAGACAGCGTTGCAAGCATGCGACCAAAGGTTCATTCTTATTGAGCAAAAGCTGAAGTTATGGTCGTTGTGTTGTAATACCACGTATGTTCCATTGTAGAATAGGCATATTGATATTTGTATGTGACAGTATTCCAAGGTAACTCTACATTACTTTGAAGTAAGCGGTTGTCGAACTAATTTAGCCCTTTTCTTCTCCCTAGGGCTGACAGTCTTCTCGGACGCTTTTTCGCGGCTCTTTTCCTCTGGGCCTCCCCCAGTCTAGGCACATTTCACTAGCTCCATGTCCTCTGCCGATAACGTCCGTCTTCCCATAGCAAATTTTGGTTCGAGCGTTTCGAACCGATTGGACATGGAGATTGGGGTAGATGGCAGTCGCCGGTCCGTATCCATCCCAGAGGAATCCTCAGAAGACGATCTTCGAGGGGATGAACGCTGGCTCTTCTTTCCCTTTGGTTTACTGGGAACAGTCATGGTTTCTTCTTTGAGGAAGTCAGATTTTACATACTGTTTCTTGAATTTCTTCGCTGAATCTTTATAAATAATGGGTTCATTTTTTCCATTGCTGTAGACTCTCAGTTTAGATGGAGACGTTGTAGAGGTATTCTTTTCGTTTACAGACTCGGAGGGAACGTAGATTTACCTGTAGATATTGAGGGCTTTGAAAATATTCTTGGTACGAGAATTCGTTCTGAAATTGCTGCCCAGATTTGTTCGCTGGCTTGTGTAGTGATTTCTGGTTTTAGTACCGGCCTAGCTGCAACTGAGCTGTAGGTACCCGACTTTGGAAGAGGAGGTTGTCGGATATTTAGGAGTTTCCGGTCTTCTGAGGACACCTTTGCTTTGCCTCAGATCTCCTGGATCGCCCTTTCCTCCATAAGACGGGGGCATTCTTGGGAACTAGCTGAATGTTCACCACTGCAGTTGACACCTGGGAGGCAATGAACATGGTTCGTCGTGCACGACGCCTCCCCAGTTGACGCAGCTAGTCTTTCTGTTACACAGTTCGCTTGTGTGTCCAAAATGGTGACACATAAAACACCTGATCGGGTTGGGATGTATGGTCTTACCTCTATCGCTTATATCCTGCCTTAATCCTTTGGGGAGACCTACCCGATCAAAGGTCAGGAACAGGGTGCGAGTATCCTTCAATTCGCCTCCTTCTTTGTGTTTAACCCGATAAACACAGGTAACACCTTGTTCTTGTAGATTATCCTTAATCTTCTCAATGTTTAATCCTTCTAACGCGCGGGTATTATCCACACCGCGTGAGGAGTTCAATGTTTTATGCAGGTCAACACGTACTGGATAGCTAGCTAACATTCATTTTTCTATTTTTGCTGCCTGGTCTGCTAATCAACTTCAACCAAGAGCGTGCCATTGCAGGATCTAGTGCATGACCTTACTGGACCAGCTATCCTATCTGAGCGCTTCTGGATTATAAGTGGGCTCACCGGTAGAAATTTCTTGTCTGCCTCAGTTCTAGATATCACCAAGTAGCGAGAACCACTCGAGTCTGCTACTTCGTTTACAATCACTTTTGTCTTTTTTGTTTTTTTTTTTTGTTTTGAGCCTTTTGAAGACTGCACTTCGATCATATCCTCAACCACTGTAAATGTCTCCAATGGCATGCTAACATCCTGGGCACCAACCTGGCTTAGGTGAGAGTCCTGGCCTGGACCTTGCTCACCCTAGGGTCTCACATCTCAGTGTATAGATAGAGGGACCCAATCGCCTTCAGGAGTGCATGAGCTCATGCCCCTCCCCGGGACTGACCTTTATCAGCGGATACGCACACAGATCCTACATGATAACCAGGGGCTGGGAATTACGCGTCTCCCCATCCACCTACAACCCGCGCGTAGGTTATCCATCAGACTGTGTACAGGGAGGTATTAAGTGGGAGGTCAAACACAATAGTAGACCAAAGTTGATTGGGCGTTTAGCATATGCCCTCTTACCCCTTAGAGGAATCCAATCGAGAGTATGGTCCGGGACCATATCCAATCAAATCCCATCTCGTCTTATTTTCTCCAATCAAATCCCGACACGTCACTTCCGCATACCATGTTTTACCCATTCCTTCAAGATCATTTTCCTCCCTTCCTTCCTAACTCCCGTCAAGAACACACCACCGCTCCCTTCCGCCGTATTGCGAGACTAGCGCCTTGCCATTTCATATCTCATTTTTCAAAGATACCGAATTTAAATCTAAGTCTGCTAACCGACTTTTCGTTTCGTTTAAACTATACTTTTCACCGTCAGCAACGCCGCTATCGTTATCGCAAACATTCTTGCAATTCCTTTTGCTTTCCACCCTGATTTCTCCCCCTTTTTTATACCTTTTTCTCACCTTTCTCTCCCATTCATTCCTATTTTTTCATCCAATACCAACGCTCTCTATTTCCTCCAATCCTAACTACCAATCCCATTTTCTCCAATCAAATCCCGACACGTCACTTCAGCATACCATGTTTTACTCATTCCTTCAAGATAATTTTCCTCCTTTCCTTCCCAACTCTCATCAAGAAGACATCGCCGCTTCCTTGCGCCATATTCCGATACTAGCGCTTTGCCCTGGTGGGTGTTTTTCGTGTATCTCGTCTTAATTCTGCCAGTCGCCATCCAGCATTGGTGTAGTGCATTTCGCCAGGAGTCATGAAGAGGGTGCCAGATATGGCAGGGTCATTTATGTGGTTAAAATAAGCAGGGCGGGGCGGAATCCTCCCCCTAGGGTCTTTCGGCCAGTTATGAACAACAAATTTTTAAAAAAACCAGGTAATTAAATGTTCAAAATTAAAAATAAAGATATAAGAAATGTATACGGTATAAACGTTTGGAGTCCAGCCAATTTCTACCTCCAAGCAGACAAGAGGTGGTAGTGTCACAAGATGCGAAACGTGAATTCAAGGTGATGGAACTGAATTCAAGATGGCGACCTTTAATCGGACTAAAGTAAGTCCTAACGCATCAAAAAAAAAGCTGTGAAAATTTGAAGTGCAATGTTAGGGTTGAACTTAAAAAGTTGGGCGAATTTCTACCATCCCTTTATAAGTTCAACGCCAACCTTGCACCTTAGTTTCCCGCCTATTTGGCGGATTAGGACTTCCTTTCGGCGGATTGATGGCCGCCATCTTGAATTCTCTTGCGCCATCTTGAAGTCACGACCGCCATCTTGCGACGCTAGTGCCATTCATCTCCCTGGTGGCAAAAATTAGCGTAACTCCAATTGATTATACTGTATAGATAACTACTTCATAACAGCAGCAATACTATCTTGATTGTGTGTGTAATACTGACTGCAGGAAGACGATTCTCTAGTGAGTCACTATAGGAGTGGTGGGTAGCTCAGAGTTAGATTTTTACTCTGAAAACTTATATTCTTTTTGAGTGATTTGCAGGAAACTGCCTTCGCATTTAAACATGGTTCTAAGTACTTTCTTCACATATTCTACGCATTTAATGCACAGCCAGAGGCATATCCTCAGAGTAAGCTAACTATACCCTATTAGTTTCAGAAAACGTTCTCAAAACTGGTTAACTATGTCTATAGTATAAACGTTATGAATTTCTAAGGTAACACGAAAGATTTACACCAAATAGAACAAAACGTAAAACTTCATACTACATTCCATACTCGTTTGAGTCCTTTAAATTTTGGAATGTTGATAATTTGCAGCTCTACCTGGTCTCTTCTGGAAAAGAAGGCCGGTCTTTCAAACGAAAATATGCTAGATACTGGACTGATGGAAAGGCAACGGTTGTTTACTGTTACTTGTAAGGGAAGGCAAATTCGAAGCCTACCCAAAGGCACGATCCAATGCGTAAGTTTGTGGAATCCTGTAGCAATTATAAGCAGAAAAGTCTGTTCTAAATGTCGTGATCGCGCATGCATCGTACATTCAGACAGGCGGAAAGCAAATTTGCTTCCCTTGCCTATAGCTGAAGGGCGCTGCTGAAGTCAAGACACCCGTACGCAGCCATTGCTGCACAAACAGTGGCATGTTTAGGCGAAACACTCAATTAGTGAAATCCGCTTTAAACTAAACTAAACCTCGGCGCGACAGCCCATGAAGGGCCAAGAAATCCCTTTTGCATGTACTAAATAGTAAGCGACGTTTTAGGTGTTAATAATTGTTATATTCTATCAGCCAGTAGTCATATTCTATCATTACTGGCATAGTAGGTGAATTAATAGATAGTCTATTTTCCCTTCGCAGTGACCCTAAAAAGCTACTTATTTTAGATAACTGTAGGCCCGTATATTTAGTAAGTTCACTTATTGATACGGTCACGGCAAGAAAATTCAATCCTTCCTGTTATGAAAGACGTAAATGGTTTTCAGTAAGGGCAAAATTCTTAGTCACCTTACCGTGTGCATGGGCTTGTTTCGTTCCGTGCTGATGGATGGCCTCTCGGTCTGGGCGAACACACTCACGGCATAACTGACACTCCTATACGCGATGCGGTACTAAAAATTGTGGCTTAGTTATTAAGGATTAAAGCCAAATTGTACTTTTGGCCTTTTCTACTACTTTCATGCAAAGAAGTCGCATGTAATTGCCATGGTCTTTTTAATAAAAAATTTGTCCAAAGGTATCCATAAACATGAAGTTTCTAAAGAAAACACATTTAGCACTGCAAATCTAAAGAGAATAAAATGTCATCCCGTTTCGGAGATCCTATCAGAACAACACAGAATTGCTGACAACAATAATAACAAGAGGGTGGAACTTCAAGATGCAAGTAATGAGGCAGTTAATTGATGTTACCGCACTACTTTGTAAGCAAGAGCTTAGTTTAAGAGATTATGTCAGTCAGTTCTCTTTGAACCGTGGGAATTGCAGAGATATTGTTACTCGTATGATGTACGATGGCGAATTGCGTCAACACTGGTAGGAACAGGGAAAACATTTACAAGTCTGTCCAAAAGTATTCGGAATGATCTTAACCAGTGCTTATGTGAAGAAATAATTGCTAAAATAGGAAAAAAAAAGCCTCACCTTTCTTTTTTCAGTTCATTGCGTCGATATCACAGATATAAGCAAACTTTCGCAACTGGCAGTCACTGTAAAGTACCTGACCTGAAGAAGATGGGGCTAGAACAGGATTAATTCGTTTCTTTTTTATTCCATATTATCGGTACAAGTAGAACTGCTTCTGAAATATGTGATATCTTACTTTGAAGTTCTCTAGAATTTAATATCAAAGAGAAACTGATTGGTCAGTGCTACGATGGCTCGGGTGTCATGGCTGGCGAAACGGTGATGCTTCAAACTTTAGTGAAGGGACATGAGTCACAAACTTTATACACATAGTTTGCGCAAAAATTAAATTTTGTGTTGCAGAGTGGTGTAAAATCCATAAGATATGTTTGTATATTTTTCTCCAACCTTCAGGCCTTTCCAACATACTTTCATAAATCAATTGAATGAGAGCTCTTTTTGGATAAAGTAGTTGGGAAAAGGATTCTCACTGCTAGTGATGTGCCTTGTAGTTCCAATATAAGAATTCTCGAAGTGATTTCGAGTCACAGGGAAGAAATAATCATTGTTTGTGTGATCCTCTTTCCTGTCCCGAATCCACAATTGCAGCTATGAGAAAACTTTGAGAAAGCATGTTCGGAATTATATTTGTGCTTCTGTTAACTGTCTTCAGAGATATATTTTCAGCGACCCCAGTACTGGTGTATTTCTAGACGTGGTGAATGACCTTCTCAGGATCTGCGCGAGCTAGTCATATAACGATGTTGGGGATAATGTCTCTGCTTCCTACTTGTGAGCCGTTATGTCACCTAGGATCCAAAAGCAGAGACAGCCATCAGTACAAGTTCACAAAATCAAAAAAATAATGAGCGTCATTGTGCTTCAACAGTAAAGCAACAGAGTGAGCCTGCATACTTAGACAGCGAATTCCACAACCTCATGCGGAAATGACCAAAAACAGCGGCGCATGCACAACCAGCTATTCCTACGAAGCCAGGCCCGGGAAGGCAAGAGCGGCAGTCGACTTGGGATTTTCAACGACAGAGGAAGTTTCTGTGAAGCTGGGCAGAAATGGTGACTATGGAACTAGGGAGGCATCATGTTATCATACGTGAGTAGTTCTCTTCTAAATTATCTTTCAGCTCTTCGGATCGCATTTATATAATAAAAAGGTTTGGACGTGAGTAAAAACTTTATCATGGCAGGAATTTTAGAAATATTAAAATATTAAAACAATGATCTCAAAATGTATTATCAAAAGTGAAATTTTTTCTAACCACTTTAAAGTGGCGGCAAATATTTAAATTCTCTGTAACTCAAGGTGTTAAGTTTGTATGTTTGAAGTTGTGATAATAAAGGCAAGTAGTACTTGCCAATTGGCAGTGTGATTTCTTTAAAGATCCACATTATCCTAAAGCTTAAGACGTGTCAGTGGGTTGCACAAGATTAACAAGAGTTATGTTTTCGTGCACCCCAGTATAACGTTACACTTGGAATAAACAAGATACTGCTGATATGCGAAGGGATACTCTACTTCATTACAGACTGTCCCGTGATGTTGACTACAAGGAAGTGGGAGAGATATTAACCTGATATTTTTATGATCCTATAAATGCAAAAGGGAACTCGATTATAAACCTCTGCGCAACTTCAAGGCATTTACCACGTCAAAAAAATACTGTTCAAGTATGCAGATAAACTCATTGGATATTCAGTAGTGCTTTTCAGCTATTCAGGGACAAAGAATGAAATTGCAAGATATGAGAAACGGTGATAAGGCGAAAACATATTTAACTTTTGAAAGTCATGCAAAACGTGAATGAATCAAGATATGTCTCCAATATGATCTAACTCTAATATAAAGCTCTGTTTTGTAATTGTGGATAACATTTCATTTGAGCTTTATACCAGATTTAAAGACATTAAGAATTTGGAACTGCTTTATTTAGTGCAATGCACACGGTTCAATGTCTTTAGAAAATGTTTTCCAACCAAGGAGCTAACTTCACTACAATTGTTACGCCATGTATTTTGGCCTTTCAAGGTCGAGGAGCTGCAGTTAATCTACCCTGATGACCAGCTTTTGTTTTGGAGGATAACTGAAACTATGGAAATGTTTGTGGAAAGTTATATTCAAAATATGTTGCCGGCAGTTTAAAATAGTTGCAACAAGTTTTTCTATTAATATCCACAATGTATTACTATGTATGGTCGTGATAAGACCGTGCTGTCAAAACGACCTTAAATAAATATTTACAAAACAAGTTTTTCTACACGTTGAAGCGTTTGGAGAATCTTCTCTTCCTTGGATAGAATGTAGTTTTACTTAAGGAACACAATGGGACAGGATAGGGTTACAGCGTTAACAGTCAGGCCTATTGAGCACGAATTTCTTCATTCGCTGGTAAACCAGGAGACATAATACGACGATGTAACCAAGGGATACGCCGGCATAAAAGATGGACACAGTGATTTTCTTTACAAGTAAACGTAAGCAACTGCTAGGTTTCTGGTAGACCTGAGATTTGCATATTGCGAATGTTTGTCTATCGCGAAACTATCCGATCCTAAGAAGTTTGTATCGTTGTCACTAAAAATTATTGATGACCTGCCTCGTCGAACTGTAAAACGACGAAGTTCCTCGATAAACGTATCGGTCGATAACCCAGAAACGAGCTCCAGGTACTCTACACGATATGCTGCACATGTATACACACATGTCCAAGCCTTTCCCTTGTTTCTCAAATAAAGTGGTCCGGTAAAGTCAACACCTACCACTTCAAATGCACAGCATCTCTCACTCGATGATAGTTTGTAAGAATGGTTAGTACAAAAGTAGAGAAAGTCATGTGACTGCAACACATCAGATTTTTTCCATTACAGTCCATCACAGTTTAGTCTGTATGGCTACCAGTCCACAATTTACACGTTCTAGTAAACAGCTTCCCATCTACATCTGCTCCAATCAGCACTTCTATTGGAACTGTACCATACCGTACATCGGTTAGTCCAATGTTTATATCTTCAACTTCTTGTATCCATGGTCCTCTTTGAATACGACTAATATCTCCACATATATCCTCTTGATCCAAGGCCTCTAGAGTACACTTGTATTTGTCATTTAAATTGCCTAAACAAATTCTGCATGTGCTGTGTTTCTTAACTTCAGTTTTACTTCTTCCAAACAATGAGTGGATAATCTCTTCTGCTTTTATTGGTTCATAATCCATTTCGATTGCAGCTTCCTTAAGAACATATGAGCGTTGTGCACCCGTATCAATGATTGCTCTGACCGTTCTTTCACAGTTTTCTTCCTTCTAATCTAACCAAAATAGTTTGCAAATATACTTCAGCAGAATGTAATGATCTTGCATGCAATGCTTCCACAGCAATTGTTTCTTGTTGCTACCTTTTAGCTGGAATGTTCAACTTCTTTACATCCGCTTTCAGAATATCCTTATTGGTAGGCAAATCTGGACACATGATAGGATAATGTTTTCTGAGACAAGTAATACATTTAACGGGAATTCTGCATGACCAGGCGCAATGTCCTTGTTTCAAACAGACAAAACAACACCTTTTATTTCTTGCTCTCTTCAAGACTTTGTTCACGTGCGCTATAGCACTCATTGTTTACATGATTGCCACTGTAGAATAGGCAGTTACTAGCTGTGCCTACTTTGTTTTGCTTAGTTGTAAGTAAGCCTGCGGTAGCAGGTACTTCATTTGTTTTGAAACTGATCTGCTTCCTTTCTTTGGTTGTCTTAACCTTTTCAAACTTGATTCCAGACATAGCTATTGAAATTCTTTCTTCTCCCTCTACTTCCTGTTTTTATGAAATTCATCAGGCCCTTAAGAGGGTCCTTCGGCATCCCTCCAGCTGTAGACGGCCGTTGCCATACTTGAAGCAAATCTTCGGGAATACACGATTCGATCAATGGAAATAACATGGCTTCACATTCGTCAGTAGTTAAACCCAAGGACTCTAGAGACCTTAAATGAGATTCCAGTTTATCATATAAAGACGGAAGCACACACGAAAAGCCCGCAATTTTATTCTGTAACATTAACGACAGAAACTCCCGAATATATACTTCTATCAACATATCATCCTTCCCAAATCATGACCTTAGGGCTTACAAGGCTTTTGGATAATTCTCTGCACTCGGAGGGTAGCTCTCCACTATCTGTCTAGCACGGGAGTTTGGCGTAGTTTACTGAATCAAATTTTGAAACTTATGGCTCACGTCAATACTTCTGTCTTCCTCCATTTTTTAAACTAACCCCACCATGCTATCCACTCTTTAATCTCGCCACTAAGTTTCTTAACTCAATCTGTGGCAGCTTAAATTTTCTTTTCTGAAGGTCACTTTTACTCTAACTACTTGTAATACTGCTGTTATAACATTCACATTCTTTGGCTAGCTTTTCTAACAATAACTTCATCTTGGAATACTTGCTTGCGTAATCTCCTTTCGACTTATTTTCTGCGTCCAACTTTCCTCTGTTGCATCTACCTCTAGCATAAGCGAAAATATCTCTTCGTCAGGACCTTTAAGTTCTTCAAACTTATCTCTAATAGCTGGCACTTTGTCTCGGCTTCCAAAGTACACGACGATGCGGCAGAATCCAACTCCGCTTTTATTTCATTGTGTATCCGCGTGAATTCCGTTCTTGTAACACTTCTTACTTTACGTGCCCTTTCCATACTTACGTAAATAATGCGCTGTCGCGGTCACCATATATTGGAAATAAGCCTTATTTAGAAGTAAATTTATAAATATAACAGCATTTATTAACGACCACTTCTTCTTCTTCTTCTTCTTCTTCTTCTTCTTCTTCTTCTTCTTCTTCTTCTTCTTCTTCTTCTTCTTCTTCTTCTTCTTCTTCTTCTTCTTCTTCTTCTTCTTCTTCTTCTTCTTTTTATTTTACGACGCTCTTGAATACAAGTACTTATTAATTTAGCGTCCTCCTCCAATGTTTATACTAAATGACTAATTTGTCAATTTAGCATCCTTTAATATTTTAAATGAGCTGCTTTTTGGAGTACTATACTTTTAGAGTTTAATTTTACATTTCCTAATATGTTTAATAATTTTGTGGAATACTAACTTTGGATTATAATTCAATAAATTTGTTATTTTAATAGGTCCTAGTATGCCCAAATTATAAATAGAACTCAGAAACTCATTGATTTTATTTTTATATAAGTTGCAACCTAATAATGTATGCTCTAAGTTTCCATATTCACCACAACTGGAGTAGGGAGAGTCTTTCTTCTTCATCTTAAACAAAAATGCAGGGGTTAGTGCAATATTAAGCCTCATTTTGATTATGTTGCACAGGCCTTGTCTAGGATAGTATATATGTTTAAACCAAGGATTATTATTTTTGTTACTTATCCAATGATCTTCAGGATGTTCCTTTAACCATTGTGAAGTTGTTTTATTTTTAATATGATGAAAGATATCTTTAGGTGGTAATTGTACATTTATTTTTTCTTCTATCTTTCTTGCTTGTTTGGCCAATATGTCTGCTTTCATATTACCTTCTATGTTTTTGTGACCGGGAACCCATACATACTTAATTTGACAATTTTCTTGATAGGCATAATGCACTTTTAATTTTACTCCCATCTCGATTAAATTCTGATTACATGCAAGTCCAAAATTATTTAATTTATTCAAAACACTTAGGGAGTCTGAAAAATGTATGCTCATTTTTATCTTATTTGTAGCGATATAATTTATCGCACTTCTAATAGCAATAAGTTCAGCAGAATATATTGAAAATTTATCTATCATTTTAACTGTAGTTTGATCTTTGGATTTGCTTAAATAAACTGCTGCACCAACATCACCTTCTCTATTTCTGGATCCATCAGTGAAAAAATATTCCCATGTGTTAACCGGATAAGTATCTGTAAATTCTCTGTATAATTGTACCGGATTGTGTGCATTTTTAATGTAAGTATTTGTATCAACATCTAACTGAAAATGAAGTATATTCCAGTGAACACATAGGATGTCTAGGAGTACCGTTTTTCTTTACCATTTTTCTGTATAGAATCCATATGTACATGATGCTGAAGTTTTCCCTGAAGTAATTTAAAATGTTACTAGTATTGAATGAATAGAATTGATCCAGAGACTCCACAAGCTTATCTTCCAAGCAGTAGTCCAACTTAACCACAAATTTACAAGTTAGATGTAATTGTTTCAATCTAAACGGAATGATCCCAAATTCTTTAAATGTTAGAGTTCTTAAGGGTGTTCCAGAAATGCCCAGGAATTGTTTAATTATTTTATACAATGATGAACTCAAAAAATCTTCGCTTTTACGTGATATTCTGCCGAATAGTATAGCTCCATACTCCAATGTAGAATATATCAAATTGTTATATAATATTCGTAGAGTATAAGGATGAGCTCCCCATTTCTTTCCAGAAATATATTTGAAAATATAGGATATATTGTTTAATTTTCTTACTATCTGATTTATATGAAGATTCCAGCATAATTTACTATATAAAACCATTCCCAGAAACGTTATATTGGAGCTAGAAGCAATTTCTTGATTACCCACTCTAAGTGTTTTATTGAATTTTTCCCTTCCTTTTCTAAAAATTATCCATTGACTATTTTCAAAATTTATGAGAATTCCTTTATTCTGCAAATTTCTGATAATACTGCTGATGTTCTCACCAAACTTCGCAATAGTATTGTCCATCATTTCTATCTTAGAAGAAGTATATAATAACAAATCATCTCCAAATGCAAGTCCCTGTATTTCTACGTTAAAGAACTTTTCAAATATTAGTGTATATAAAATATATAAGATAGGACTCGATGATGATCCGTGGGGGTAAACCCAAGCTAGTTGTTCTTGTTTCTGAACAGTGAAATCTAGGATGTAATGCGATTTCTCTGTCAATCATCAAATTTATAATACATCTTATCATTTTAATAGGAAGTTTAATTTCTTTTAATGTTTCCATTAATAAATTTAATTGAACGGAGTCATCTGCTATTGTCAAGTTTGAGTGCTAATAAACAATTTTTCTTCAGGAACTTGAGTGAATTTCTGTAATTAAAATGGCTAAACTGTTTGTTGTGCTAAAATGCTTTCTAAAACCGTACTGAAACTTAGGCCATAAACCATACCTTTCCAAATAAAAAGTAATTCTGTTGGCCAATATCTTTTCGAAAATCTTCCTTAGTACACTGGATAGTGCTATAGGACGATAGCTACTAAGGTAAACTTGTATCCTTAGATGGTTTCTTAATAGGGACAATATAGAATTGTTTCCAGTTGATATCGAAATGTCCTGAGATATTTTCTCCTGAGAAGGAATAATTACTTCACTCAATTCCATACTACAGCTATTTTCTAAAGCAAGAGATATTGATTCCTGATTTGTTGATTCTCCATTTTTTCATCAGAATTAGTTTCTTTGTGGATAGATGATATGTTCGAAATTAAATTTTGTGCTTGATTTTGCCATTTGGGTTGATCAATACGTTGTTCAGGTTTGGGATTTTATTGGTACTCCCTACTTTGTTTACAGTACTAGGTTTCATTTTTTTGACCGCTTTTGTAGTCAAAGACCCACTAGGTACTTCCTTAGATTTAATGGAAGAAACTGTATTTTCTTTATGTAAGTTGTTTAACTCTTTTGAGGCAATGACATATAGCGAATTGAGTTTCGGATTTTCTATTACCGCACTTTTCTCGCTTACTTTGTCGGCGTAGGTTTTATTACCTTTCAGTACGGTAATAACATCGTACCTTGAAACACTCATTTCTTTCACTTTTTTAGAACTTCAGTTTCAAATAAATATTTAGGACATTCCTTTGAATTTGCTTTATGTTTCAGGGAACAATTGATACACCTTACTGTTTTTGCTTTACAATCCTTTTCAGCGTGTTGGTAGCTACATTTGTTACAACTAACTTCCTTTTTACGGGTTTTGAATGAATGGCCAAAAAGCATAAAAATTTTACACTGAAAGGGTTTCTCTTAAATTCATTTACTTGACATGATGTGCCATAAATATATATTCTATTGGGAAGCATTTGTGCTCTGAAAGTAAATAAGACTGTTTCAGTGGAGAGCAGCTGAATATCGTCCCGATTCTTTCCAGGTACTTTTTTCACAAACCTGTGCACCTTAAGAATTTCATAATTTCTATCATTAGTTGTTTGTTCTAGGATTTCTGATTCAGATAACTCAACATCGATTCCTCTTACAATTCCCTTGACTATATAGTTGTAGTAAGGAATGAATGATTTCACATTATATTTACTATCGAAATCTGACTTCAATAAGTTATTGGCTTCTTGGAAATAATTGAACTGTACTTCCATCCTATTTCTACCAAAAGGTTTGATTTCTTTTGCTTTAAATCCATTTTCAAATATCATTTTACCATATTTCATAGGATGAATCCTGTTTAAATTGTCTTGGTTACCATTGATAATAACAAAATATGGACCCGAATCTCTGTAATTATACAATATTTTCTCACTTTTATTACTTATTATTCCTTTCTCATTCTTTTCTTCCATAATTCTTTCTACTGTATTCATGTTCTTAATTACACTTATTTCGATATTTATTAATTCCTTTTTACTGTAATCTACATCTTGCGACATTTAAAAACCCCTAAGGGTGGAATTGGGAACTATTATTTGTCTATATATATAAATGTTTTTTTACTCTTCCTTGAACAAAATGATCTTAAATAACCCAAGATACGAATTATGCACTAACTACAACTAGCAGCTCAAAGGATACTGTACAAATTAAAATCAAATGAGGAGGACGCTCAATTTCACTATACGCACAGTTCAAAACAACCGCCGACGACGAACACTTCTGAACAAACTTTTTCTTGGTTTCTGTAAACAAAAACCAATGCAGCCAGTTGTTAAAACAATCATTATCATTTCAAATGCAATTATAACATATACGTTGTACCTTTCGACTCACTTATTTTTACTTAAGTTTTTTGCGGAGTTTGTTGCTATCTATAAAGTGCCGGAATTTCTTCGAGATACAGTGTTCACAATTGGTGACTATGCGGGCCTTTGGGTGTCTTACAAATACTCTATCAAGCTACAATTTTACCGCGTACCAGTTGTATGCACAGGTTCTCAAGCTCTCGCTTCTTCTTGCCTTGGTCCTCGAAGGGCGCTCTAATTAGACTGCAGATTTCTTAGTAAAGTCTGCTTGGTTTTTATGCGACATTTTTCCAGTTGCAGTACCATCGCGAGATTATTTACACCTTAGTAGAGATTTTCTACAATCTAAATGTCTTCTGAAGTGGGGAGCTTTTACTGATTGGGAACACTTTTTGTCCTTATCTTCGAACAACGCAAACCCTAAACCGCTCTTGGTTTTGCGTTTTTACGCCTTCCGCGTCATTAGATCGTTGTTTTTGCAGATGCATATGGGACATAGTTATCGCCTGTTTCACTAATGTTACGGGTCAATACCTATTTGCTACTGTAGTCGAGAGGCCACCGTCTTTCATCTCGTATTAGGTTTTATATAGATTAAATTTAGATTAGAGTTGTACACAATGTCGCGAGCTTTTACCCCGATTTAGATTCTATAGGTTTAGGTTTTTCGTTGTCAGTTACTGTCACTGAATGATAGGCCGGTTTGCATACGCTTTTTCGCTGCCGGTTTTAGTATTTAACATTTCTTTAAATTGCTCGTAATATATCTTACGCTAATCGTACCCCATATCTGTATTGGAATAAATAATTAAATATCTTGGAAAATACGATGATGGATTCATTAAGTTATACTAAAATTCTTAGAAAATAACAGCCTAAAAGTAAATATAGGCAGGACAAAATTTATGCATTTTCAATATCAAAACTCAAATGTGAATAATTCTGTAAATGCAACAAATTCAATCCTGGATCTTGTGCAACAGATTAAATTTTTAGGACTAGTGTTAGAGAGAAATAAGTGATTTGACCTTCACATTGACTTTATCTGTACTAGGGTAAGCTCAGGATTATATCTGATAAGGAGACTTAAATATCCGGATTCTTCAGCATTAAGAATGATATATTTTGGTGTGATATGTCATTATTTTCAATATGGAATTGAGATTTGGGGATGTACGAGTAAAAAGAATTTAAATATGTACATAGGCTGTTAATCTTGCAAAAGAATTCTATAAGAACTATTTATGAGCTAATAGAACTTCATGTCGCAGTGTTTTTAAAGAAAACAACCTATTTACTGTAATTTTTCTATATGTATATAAAGTAATATTATATATAAAATGTACATATTAACAATTGTATTAATCAATATTATAGTCATAATACACGTAGAAATAATAATCTACATGGGCTTAATGTGAATAAAAGGACACGTGAACGTGAATTATTTATAAGTGAAGTGAAATTATACAAGTTGCCACAAACTATAAAAGCCAAGCAAGGAGTCAATTTTAAAAATCTGATGTGTTGCACTCACATGACTTTCTCTACTCTTGTACTAACCATTCTTACAAACTCTTATTCCTATATCTTCTTTGTGTTAGTTAAAATAAACATTTGTACAAATTATCTTATTGCTTATTTCCTTGTAGGTGCAAGGGGAATATTGGAATACAGTAGGCTTTGTGCGATAGTCAAATCTTTTAAAGCTTTGAGATTCCGTACTCTTTGTACACGTAACATAAAAAAATGAACAACGATGACCCATTTCATGAAAGTTCCAAGTTTTCCGAAACTCTCACACATAACAAGGTATATCTCCGAAATGGTTCACCCTACAAGAAAATTTATTGAGACATAAATTGTGTATTTTAGCAAGATCTACATTTTTTGTATAGTATAATTTGGTCTATCTCTAACGGTTTACCAGTTATGCAAAAGTCGTCCAGAGTAAATACGACTACAGGGGCTATAGCCAGAAAATTCTAGATATACATTTCATTTTTCATAAAAATATCTCAAACATATGACATTTTAATCAAAATCGTTAGAGCCATTTTCAAGAAAATCAAAATTTTCGAAAAATTGTTCATGTAAAGGGTAGTTTAGGGTGGGGCTATTTTCTTCAAAATCTTCGTGTCACATCCTTGAACGACATTAAACTTAAATACCAACTTTGGTTTTTAATCGACGTTTCGTTTTTGAGCTATCCTGTCCACAGACTGACAGACTGACAGACACAGACACACACACGGACCTTTTTCTAAAAATGCTTTTTTTGGATTCAGGGGGCCTCAAAACATGTATTTCCGGTGAAATCTTGACTTCGAATTTTTGGGTGGAATACAATACTTCCCCTACTTACCAGTAGAGAAAGTAAAAAAGAGTTAAAGGAAAGTCTAATAAGAAAATGTTTATACGATATAGATGATATAGGTATCGTCTATATCGATTATTAGTAGTGTCAACATAAAATGTAACTTATCTTATTAGAATTGTATTTTGACAATGTTCGAAACATTGTATAATGTCTATGGGCATAAGAAATAAAAAAGTTCTTATGCTAACCCGTACGAATGTATGGGTGGTTATTTCTTATGACACGCAAGTGACTCTTATATCTTTATATTTGATGTTCTCTTTGTTCCTGGATTATGTATTGTTCTTTTCAGGTACTGAGTAACAGCACTTTCTAAAATTAATTGGTCGTACGTATTGCATTGTATGGTTGATGTTCTGTGATTTTATTTTCAATTTGTTTTCGTACTGTTGGTGACCATAATTTAGCGTCTGTCAGATAATTACGCTGTGGTCACATCAGTGTTGCCAACCCATGGGATTTGTCCCATATTGTCGGACATTTTGAGAAATACTCTTCAGGAAGGGGCAATGGGAATTTAGCACAAAAACTGAGATGAATATGGGACATTTAATAGATTTTATATTGGTTTACTTTAGAAAAACTGTAACGAATGTAAATCTTCATGTTGTTGCAAGCCAGGTTATAAGTGAAAACTGCATTGAAAAGAACGCGTTTGATTTACTTCCTGTTGAGCAATGTACACTGATAGGGTTTATTTAGAGTTGTTGTTGTTGGTTTATTTAATGACGCTGTATCCAGTGTATTCTGGATTTCCGCGTCTGGTGTCTTTGATGAAGTAGAGATGTAGATGTAACATAAGATGTAATTTGAATATACATATGTTCTTATTATGCTGTTAGTATTATAGTTTCATTTTACATTTTCTGAGGAAACGAAGAAGAAGTGGTGCTATATAACGTATTTTCCAATTTAGAAGTGAGGAAATATTCCAGGGACCGTGTCCAATACGTGCACATATGTGTGAATATAGAGATGTCGAATGTTGGTAATTTTTAGGGCATTGAAAGAATATATGATCTGCATCGCCAAACTGACCACACTCACAGCAATCTGTATCGCGTTTTCCGATCTTAAATAAATAAGCCGGGGTGGGTGCTACGCCTAATTTCAATTTCGTTGCCAGAGATATAGCCTCTTTATCTACATTTCCCACTGAAAACCATGGTGTTTTAGATGATTTAGGTAGATGGAAATAAGTATCGATATGATGAGTAATATGTTGTCGGACGTCCTGGATGTGTATTCCTGGTGATGGATTTGGGGGAGAATTATTGGCAGCTGCTTTGGCCAGTTTATCTACGTACTCATTACCTGTTATGTTGGAATGTCCAGGTATCCATATCATATGTGTCATGTTATGTCGTTGATCTAAAGAATCTAGTTCGTGGAAACAATATTTCCCACCAATCAAGAGAAGGTTTTATTTGGAATCTATTAAGAGTTTGTATAGCACTGTAGGAATCGATACAGAGTAGGATTGTGGAATTATGTATATGACGTAAAGAATATAGAGCTTGGTATATTGCGTATATTTCTGTTGAATAATCAGAAAAATAACGTGGAAGAGTGAATGAGTCTCTGGTATCCGTGGTTTGATTGAAATATGCAGCTCCCGCCCCATGGTCAGATAGTGATCCATCAGTATATATAATCTGAGGGGGTGATTGTAAAGATTGAGAAAACTGGTCTAGGAAGTATGCAAACTGTTTAGGGGTAGTAACATCATGTTTTTGCCAGTTAGACAGAATAAATTTGGTTTTAGGGATCAGTTGATCATATTTGAGATAATATAAGGGAGGTCTCCTATGGGACATCCCTCCCTGGAATGATTTGAAAGCTTTAAATATTTTTAAATATATCGGTGTCTGCTTCCGTGATCCTATTTTGCACTGTAAACGGATATTAAGGCCTAGTTGCAATTTAGAGAACAGCGGTGTCTCTGTGAAGAGAAAGAGTTTTGCTATAAAAGGAATAGTTAGGGTTATCTGCCGTTCGGCGAAATTTTGTATTGCTAATTCGGCAAAAAACTTTTGAGTAGCAGGTTTACCGCCGATCCCTAAAATGAGTTTACCAATTTGATAAATTATGGATGTAATTTTATTTTGCATTCCAACTGGATATGCAGTAATAGTGATGGCTCCGTAATCTATTTTCGATTGGCAAAGGGCTTTAAATATGATATATAGGTATCGTGGGTGTGCTCCCCAATGTCGACCTTGTATGTATTTAAATATGGGAAGGGTTGATCTAAGGGTGGAGTGAAGATACACAGCATGATTTTTCCAGGATAGTTTATGGTCAAAATATAAGCCTAGGAATTTGGTTGACTGCGTGAGAGGTATAGGATGTCCGTCAATATGTAACGGTGATTGTAAAATTGGTGTGCCGCGTTTAAAGAAAATAGAATGACTTTTACTAACATTGAGTTTTAACCCTAGTCGTAGGAGGGTTTGCACTAACAAGTCTAAGTCATGTTGTAACTTATGTGTGGATAAACGGATTTCCTGAATCGTTGCCGGAGAGTAAAGGAGGATATCATCAGCAAAAAGGAGCAGTTGACTCTGTTTAAAAGGAAGAGTACTAAGTTCCTGGATATAAATAATAAATAGTAGCGGACTTAGAGGAGTACCTTGGGGTAATCCTTGAGAACTGTAGCGAATTTGGGTGTATGAGTAGTGCAGATTTAATTGAATTTTACGGTCAATACACAGGTGGTAAATACATCGTACTATAGGTGCTGGAATGAAAAGTTTCCTTAAAATAGGGATGAGGATGTCCAACTGTACAGAATCGCATGCGTGGGAAATGTTTAAGAAGTGGGCTAGAAGTCCTCGGTTGTGGGTCCAATTGACGTGTATGTCATGCGTTAGTTGAAGTAGGTTGTGATGTGTGGAGAATAGTTTTCTGAATCCGTGTTGTCCTTTGGGTCAAAAACCGTAACGTTCCATATAAAACGTGAGTCGGGTTTTTAGAATTTGTTCAAATAGTTTCCTTAGTGTGTTGGCTAGGACAATCGGTCTATAGTGATTTGCTGCCCTTCCTGTTTTATTTGGTTTCAGAAGTGGTATGATGTAGAAGTGTTGCCATGAATCTGGGATATGACCTGTGTAAAGAATGTATGAATACCCATGTGTAATCAAAAGATTTAAGGTATGTGGAAAGTGTTTGATCATTTCGTATGATATTCTATCTGGTCCTGAAGCGGTGGATTTATGATGTGAATTAAGTGCATTAGATAGTTCGTGTGTTGAAGTAGGTGACATGAGTGCTAGTGCGCCCTCAAATAAAGGTTCTTCCTGTGTCATGGAATTCAGAAAAAGAGGATTGTTACGTACCGAGTCTGGAGTGTGTTGTTCTAGAAATTGTTGTTGAAGATGTATGTCCATGACTATGGGATTAGTAGGGTGTCCGGTATGTCGTGTGAACCAACGTAGTTTATGCCACATTGTGGAGGTAGTAATTGATGGTGACAATTCCGTACAGAATTTTCGCCAACCTTTGCGTTTATGGTAACGGATGATGCGTCGAGTGGATGCGCATTGTGCTTTTAAAACTATAAATTGGTTACAGGTTGGTGTTTGACGGTATTGGTTTAATGCTAATCTACGTTTAGCAACTGCCTCGGAACATTCTGGAGACCACCAAATGGGTTTGTACCTAGTTGTATTGGAAGAGTGTATCCGAGTTGGAGATATATGTGATAGTACCGTTGCTACAATGAAAGACACGTGATCCATAGGATGTTGTGTTGGGTATGATTTGTTAGATGTTAATGAAATTGCTATTAGCCTGTTGGTAAAATCATTCCAATCCAGTATTTGTTGACGAGGAATGGAAGGTCGACGAGCATCTAAAGTAGGTGGTTTGTCTATATTTATAAATATGGGAAAGTGATCACTTCCCATAGAATCAAGTCTTACTCTCCAATGGGTATTTTGCCATAGCGATGATGATATCAGTGATATATCTGGATATGAGGGAAGTTGATGAGGAGGACCAAATCGGGTTGGTGAGTCGTCATTAAGCAAAAGGAAATGTTGTTCTATTAGCTGATGAAGAAAGGAAAAATTATGTTGGGAACAACGAATTTGGTTCGGAGTAAGGCCAAGATTAAAATCGCCACAGATTATGGTGTTTTTGTTTGGAAGTAATGGTATATGATTCATCCAGAAAGTACGAGAAATATAATGTTGTGGTGCATTATAGATTGCTATTAGTTGCAAACTAGGAAGTTGGAGCAATATGGCCTGAAATTGCTCGTCGAAACTGTTGATTGTTTGAAAAGAGGACACCAACAAAGAAGGATGAAGAAGAACCATGATTCCTCCTCCTCCCCCATGCAAGCGATCCTGTCGGATAACCTGGAATGGAGGATATCGAAATGTTTGTTGAGGGGTTAGCCATGTTTCTGTTGTTGTTGTTGTTGTGTTTAACGCCCGCTTTTACTACTACGGCACCGCAGGCGGTGACACAGATGATACATGGAATGAAGATGGAGCACCGGTGGAATGAGATGGCGGGGGAAACCGGAGCACCCGGAGAAAACCCGCCCTGACGCCGCTTCGCCATGTTTCTGAAATCACTATAATGTCTATGTGATATCTCTCTAAGAGATGTTGTAGATCGTGTAATTTTGGCTTTATGGAACGGGCGTTCCATTGAACTATCGTGAAAGGAGCCATGCTATGAGTGTGATCAATTTAGTTAGCTCTGATTGAGGATATCAATTTGCATAGAAGTTGATTCAAGGCCTCGCTCGGAATGGGTTCATTTTTTCTGGCGAGTTTTCCCATTTCTTCTAGATAATTGAAGAACAGTTGACTGTCCACTTTTCGAGTGGACAAAGGAGAAAGGGAGGGTTTAATAGGAAGTGTCTCGGAAGATGTCTCCTGGCGTTCTTGGTTTTGTAGATATATGGGAGTATGTGATTCACGGGTACTATTTCTCCCCGTAAAGTAGAAAGGTTGATTGGACGGAATCTGGAAATGTGGTTTAGTGTTATTCGATTTGATTCGTTTGTGTTGTGGAGGTGTCTGGGGTATCTCGAAGGGTTTATGTTTGTAAGGTCTTGTAACAGTATTACGAATTATGATGGGTTTATCTGGGATGAATTGATTCATTTTGGTAGAAGCGGGGTTTGTGTTGTGTGGATCTGTTTGGCTATGTAATTTACTAGCGTATGACTGGTCCCCACGAATTAACTGTATAGCTTCGTATCTTGAGATACGTAAGGATGATATTTTATCAGTGATTGCTTGTTCGCGCAGAAAAACTGGGCAATGTTTGTCGTTAGCACGGTGTGGAAGTGTGCAATTATTGCATTTCAAGATGTCGCTATCACAATCTGAGGTGATATGGTTGTCTACACAACGCATACATGTGGTATTACCACGACATGTTTTGGTAGAATGACCGAATTTAGCACATTTGAAACATTGTAATACTCTTTCTTTGTAAGGTGAAATTGGAAATTGGCTGTAATATAAGCGAAACTTTCGTGGGAGCATTTGCGATCTAAAGGTTAATAGGCATGTTTGAGTGGGTTCGTATGTTATTGTCCCATTATCTGATAGCACACGTCGTTTAAAACGATATACATGTTGTATTGGATAACCTTCTATAGTTTGTCCATATTTTTGGATTTCTGTTTCTGTGATTTCAGTGTCTATGTTATGTATAACTCCTTTTGTGTGTATATAGTGATGTGGTATATATGCCTTCAGCTGGTTTTTCGAAGCAAAGTCTGAATTGAGTAATGCATTCGCGGCAGATGCGGAGGGTAGAAATACTTCTAATCTATTTTTTCCTGTTTTTATAATTTTCTCTACTGCTAGATTTTGGTGATTTTCGAATATTAGTTTGCCCAATTTAAGTGGATGTAGTTGGGTTATGGTACCCACTGAACTAGTTAATACTACTATAAATGGTGCAGTATCTTGATTATCGTATTGTAAAGTTGGTTTAACTATTTCTGTATTCGAATCAATTACGGGGGAGATATCCATAGTCACTGGAATATTTTTCTCATGTTCGAGAACGTCCGAAAGTGGCGGGGGAGCCTCCCCCGCCATAAGGAAATATAAGTTACACTAGCACACGCGTGATGAATATGTGCACCGAATAGAAATCAAAATGGCTATTACTCGACACTGAACTAAAGTCACTGAACACTGCTTTCTTGGTACACTCTTCGACTATTATCGAGCTCCAGCGTTACTGGAATCTGAATGTAGTATAAGCTTCAAGCGATTGCTTCTTTATAACTAGTTTTAAACTAAAAACTGTGATGCGATGAAATCGAATCTAAGCTGGCAATCACATCACCATCAACAATGGTTTATTTAGAGTTAATAATAACAAACATTGGACAGCAGTGTTGCCAATTTAGCTTTTTTTCCCGCTAAATCTAGCTTTTTTAAATTTCGTGTTAGCGGCAAAAAACTACAATTCCCGCTTAGCGGGAATTTTAGCTTTTTTTGCATTAATAGGGCATTTATAAAAAAATAGGCAGAAGAAAATGAATCCATGGTAGTATATGACTGTTTTGTTAGAAGCACGAGATAAGAGCGATGAGGGAGCTGGCTTCCGTTATCGTAACACAACTCTCTATTAAAACGTAAACTATGGTGGATAATAAAGAGGACGGAAAATAAATACTCTTCAAACCGGAGACTTGATATAACGAATAAACAATAACATCTTATTCAGCATACGCCGGAGAGATTTCTCTAGCCTACTTCCCTCAAAGTAATTGCGTGTGGTACAGATATTGGTGTTTCCGGGACTTTAGCTAGGCTACTCGCTATTTATTATGCTTCTCACTTCTGCTGATACTGGCAATAAACTTTGAGTGTATGTGTGTGTTATTTTAAACACGTATCTGTTTATCCCATGCGTCCCATGCAGACTTATTGCAGATGGTATTTGTTTGTTCCTCTTTCCTCCTCGTAGCATAACAGATGCAGGTGACCTGTGTTTGGTTCAAGAAATTATATAATTATTTACAGTAACTTAACCTAAAGAAACTTTTCAGTTGCGTTGTTCCCGTCCCCTTAATTACGCACTCTCATCTCGGTGTGCTGCAAGTGCAAGTAAGTAGTGCATTGAAAACGGATGTGGTCGGTTCATGTATAGTGATTCTGTGATTGATGATATTTAGTCATTGTGTTAACTGTTATTCTACACTTTTTTTGTTACAAACTACTTCGTATTCGTGTGAAATGCCTCCAAAATATCAACAGCATTTTCGAAAGGAGTGGCTTAGTGACCCCGCTTTTAAGGACTGGCTTTTAGAAGAGCCGAGTGATAAAGATAAAGTTAAATGCAAATTTTGTAAAGCTATCTGTAACGCAAAACGTAGTGATCTTTTGCAGCATGCTAAAACTAAAAAGCATTTAGCTTCATCTAGTGCATTTAGCTCTTCAAGAAGGTTGGACCAATTTCTTAGCTTAAGTAGAGATTCTGAGAAGTTACGAAATGCCGAAGCTTCTCTCTCACTTTTTGTTGCGTGTCATTCATCACTATTAAGTGTTGACGACCTTGGTGAACTTTGCAAATCTATGTTTAGTGACAGTCCAACTGCGGCAAACATTCAGTTGCACAGGACAAAATGTAGTGCGTTGGTGAACTTTGTTTTAGGTCCCCATTTTGAGAAAGTATTGTGAGAAGATATAGGGTAGTGTTGCCAACTATAATTCAATAAAACAAGCTAAACTGGCTTGCCAAAAAGGCTAGAAAAGGCTAGATTATATGTTAATACCTATATAAACATTAGAAAACTACATTATTAAAAAAAATACGCATGGATCACCTAGCAAAAATAAACGTAGTCTTCGCCATCCCCCTCTGTCTCATTTCTACTGCTGCAGCTGGGATTTCCCTTAGGTTCTTGCATGTATGCAGGATTTGTACCAACAACTTCAATATTTCATCTGGGACTTCGCATGAAAAATCCGATGTATTGAGGTCACATTACTTTCTCTACTCTTGTACTAACCATTCTTACAAACTGTTATTCCAATATCTTCTTCGTGTTAGTTGAGATAAACATTTGTACAAATTATCTTATTGCTTATTTCCTTGTAGGTGGAAAGAGAATATTAGAATACAGTAGGCTTTGAGCGATTGTCAAATCTTTTAAACCTTCCGTTCTCTTTGCAGGGTTAATATAACAAATTGAATAACGATGTTCCATTTGACAGAAATACAAATAACAAGGCATACCTCCGAAATGATCCATTCTATAAAAAATTATTCAGACATAAATTGTGTATTTTAGAAAGATCTACAGTTTTTCATAGTAAGATTTGGTATATCTCTAATGGTTTACCAGTTATTTTTTTTTTTATTTTGATGTTTAACGACGCTGTCAATTGCTAGGATCACATCTGCATCGTCGGTGTACCGGAATTTTGTCCCTCAGGAGTTGTTTTACATGCCAGTAAATCTACTTACATGGAGCTGTCGTTTTTAAGCACACTTAAAAACCATCGGTCTGGGCCGGATTTGAACCCACAACCTTGGGATCGGTAGGCCAGCGTTTAACCAACTGAACCACCCAGACCGACGTCAAAATCGTTAGAGCCATTTTCAAGAAAATCGAAATTTTCCATGTAAAGTGTAGCTTAAGGTGGAACAATTTTCTTCAAAATCTTCGTGTCGCATCCTTAAAAGACATTTAACTTAAATACCAACTTTGATTTTTAACCAACTTTTCGTTTTTGAGTTATGTTGTCCACAGGCACGAAATACATACACAGACCTTTTTCTAAAACGTGCCAAAGAGTCTAACAACTTGATGGAATCCACACTCCCAGATTCAAAAGATTCGGGAATTCACCAAAAGGATTGTATCATTACGTGCAATAGCTGCAGTAGTGAGATTAAATTATGTATTATTTTAAAGGTACCGGTAGATGAGTAAAAAATGAAAAAGGCTAATGAAGCGTAGAAAAAAGGCCAGGAAAGCTACTTGTAGCTTTTTGGAAAATTTATAGCTAGATGGGTTCTCAAAAAGGCCAGATCTAGCCATAAAAAGGCTAAGTTGGCAACACTGATATAGGGACTGGAGTGTATAGTATACATATTGACGAGTCAAACGACATCAGTGTTACCAAAATTTTGGGGTTTGCCATAGTGTATTTTAGTCTTAGAAACGGTGGGTTAATTTCTACATTTCTAGCTTTTTCTGAGCTACAATCTTGCGACTCTGAGTCAATCGCTGCCTGTGTTTCGAAAACATTGCGTGAGAAAGGGTTAGATATAAAGAATTTAAAGGGTATCGGCGTTGATAATGCTGCTGTTATGACAGGCGTCAACAATGGAATGTGCACTAGATTGCGCCAAGAATGTCCAGGGCTCATAATGATACGCTGCGTGTGCCATTCTTTGCAGCTGGCAATTTCTTCCGCTGCTCAATATGTTCCAACAAACCTGGATTTTCTGATACGCGAACCCTACAATTGGTTTACCCACTCGGTTTTACGTCAGAGTCAATATAAGGCTTTGTATGCTGCTATTAACGATGGTCATCAACCTCACAGAATTGTACAAGTGTGTCAGACGCGGTGGCTTTCAATAGAAAGTGCTGTTGTCAGATTACTTGACCAATCGGTTGAACTTAAGACTATGTTTAGCATGGCCAAATCAAGAGACAGAGACTATTCTGCCTCACTCTTGCATGCTATGTATGTTGATGAAAAAAATCACGCATTTCTCCTATTCATTCGACCAGTACTAAGCGACGTTCAAAGGGTTAATAAATCATTTGAATAGCAAGTGGCAGATCCGTGTAAATTATTGGAGGATTTAGGCAAGAAAATTTGTACCTCCAACTTGCAAAGAAGATTTCCTTATTGTTAACCTTGAGAATTGTGTGGACTGGCATGCGTATTTAGGCTATGAAGTGGAGGAGAAACTTCGGGGTTTAAAATTACCTCCTGACGACGAAAAGGATTTTAGGAAGCGGTGTATCACTTTTTTGTTGAAGCTACATTGTGAACTGCAGGCAAGACTTCCCGATAATGTAAAAATTTTAAGAAAAGTATCCATCTTGTCGGTTGAAAATTCTTTGCGAGTAGTGAAAGAGTCCCTTATTCCAGTCATGAAATATTCAAATATTCCAACTGAAAAAATCACAAAAGCAGAATTTCAGTGGCATAACTTAATTACTGTAACCTGGAAGGAAACTTCACAGACATTGCGTTTCTGGCATGACGTAGCAAGTTACAAAGATGCATCGGGTGTTGATTCCTTTCAAGAGCTAGCTGACGTTGCGGTATCTTTGCTGGTACTACCTTGGTCCAATGCCGAGATAGAGAGGCTTTTTAGCATGATGAACATAATAAAAACCAAACTCCGTAACAGAATGGGAACACAAATGTTAAATTCAATTACAGCAATCAGGTCAGGACTTCGTCGGATGGGCAAGTGTTGTAAAAATTATCAGTTTCCCGCCGAAGTATTAACTAAAATAGGGACATTGGCTTCGTATAGTAGTGGTTCGAGTGATGACACACCAAGTACTTCACAAACACCAGAGGAACATACTACTTCAATTCTCTTCCCTGAAATTCACGAAATCGACCCCGATGATGCAGAGGAAGTGCAGCTCTACTTCTAAATGAGGTAATGTAGTAATGCCATTCGTTATGAACATAAAGCTAAATGAAGGAATAGTATTTATTACGTAGAATAGATTAAATTGCGTTCAGCGAGTTCAGAAGTAGCCATGGAGGCCGGTGAACATTGAACATGTCAATAACGTACGTAACACTACATCGTTATAGAATATTGATAACTAAAGCGCGTCTCACCCTTAAAAGACAGTACACGTTAAATGGAGCGCAGTGTTGCAACATGTACTAGTTGCGAATCTCTCTCCGCGAGCGACTCGAGGTGGCCTGAGTCCTGTACTTAGTCCTTCAATTGCTGCTTGACGAAACGGGCACTTTTAACTTTGGTATCCCTCCACGCCTTTGTTACTGTATGACCTAAATTTACAAATGACTCGTCTGTATAAACAATTGGTTTCCCCTGGTCCCTAAACCTTTTTTACGTATTTTAGATATTTATGTCGCCATCTGATGATATCGATATCGTCTCTTTCTATTAATATGCACTTGTTACCCTTTCTTTCATATTCGAACCCCAAATCAGAGTGGCCCTTGAGAAATTTGGTAGGGTCTCATCACTGTTGAACTGTGACAAAATTATATTCAGCATGGGTGGAATATTTGCAAACTGTAAAGAATGAACAATTCGCCGCACTCCACCTTGCACTATTCAATCATATTGCGTTAAGGATATGCATCTGTGAAAATAGCCCAAAATCTGTCAAAAATCACAAAAACTGATTTTGGTGTTATTAAATACTATGATTCTTCTAGTTTTGTTTTCTGTGCTTTTTACACCCCTACGGCCCTTTAAACCATGTCACGTGGTCATTTAAATGGCTCCCTGCAGGTGGGCGTACCCACTAAAATCGAAGATTTTGAGCGTGACTTAGTGCTTTTCATTTTTCTTATTTGAATTTCGCGGAATAATGTAGGTAAGGCAGGGTAGGTTGTTTATCATAACGTGTGTTGGCCGCACTTCAAAACATTTGACGGTAGGTTTGCGCTCTTTTTCCCTCCTAAATGTTTGTTTTGATGTTATAGATGAAGGAAACAAAAGTGTTTAGAGGCGAAGTTCTTGTTGTATTTTTGTGAAGAGCAGTGTCTAATACTTCGTGTGTAATACCTGCATTATAGTTATACTTTAGGCGTATCAGTGCACTTTGTTTCATTTTAAATTCATTCGTAGTGCTTATAATACTCGTAGGTTAGCTTATACCAAGTTTAGGTTACTGTTTTGTGTTAGTGAATCTTCAGTCATCATGAATAGGTTGAAAGATCATCGAAATACAGGAAAGAAGCGTGGAAACAGGAATAATAATGTTATAGGTACCAGGTGGAGTAAAGGTAATCCCACAAACTTACATACAATTGGAGACACAAATTTAGTAAATACAAGCCAAAGCACAACAATTTCACTACCTTCATGTTCATTTCAAGAACCCCCACTTCTCTCTGCTTCTCAAGACTCAAGCTCACAGACTCATTTTTCAACAAGTCACACTAAACTCTCAATGTTTACAAGAGATGAAACACATATTTCAGAATCCTCCCATGACTTCACCTTGGTACACTCAAGCTTATGGCAGAATATTTTCAGGGGCACCAAATGTGGTGAATGTGACAGTGCTAGTCTAGATGTAAAACTTACAAGTTTTTTGGGATTTGCATCTAAAATAGTTGTTAAATGCAATGATTGTGACACAGTTTTAAGTCAAAACTATACAAGTCCTAGAGTACACACAGCTGAGTCTACCAGGCCACCTTTTTAAACAGCTAAAAGGTCAGAAACCTGCTATTTTTTGTGATGCAATTTTGAAACCTCTTTTTATCGTATTTCAGTTTTTCAGCATTTCTTCACATTTAATTTGCTCTGTACGATGCAGTTTTTCTTATAAATGTATGAAATTTTGTGTACCTCCTCATAATTAACTAAAAAAGATAATGCTAAGATGATTTTTTGATAAACTTAATATTTTGTATGTAATGAAATTAATAAGGTTTGTGTAATGAAAAATTTTAAGAAAAATAATTATTTCTCATGTTCAACAATTTTTTACACCCAAACTAGCAGTAAAAATAAAAATTCATCTTAGCAATTTATTAATACACTATTAATGTACTTAATTATAAAATTACTAATTTTTAAAAAAATAAGTGCATCGTATGGAATGATTTTTCAAAACAGTTTAAAAGTTGAATAAAAAAATTAATATCTAAGGAACTAAGATAGGTATATGCCTGAAACTTAGTATAAATACTATGCAATATGCTCTGATTATTTCACAAAATTTTCAAATAAATTGAATCAAAACTGTGGATTTTCAAAATTTCACAGATGCATATCCTTAACCTAGCGTTTTGTGTAGTCCCGCCCTTTTTGCTTTCTTTTTCGATGGCGTTCTTAGAGGTCCTTCCATTAGTTCCTTTTTAATCATACACACTACTGCTTCTGAACACCCGATAGCCTTAGCTGTTTCTTTTACTGCCTTTACTACCAAGCATTTTGCTTCAAAAATAATCTAACACATTCATAATTATTTGGCGTTCCTTACTTCTTAATTTACCAACATATCGTCTCTTCTTAGCTTCCCCCTCCATAACTACAAATATTTACAAAAATATTAAACAAATAACGCAATAACAGCTCACAGTTACACACACGGCTTCTTTCGAACAAATGTTAGTGCTGCTCCTTATACTATCTTCTGTGTCAGGCCTGACGCTGAATAGATGAATACCTTTTGTTTGCCTTATTGGATAAAAGAAAGAGGTTACTGCCTTTTGGTTTATTTTAAAAACTTTCTCCAACCTTCCTCAACATTTGTTCTCGCTGGTTCCCTGATGTAAACTCAATAACAAAAAAGTTTCACACTGCGTAACTTTTGCAGTGCACAGATATAAAATTTCCCGAAAACATTTAATTTAAAAAATTATAACCCTTAACTGGGTAAACATAGAGAATTCAAAGTAGGCAGGTAGTAGCACTATAGTTTACTCTACCTAAGAAAAAAATATAGATGCATTCTAGCAGTTAGTTTGTTAGTTAGTGCGTGATGAGTGTAGAAACAGCAAATATCGGACTTCTATTGAAAAAAACGTTTTCTGAAGAAATTTGGACCTATAGAAATGTATAATGACTCTGAAAAGGATATAACCTGATAGAGAAAAAAATTCTGCATAGGATAATGTGTTCAAACCTGAAATTTATAACAAATGAATATTTATACCATGCTATTAGGAATGTGGCAACAGAGCGAGGGTAGAAAAGGACGCGGCTAATGGCAACTTGTATGCGCTAGATAGAGACAGAGATGTCCCATTTAACTCCATACTGTCTTCTAAGACAGACTATATAATAATTACAGCTAAATAAATCGTTAGCTTTTTTTCTAGCTTTTTTCTCAGTTCATATTTAAGCTTTTTGGCTTATTTTGAACTACGATCTAGCTTATCTCCTTGAGTATGGGTTGGCAACACTGGACGCAGTCACCACCTTTAAGGCTGGCACTGGCAGTAGCGTCGTTAAACAAGCGCCAGACAGAACAAGACAAGGGGGAAGTAAAAACAACAACAAAAGTAAAAGAAGCTTGGTGTTCTGTGAGAAGAAGTTTGTATGTGCTTCATGCGGTTGTGATAGGCGTTTTATGTATGTGCGGTGTATCGTATGTGCGTAAGGATGTTCTGTGGTGTATGGTGGGAATTTGGCAAGTCAATATCTGGTTTCGGTGTTTTGAGCCGTGTGTTAACTTGTAGGGAAAACTAAAAATGTGTGTTTAAACGGAGAGAAGTAGTTTTTGATTTCACGCAGAATTGTAAACATTTAATCGGTCATTGTACCGTTTAATTGATTTTGTTGAATCCTTAAAAACTGTGCATATATGATGGGCTCAAAGAAACACAAAAAACATAAGTCAGATAAACGAGACCGATATGAAGGTAAGGGATACTTCTAGAGTGCATTTTTTAACTGTTTATTGATACGCTGCACTTGTTATAAGTGGTTAGTACATTTTACGTTTTTATTATTGAAACCTATTACGAATGTCACACGGGATAGTAATGGAATTGCATAGTACCCTTGCACCGAACCTACTTCACATTCACTAAACATTTCCCGGTACCTCGGAGGAATCTCAGTAAGTGGTATCTCCGATTATCCTCTATAATAGCTACAAAGCATCCTCTACCGGTGGAGAGAGGATGGCCAGGGCGGCTGTTGTCAACCTAGCATCTCTGAAATCATCAGTGACATCAATATATTAGCAACTCTTGCATATCAAAATATGGCCCATCATGACATAAAAGTAATGTGTAAACATCTCGAAAAATAACCTGCTATTGATAGAAAGAGTGAAAGCTATGTACATGAATAAGATCCTTTGCCTTGCAAAGAACACTTCATTATGACTGACTTATGAACTCCTGTAACAGCTCTTCTACATCAGGGAACTACGACTAAAATACACTACTGCCTTCTACAGAACAGTAACAAGCAGCTAAAGAATAAGTGAATAAAGCCAAAATATGCAGCGATTTCTATGAGACATTATTATTCCTCTTATTACTACTACTTCATGTTTAGCCACGCATTTCTGTATTGTGACATTAGTTACACAGTTTTCAGTCAGGAATTTGTGTATCACCGCATTAGTTACTCAGTGTTGGTATTTTCAGTGTGTGCATGTTTCTTTGGCTGGCAATGCATTTGCTGCCTACGTGGGGGTATGACTCTGTACACAGTAATGTGACTGCCCCCACTACCTTTTCATGGGGAATGCTAAGTGATGGAAGAAGCATCCATGTGGGGCACCAGGGGTTGAGTATGGGAAATTAATTTCTCAGCAGGGCCATTCCATGTGAAATGAATGCACCCAATTTACCTCACCAGTTTAGATTTTGCTAAAATTTGATATACTCATAGTGGCTGCTAAGACTAAGGAAAATACCAAACTTCATCTAAAATAAGAACAAATTAGAAACTAAAAGCTTTACTTTACCTTTGAAAATAAGTTGGATACAACTTGAAACATGTCAGCTGTGGAAAGTCTTGCAATATTACTAAGATAGGTGAGGTTTTTAGTTTCTAATTTGGTCTTATTTTAGATTCTGTTGCTTCACTGTTAATTGCTTCAATTTTTCCTTAAATTACCAAACTTCAATTTTTTTTATCTCAAACCATTTCTGAAATATGGCCAAGTAAAGCTACAGAACTGGAAAAGGCGTTGTTTTTATGCATTATTTATCCTCTTTTCCAGTGACGTGCAACATAACATAGGTTCTAATTAAGAAATTTATTCAAAATGCAAGTTGAAATTTTGATTTAATTTTTTTCCAAAAAGTACATGGTTTAAAATTTTCAAAATATTTCTATAAATGCTTAGTGCTGTTGTAAATCACATGGAGAAATATAAATATGGGATGATAATGGGTTCATGTTAAAAAAAAATTATTCCTAACTCTTGTTTTTCACAATTAGCTCCGTTTTGACCAAACCTTCTTTTAACAAATGGGAATTAAATTAAAATATACAGAAAGCTAACAAAAGAATATAAAAAAATATCAAAATACCTTAAAACAAAACCAATCAGCATATTTTATAATTAAATTAAATTGATTGCTTAGTTTATTAGGCGGCGCCATGCCTAAGCAGTTAAATTGTTTATCTATCACCTGGGTGACCCGGGTTCGATCCCAGGGACCTGCATGTAGTATTTGTGGTGGACGAAGCATTATCTGGGCAGGTTTTCTCTAGATTATCTGGTTTCTCCTGCCACTCATTCCACCAGTTGCTCCATCATCACCTTTCCATTCATCAATATTGCCTGCATTTCATATTACCCTCTTTTTCACTATCATACCTGGTGCTTGGCTGACCACCCACTTGCAGGTCTTACTCTGTGTGGTCCATAGGTTCCTCTGCTCCATAACAGGTGTCTGGCGCAAGGCACTGGCTTGTAAGTCATACATAAGGGGAGGGTAATCAGATGAAGAAGAAGGAGAAGAAGCTTACTTTAATGTTACACAATTTAAACTAGTAGCTTATTGATAAAACAAAAATATTAAATATTGGACTTATAACTATAGGTACTAACAATGATAATTTTTAAACGAGTAGTCTATGAAATATAAATTAACACTCATCTTGGACCTATAACTATAGATACGAGAAATGATAATTTTTAAACAACTAATCTATAAAACATAAATTAACACTAATCTTGGACCTATAACTATAGGCAGTAACAATGATAATTTTTAAACAAGGAATCCATAAAATATAAATTAACACCAACTGAGGATAAATGAAGTTTTAAGTTAAAAGCAGTTTTCCAAAAAATTATCTCGAATCTTCACAGATAACATTTTGAAAAAGGCTTGGCTTACATCACTTTTGACAAGAGTGTATATTCTTCCAGTCGGAGTAAACAGACTTTTCTGAGAGTATCCATCATTGACACCCACAGGACTTCTGCAGGTGTAGGAGAGGAGAATGATGTAGCTGATCCACATGAATGAAGAAAAGTTATTTTCACTTCATCAAGTTCCTCATTTTTTCTAAAGTGTACCCAAGCCACTAGTTTTTGTCGTACACAGTGGTGACTTAGCCTGATATGTCTTGTAACTTCAGTTTGTCTGGTGATGTAGTTACCTCCCTCTCCCAACCCTGCACATAATCTGGAAGGTAAGATTAAGAAGAATCTTAAGTAAAAGTCATTGAAATTGCTGATAAAGAAATTTATGAAAGAACTTTTTTTTTAGCTGGTGTTAAGGGCACCTACAAAAAAAATCCATGAAAATACTAGTAAAAATGTTTGGTGTCAAATGCATCAGAATTTGTCAAGGCTACAGATTCAGATGAAACAAAACCTTAAAGGTAAATTCATTAGTTAAATATTCTAAAACTGTAGTGGGCATTGCAAGCATGCACTGTATAAATATTGAGAATGATACTATGATTGAATATGCAACCAAACATTTAAAACAAGCAAAATATGGTCAAGACTTACAGAAAAATGAAAAGGACAGTAAAAAAACTGCACAAAAATGTTTGTAAAGTAATAAACACACTATATATTCATCCAATTTATGGCTTATTATTACAGTTTTTAATATAAATTTGCATAATCATAATATAAAGTCGTCTGTGTTTTAAAGGTTATATTGGTAATTAAGGTTACAAGACACAATAATGCTATTTTATAGTTCGTGTTTATGAAGAAAATTCTTTTAACATATATTTCATTTAGTCGCACAGGCAGCATGGAAAATATAAAATATTGTGCTTTTCATATTGTTGGTAAAGGAGCAATTTAAAAAATATGATGATTTAGTAACTCACCTGACACTGAAAACAATTTTAACAATTTTAAATGTACATAAATGAAGGGTCAAATTCTAAATGTTAACTTAAAACTCTCTTAACAGTTGCAGAACATATGAAACTTTAATTTTAATCACATAAAGGAAAATATTTTATTTTACTTTGGAATCTGAGTAAAATTGAGGAGCATTTTTTCAAAACTTGATAGATGCACAAAATGCGTTTCTGAGAAAAACGGTTTTTTCTATTTATTGGCAATACTAATTGGTTAGCACAGCAACTATATTAATCATTGAATTCTCCTTCCTGATACTGTCTCATTGAATGTGAAAAGAAACAAATAGTATAGTGTAACTAGTGCAAATTTGGGGTTTGAAAATGCAGAGTTTTTTAAAAAACTGATAGATGCTGATTAGCTTTTCTGTGTGAGCAAGAAATTAACACATGAAGTTTAGTTATTTTTGTCCTTTATTGTTTTTGTTACTTTTTATTTATGTATTTATTATTTTTTTTATCTATTTTCACCTTTTTGTAATACATAATGTACTATACAACCAACATATTAATGTTTATAAGGATTATTTTATTAGGTGTAAACTTAGAAACCAAGTCCTGCTACATTCACAATAACAATATATTTTCTTTTATTTATATAACAAACATATTGAATAACACAAAGAAATTTCAAACAATATGAATAGGTAAGCTTTAACCTTTTAGTGCTTGTGCAGTCTGTAAATGGTTCTAAATTTGTTTCTCTTTTGCACATCTGCCTCTGTCTTAATCTTCATGAGTCCCATTTTGCAGGTTGAGCATCTGTCAGTGTGTGGTGTATGGAATGAAAGATTAAAGAAGTTGTAAAATATGTTTTTATATTTTGACAATGAGCAGCTTGGTAGATTTCTTAATCTTCTTTCGTTGCAAAAGTTGGTCCACATTTTTCTGATATTAAGTTCTGGAGGTAAATATCCTCCTTGATTTTGGTCTTCCATAGTGGTTTTCTCTACATCTGTACTTAATTTCTTGCTTTATAGCAGCAGTAATGCCCTTCTGTAATATTCCTGTTCTTTCACCTCCTCTGGTTTCCTTTAGCGCAATCCCAGATAAGTGAAATTTTCTAGCCAGGAGAGATAATTTATCTTTTGACACCCCTGTGATTCCTTGAAGCTTGCAGCGCATACTGACAATACTCGGCCATCATTACTTCTCACACTGTATTTAATGCGAACAGTCTTCTTTCTATTTGCAGCCTCTTTATTCACCACTCTGCAATTAGGAGATGAAATACTCATGTGTTTCATAAGGAAGTTATCTTTATCTATTTTGTTGAGCATGAAAAGGTGTTGGTGAAGTCCACTGTCTCAACTAAGAATAAAAATGCAATGTAAGTATAACAAAGGTTGCAAAGCACCTGCCTGCTGTGCAAGGGGTCCCGGGTTCGATTCCCGGCAGGGGGTAGGAATTTTTCTCCAGCCAAGACTATTCCTCATCCTTCCCTGAGTCTGGAAGTATGGGTGAAAGTGTGAATGTGTGTGTGAATTCAACATATAAAAACCCCCAAAGACCGAAAAACCCTCTGTTAAACGTGTAACACCATTTGTCAATATGCAAGGCTGCCGATATGACCTCTGCAGTTAAAGACGGGATATAAATGGAACAAAAAAAAGCTTGCAGAAATGAATGTGAAATCCAAGCGCACAACCTGACTTTGCAGTTATTGCCAATGATGCAGCAGTGTGTGGCGGGGTTTTATTATAAAATGATGGTTAACACATATTAGCGTGAATATAGCAGCAAATGGAGCATTGTTTTTGCTAAAAGGTGGAAAGTTTGTTAGAGCAGACGCCACTCTTTTCTGCAGGGGATGTGGTCGTAGAATGGAATGCATAAACCAACGTACTTTTATTAGAAACACATTTATTCGTTATATATACACTTTACGTTACAGTTTCAGCTAGTTAATAACTTTTAAAATTGGATAGCGTCCATGCTGTTTAAAAGTTTTGGTGTAATTCACATATTCACACGCCATCAACAATTATACGTCTTTACACTTTGAAGTCACAGACGCTAATGAAAGTAGTTTCTGAGCGTCCTATGACGCAACACCGCCATTCTTATGTATTCATCCGCGCAACAGTTCTCATTGGTCGAACTCAAACAGTTGAGAAGACATTGTCTATTTTGAGTATTATCAAAAGAAATAAGTCCCTGATACACCCAAATTAAAAGAATTAAAAATTTACACACTCTTACAAAAATATTTACATGAACAATTTTCTATTAGTCAATATTCTGTCTCATATGCCCCTTGTTTTGTTTTTCAAGTTGTCACCTTATTTACAATCTTGAAACACAATACAACACTTCTCCCTACTTCTATTTCAATCACTTTGTACAATATATTTTTTTCTTTTTCTTTACAGTCTTCTTTACTGTTTGTCTTTGTCCTTTGTTTTGACATAATACAACATGTCTTTATAAGTTTCACATATTCGGTTACTACACAATGCATTCGGTTATTATACAATACATATCCAGTTATTGTACAACACATTTAGTTATTACACAATATGTCCAATTATTATACAATATATATTCAGTCATTGTACAATATACCCAGTTATCATATCACATATGTTGTTATTATACAATACACCTTCAGTCATTATACAATACATATTCAGTTATTGTACAACACATTTGATTACTACACAACATGTCCAATTATTACACAATACATATTCAGTTATTGCACAATACATCCTGCTATCACATCACATATGTTCTGTTATTATGCAATACATATTCAGTTATTACACAATACACATTCAGTTTTTGCATAACATATTTAGTTATTACTCAACGTATTCAGTTATTACACAATATATCCAGTTATCATACAATACATATTCAGTTATTGTACAACACATATTCAGTTCTTATACAACACATACTCAGTTATTGTACATTTGACATTGACACAAATATAATTTAAGTGTTTCATGTGGTTTTTGACTTGTATTCATTGCTATAAGGAGAGAAAAACAGGATACAAATTTTGAGCTAATGATTATGATCATGTTTATGGCAATATTTTATTCAGTTCTTTGCCTTCTTTGTCTTATAAGCTCATGTATAGGCAGGTTATTGAGTCGGTTCTTAAACTCTGATGTTACTAATGGTACTAATTTTCTTAATTGGGTTATTATTCATTGTTGTTTGGTTCAACATTTCTTCGAGCTTAGCATTGGCTATATTCATCTTAATTCATGGGCATTGTTTTTCTGATTATGGTTTTCCTCACTTCACTAATTGTCGTTTCTTTGTCTCTTATTTTTATAAGAGAAAACTTCTATACTTACAATTATTCTGTAATTGTATTATTTTTCTTCTCAATTTACCCTCGACATCTTTGTGTCGAAATATTATATCTTTTTCATCATAATTGATTCATTTTTATTTTTGTCCCTGACATCCTTATGTCAAAAACATATTATCTTCCGTCGCTATGATTCATTTATTTAATGACAATCAGTGTCCTCATCTGTCTTTGTTGACAATGCTCTTTGTGGTCGATATAGCCAATGACCATGTTGATCTTCTTCCTTGTTGTAATCCTAATCTGAACATAATTTCCTATAAGTAACCCATCAAAAATTGTTATCTTCTTTCATCTCTATTATTCCTGCCTTACACATTTGTTGACAAAGACTATTTGGTCCTTTCTTTGTATGGCTTCAATTTATTTTTGTGGTATCTTCCTACCAACTTGCCATTTGTATTCTGTAGCTCATACGTGTGGTCACCCAGCTGTTTTGTTATGACCAGTGGTCCAGTATACAATAGCTCCATCTTTCCAGATCTTTTTTCCGATGCCTTGGATGCTTTGTGGCTTTTTAAGAGCACCTTTTCTCCAATTTGTGGGGACCATTTCCTGACGAATCTTTTCACCTTGTTCCTCCCTTTTTCAGCCTTCTGTTGTAATCTTCTGAATGCCAATTGACATTTTTCTTTCTCTGATAATTCTCTTTGGGCAGCCATGGTAGTGTCAATGTCAATTGCTAATTTTCTTGGTTTCGTGTTGGTCATTAGCTCGATAGGTGCGAACTTGGTCGTGGGGTTCACCGAATGGTTAATCACCTCCTCTATATATCCGCATTTTTCCGTCCAGGAAGTGTGGTCTCTGTGGCAGAGCAAACGAAAATAAATACTAATATCCCTCATGATTCTCTCAGTCGAGTTTCCCTGGGGATAATATGCTGAGGAATAGTACAATTTTATTCCTAATGTTTCTAAGGTGTTCCGAAACAACTTGCTCTTATGCATGGTTGCATTGTCCGATAGAATACATTTTATTCTCCCATATTTTGGGATGTAGTCCTTGACGATTTTATCTAGGCATGTTCTGCTTTTGATGTTCTTAATGGGGTATATTTTGGTGAATTTTGTGAAAACATCAAACATGACAAATATGTATCTGTTTCCATCTTTACCCCTAGGCAGCTCTCCATGCTCGTCAATACACACCAATGCATTTTTTTCGTTCCTCACAATGGATTGTGGGATGACATCGTACTTTACATTAATTGGCTTGGCCTTTTGGCATAGGTCGCATGAGGAAATTAACTTCCTGACCTTCTTGCCAAGATGTTTAATGTACAATACCTCAATCTCTTTCCTTAATTCCTCAGTTATTTCTGCTTTTACATTTGTAATCTTACAGTCTACACTTGTATTATTTTCTGTTATTTCATCCCTACATCTAGCAATTTCTTCTTCTAACACAATTTTATTCTCCCTCATCTCTGATTCTATCTTTCCCATCCTATCTCCTACAATTTCTATCCTAGCTTCTAAGGCTTCCTTTGTTTCATTTAAGTTTTTGTGAACTAATTTTAAATTAGTTTCCATTACTTTCATATTTTCTTTACACTCCTGTCTTCCTAATTCTATTTTCTGTTCTAAGTTCTGTCTACCTAATTCCATTTGCTGTTCTAAGTTCTGTCTACCTAATTCCATTTTCTGTTCTAAGTTCTGTCTACCTAATTCCATTTTCTGTTCTAAGTCTTTTCTCACTTCCTCCATTTTCTGACCTATCTCTTTCTTATTATTTTCCAAGTCCTCTCTCACTCCCTCTATTTTCTCACCTAAACTTTGTTCTATATCCTGTTTTAATTCTATGTTATTTTGTTTCATTTTCTGACCTAAACTTTGTTCCAGTCTTTCAAACATCATCATCATTAACCTTTGGTCTTTGCTTATTTCCGCCTGTTCCTCAATCTCTAATCCTTCCTGATAACTAGGCCTATCTGCCCCTTCCCCCACTCCTGTTTCTATCTCTTTTCGCGACATTTTAATTCCTTTATCTAATTCACTTAATGTTGAAAGTCCTGTTACTTTTCCACTTCTTAAAAACATATATTATAGAAATAAAATAAAGATAAAAAGTTTAGATCCTACTTTTTTTTTTTTTCTGCTGGTTCTTCGTCCAGTTATTTACGTCTCCTGGGTAGTTGACTTCGCCAGATGATCTCCGGTGTTTTTCCCACGTTGATTCTCCGTGTATCGATGTTTTGACGGATCGTTGATATCAAACGATGTTCAATGGCGTCTTTTTCCTGCACGATGAGATAGCGTCCTTTTTGATGTTTATCGCACTCGTAATTTTGCATTCCATTCTAAATTCGCGCTCCACGTTGGGCAAGCCATTTGTGGCGGGGTTTTATTATAAAAGATGGTTATATATCACATATTAGCGTGAATATAGCAGCAAATGGAGCATTGTTTTTGCTAAAAGGTGGAAAGTTTGTTAGAGCAGACGCCACTCTTTTCTGCAGGGGATGTGGTCGTAGAATGGAATGCATAAACCAACGTACTTTTATTAGAAACACATTTATTCGTTATATATACACTTTACGTTACAGTTTCAGCTAGTTAATAACTTTTAAAATTGGATAGCGTCCATGCTGTTTAAAAGTTTTGGTGTAATTCACATATTCACACGCCATCAACAATTATACGTCTTTACACTTTGAAGTCACAGACGCTAATGAAAGTAGTTTCTGAGCGTCCTATGACGCAACACCGCCATTCTTATGTATTCATCCGCGCAACAGTTCTCATTGGTCGAACTCAAACAGTTGAGAAGACATTGTCTATTTTGAGTATTATCAAAAGAAATAAGTCCCTGATACACCCAAATTAAAAGAATTAAAAATTTACACACTCTTACAAAAATATTTACATGAACAATTTTCTATTAGTCAATATTCTGTCTCAAGTGCACAAAACTTGTAGAAATGATTGAGAATTCCAACAATTGCAAGAGTGAGATGGCAGTCAATACTAACATGCGTTTCATAGAATTCAGGTTGCTACACTCTGGACAGTAAAATCATAAAATTGTGTCTATCGACCTTTGCTTTAACTGAGCAAGTGCATCTGTTGAGTTTTGAAAAGCCTGCTAATATTCCCTACCTTCTATACAGGACAAGAATCAAATTTTGCAAAATCTGATTTCACAGAACGATCCAGAAATTGAAAATTATGCCGATACTATATATAACTCAATTTCGTAAAATTTTTGCATCTATCGAGTTTTGAAAAAACGCTCCTCAATTCTTCTCTGAAATTCTTCACATAGTTGCCTCAAAGAAAACAGCCATATGCATGAGTCATGAATTGGAGGGCAAGAAACATTGCTGACAATACACAGCAATAAATCAACAATAAGACAAGACAAAAATAAACTTCCCTTTGTGGAGTTTAATTTTTTCAATTCATGTCCATGTTTTCATGGAATTACCCAGAAATATTTTAAAAAATTGAAATAATGTACTTTTTGGAAAAAAAAATTAAATGAAAATTTGAATTTGTATTTTGAATAAATTTCTTAATTAGACCTATGTTATGTTGTAATCACTGGAAAGAGCATAAAGAAAGGACAGTTCTTAGAGCTATTTGAAGAGCATCTGGTCACACTTTTCTGGCTAGTTTTTTGAAAATTTTATGTAGCTGTATTTCAGAAACAATTTGAGATAAAAAATTGAAATTTGGTATTTCCCTTACTCTCAGCAGCCACTATGAGTGCACCAAATTTTAGCAAAATATAAAATGGTGAGGCAAAATTTTGATTCAAAGTACATTGATTTCACATGGAATGACCCAGCAATGCATTCTGTCACTAAGAGAATTAATTGATTTCTTATTATTTCTGTCTGCCTACCAGAGCAAGACATGCTGTAGCAATGTGCAACGTAAACATCCCTATCATGTTCTAACTAAGCCCTGGCACAAGCCCATGAAGAGTCAAGCTGTGTCCCCCACCTTGGCCCACTACAGACATCATTGGTGGGGGGCAGTACTGGAGGGTGGTACATGGTCAGTGTCCTGATCTCTCCCGGCCAGTTATGCGGTCTTCACGACCTGGAGCCGCTACTTTTCCACCAAGTAGCTCCTAAGTTGGTCCCCCCAGGACTAACAAGGCTGAGTGCACCCCGTGCCAGACCTCCCAGAGGGGATTAAATTCTTTTGCTGGTACTGGGGATCGAACCCAGGTCCTCTGCACCAGAGGCAAGCGCGCTACCAACTGTGCTACGGAGGTGGTCCTATCATGTTCATGCATACTAATGATTCACATCCCCGCTTCTGTAGTATGGCAGCACTTCTGCCTCACGTCCAATAGGGCAGGAGCTCAAATGTCACTTAGGATGAGTTATCTGGATAAGGTTTTTTCTGAGGTTTTCCTTTATCCCGAGAAGACGAATGTTGGGTAACTTAAGGCTCTATGGACCTCGGGCTCATGGGAGCATCATTTCACCCATTTCATTCAGTCACCATCCGATGACACTACATTGGAGTACATTATAAAAATAATAATTGGTATGAAGTACATCCATTGCAGATATAATAGTAGCAATCAGGTCATAATGAAGGCAGTTTTATTCATTTACAAATGTGAGAAGTGATATATAATGTCAAGGGTTTTACAACTGAAAATATAAAAAAAGCCTGCCTCTATGGTGAGGGAGTACTGGTCTGTCTCATTCAAGACTTCTTGAGTTTGAATCTCAGTTAGGGTGAGTTATCTGGATAAGATGTTTTTCAATTAATTTGAAGCTCTATTTAACTTGGGTCCATTTGAGCATCACTGCAGATTTTAAGTCCCGGTTATAGGACCGGTGACCACTCAGCATCGTGAGGAAATTGAGGAGCTTGTGATAGGTAAACGGCCATGGTCATGAAAGCCAACTTTTCGGCTGGGGTTGTCGAGATGCTGACCACATCTCCTTCCCGTACCGGTTGGATGATCGCCCATCTCTACCTTGCGTATGTGGGCCTCATGCCGGCAGTTGGGTTGGCAGGCCCTGGTCCGATATGGGCTGTAGTGCCACGGGTTTAACTTTTTTTTCACCTATTCATTCATTATCCAATATGACTTACCAGGCTAAAGGGCGTTAAACTAAAAATAATAAAAAAGAATTGCTGATTCTAATGGAACAAAGATAGATTATACAGGGTGGCATATGAATAGTTGCCAGTTTTATTTCTGAAATTAAAAGATTCAAATTTTATACACAGGTAGTACGAACTGGGTAAATACACTTCACTTCATTGTGTGTTCAATATGTACTCCGTTAAGTCGCGAGTATACTATTCCTTACAACTTTGCGGCACAGGTCTTCATTTATCTTGCTCCACAGTTGCACTATCAGAGAATGCATTTGTGTAATATTCAGTGGCCTCAAAAGGAACAGTTTTCTTTCAAATATCCCCACAAAAAAGAATGTGCATGGGTTTAAATCTGGATTTGAAGGAGGCCTGAAGAATCCTCCATGATGGTACTGTCGGTAACAATAGGACATCACATGTTTGTTGAATATCTGCTGTAGAAAATCCAGTACAGTGTGACCCATGTGAGGTGTTGTAGCATCTTCATAAATCTCTGTATATTCATTGTAAGATTGGTGGCAAGAAGATGTGGCACAGTCATTTTATAAGACAGTCTTCATAAGAAAGCATTGACAGTTTCATTGAAAAACGTTATGTCTGAGGTCGGATCTGCTGGTGCTTTAGGAAACAACCACTTCTGACAGAATACTTGTGTCCTTTATGTGAAGGACATCTTCACACTGCACCGTCCTGAAGACCACGTACATGAACCTCTGTCATTCTGCCATATCCGATCACCTCAGAGGAGGATGGGTTCCAGCCCAGTATCCCTTAGCCTGAAGAAAAGTAATTGCCTTTACAGTTGTGTTGGACTGACTTGTATCCTCAAAAAGATCTATGCCATTAAAGTTCATTTTTGTTGTGGAAGGTCACCACAGACAATAGCTCCAGGATTAGATCAAATAATGAACTCTTTGCACAAATACTTCAAGTTGACAACACATGGTGAGGAGGGGCCACTCACATAGTGCCAGAGTTCCTGTGCTTCCAGAGCTTTGGTGGGGGGAGCGGGGTAGTGATGTAGTTTCAAGTGGTGTTACAAATAGTGGAGGAGGAAGCAATAGAAGCAAGTTCAATGGAGGGGTGGTGCACTGGCATACACTAGGGATCAGGGACTGTGCAATTCAGGGATTACTGGCCAGGGAAGTGAAGAATGTCCAAAAATATAAATATAGTAGTTTAGTACTGAATTTTTGTTTACAGGTTTACTATTCAAATCAAAGAACAGTTTGTGAATTTTTAGTGGAAGTTTGTCACAAATCAGGTAGTGATTTATGTAAATTTATTAAGTATTATTATTATTATTATTATTATTATTATTATTATTATTATTATTATTATTATTATTATTATCATCATCATCATCATCATCATCATCATCATCATCATCATCATCATCATCATATCATCATCATCATCATCATCGTTATTTTATTACTATTCTTCTTCTTCTTCTTATTATTATTATTAGTAGTAGTAATAGTAGTAGTAGTAATAGTAGTAGTATTGTTATTTATGGTACATTCTTATGCACTACTTTCACATTAAGCTGAGCCATTAATCCAGAATCAAAGTGTATGCTTCAATACTTCATCAAGACTCATAGTGGTTCTCATAAGTTTTTTATGGAAGTGTGCATATTAGCTTAACAACTGTAAGATGAGTAAAAGATACAAGTTTTTTTTACAGAAAAGCAATTTGGAGTCGAGAAACCACCAGCATTAAAATTAATACTGAAAGTTGGTACCTCAACCCCTGAGCACACCAGTGATTCTCCAGGACCTAACATTCCATTGGTACAGCCGAACAACTTCAGTGTTACACCTGCAGCAGGAGATGAAGAATCAAGGCATTCTGCAGCATCATTCCATGGCAGAGAGGAAAGTCACTTGGAAAGGCAACATAAGAAAGCTAAAAAGAAGAAAAAGAAAAAGGAAAAAGAAAAAGACAGGGATAAGCATGAAAAGAAACATAAGCATCATCATAAGGTCAGTGTTTTGTTTCACTCTTTAGCTAGTTCTGTTTTGTAGAAATATTGAAAGGTAGTCACTTGAAAAAAAAGATCATGTTAACTAATTAATTTTCCCAGAATGGCAATGGTAGCAGAGACTCTTTTGGTGGGGACCGACTTTGACAATGATGATATCACAGATTACATTACACATAACAATTTCAAATAGAAAATGTCTGTCCTTATTTCCTTTACGGCAATGTGGTTTATATCTTCCTGTCAAGGCAAACAGCACAATATCAAATGAAGCAAGGCCTGTGAAACTAAACATGAATTCATCTTTAATCAAGACTTCACAGGTGATCAGCTGATCACCCCTGAAGAAGGCCATGGAGTCTGGAATGACAGAAAGCTCAATGTTCATAAATCTGACATGGCTGATTCACCCATGAAGCCTTGATTAATAATGCTTGCTGTGAATGCTTCAAATCTTACACATGAATTTATCATATTTGGAGTGTGAAAGTTGCAAAGGTCATTTGCTTGGTTGTTTGTTCGTTCATTTGTTCATATCGTGAATCAGGCTCAGGGACATTGAACATGTCATACAATTAGGAATATGCATCATGATGAGTAATACACCCCCCACCAATAGTACACTTTTTTCTTCCATCTTGCACCATGTAAGAAGCAGTAATGAATAAGTATAAGTTACCATGTGCAATCTGCCCTATGCAGTGAATATTTACTTGTGGATGAGATATTAAAGAATTCTTTCATGGGAACTATACAAATTTTTGCACAAGTATATTGATATAGTTCCTTGGCAGTTATATAATTTGCCCACATTAGGATGGCATTTCATAGGTCAAGTAGTAACTTCTCTTTCTGATGTATGTTATGATTAGGGCTCGGAAGTTCATGCCCTAAAAAACACTGAAATATGCATGCAAATATGCTCTTAAAAACTTGAAAATATGCCAAGAAATATGCACTATTGAATTAAAACAATGTCCCTTTGCAGTAGACAAGGCGAGTTAGTATAAATAATAAAGTTACCTTATTCCTTAGAGGTTGAAACAGAAGTGGTCCCGCTGCTAGTATTAACTGCTATATTGCAGTTCACAACCAACACTTTGCACAAATTTTCAACTGTAAAACATCGTCTGTTGTCTCGCAAAACTTTTGTAATGTGAAAAACATCTCTCCACGTCACAAGATGTTATTTAAATGATGTTAACTGCTTCACAAAGAGAGTCAAGTCTCTTGGTGTTACAGATGGTTTTCTTTCAAGGATGTCTCGAATATCGCACATCTGTTTATAACCAGAATTTTTTGAAATTATATAATTCACTTTCTCTTTTACTTTTTGTCCTATACCACCAGGAACCGAACTTAGATCACATTGTTTTTTCAAAGACAGTAACTGATTCATGCGAAGGAGATCCCACAGCTTCCAATGCCTTTTGAAATTGAGATCCTCTTTTAACCCAGTATTTTGCACAGTTTCTGTTGATGAAGCATCTTTCAAGTCCAATGAATTAACAACCTCTTCGACTATTTCTATGTGCTCAGCATAATATAGAACTGCATCGACCATGTTCCCCATCGAGTTAACACTGGTGCAGGAGGAAGTCAGATATTAGGTGCTGTTGATCTAAACAACTTAAGTCTATTCTCTTTGTACAGGATACAAATCTATCTATCAATGGAAAAGAATCGCGTATTGTCTCAGAAATGTGATGAAGAGTGTGTGTCAAACAAGTTATATGAATTATGTTAGGAAAAATACCTTTTAGAGATTGTCCAGGTTTTACCATATAAGGACCTGCATCAGTAACAAATAAAAGTAACCGGTTGTATTTGATTCCACATGGCCATAGTACAGCAATGGAAATCTTTACAAGGTAATAAAAACAACAAATACTGACTTTACATGGTTTTATTTTTAACTTATGCGTACAATTAGCACTTGGTCATATTTCCCTTAACTTTTATCACTTTCAGGAGTCTCCCAGGCATTGAGTCTGCTAGATATTCAAAATATTTTTTGTCCATTTCCACTCACAACTTCTTCAACACTTCCTGTAGCTCCTTAATACTTGATGGTTGCAGCTCTTCTATTTTATTTTTCATTTGATTCCAAGCATTTCCTATCGGATTAGGTCAGGAGAGTTACCAGGCCATTCAAGTACAGGTATATTATTATCTTTCAGGAACTTCTGAACCAGCTTTGTCCTATGTGCAGGGGCACCATCATGCATGAAGTACTGACACTGGTGAATCGGCCAAAATGTTAACAAATGCTATTGTAACACTTCTAAATAGTTCCTTCCCTTCATTGTGATATTCTTTGGGAGAAAGTACAAGCCACCTCTACCATAATTGCCACTAAAAGCACCCCATACCATCACACTTTCTGGACGTTTAACAGTTTTGACAGTAAACTTTGGATCATATCGTGACACATTTTTTGGCCTCCTCACCATTTTGGAATTTCCTCTGACCAGTTTGAAAGTGCTTTCATCAGAAAACATTAATTTGCGCCAGTCCTCTGATGTCCAATGCTGATATGTCTTGCAAAAATGTATCCTTTTCTTCTTCATAGCTTCAGTCAGAAGAGGCTTCTTGGCTGCACACCAACTTGGTAAACCTAAGTCTTTTTGAAGTCGATGTTGAATGGTCCTTATTGCAACATTGTTGAGAAGATCTGGGTGTTTCTTCTTTAACCCTGCTGCTGTAATCCATGGATCAGCCATCACTTCACATTTTAGCAGGTCGTCAGTTCTTGTTGAAGTCTTTCTTTTACCACCTGAGCCGATTTTTCATTTTGGTGTGTTGCCAGGTGGAAAAGATGCTGCTGCTGTTTTTAGGTCATAAATAGCTTGTCTTGAAACCTTTAGATCGGCAGCTACACGAATCACAGAGGTACTTACTTCCATTAGAGTTAAAGCACGAGTCTTCTCCTCAGAAGTGAGCTTCTTGCATCCCATTATTTGTATTATAATGAGAAATACACAACTTTAAAAATGGCACTCAGGTTAAAAATTTAATAATGACGACAAACTGGAAACAGAACACTCTGTACAAATACCAGAGACTGACTGAGACCTGGCCTGCTAATAGAAGCAAGCTGCTACTGTGCACTCAAGAATCACATGATTTGCAGCTCCGCCCGCTCCTTTGTATAGTGGCGGGAGAAGAACAAACTGAGCACATTGTCTACATAAAGATTTTCCTTGCACTAACAATGTAAAGATTTCAATTGCAGCGACTGTAATTTCAAAGAGTCCACCACAAACTGGGTTACAGGTACATTGTCAGTGGCCGACAATTCGCACACATTAAGAAGATAAGGTGTAGTCTTTTGTTCATTATTTAAAGCACCCATGATTATATTAGCAATAGAACGGCGCTCAGAATCAGGGGTTTCATCATCAGACAACCACATAAACTGATCCGCTAATTAATTTTGTATATTTGACAGTACGTTATTGTAACAATGTCCGACCTAAGTCTTGCGCAGTGCACTTTCTTCAGGCAAAAGTTGTCGAGTGTACTGGCAAGAAAGTTACTTACTGATTTATTTATGCCAACAAACTTACTGATTTATTTATGCCAACAGTAAGTTTGTTGGCATAAATAAATAATAATTACCATCTGAAGGTTATTTAATCCTGGGATATAAAGTACTTACAATAGTAAGTCACCATTGGGGTAATTTGTCTCTGATGTGAGACTGCCTTTGTGGTTTACCAGGAGAAATATGAACTGGATTGAGAATTTAATGCCATTCTGGCAGTTTGTCACAATAGCTCAGTGGTTAGAGCAGCCGCCCGGTAAGCGGAAGGTCTGTGGTTCAAATCCCAGTTGTGGCATTGAATTTTTAAGTTCTGGTTCTACCTCTCAAACTCTACTAGCTGTTTTTGAACAGGTTCTCTGTTTGCGAGTTTTCTGATTAAATTCTCCTTATGTTTTGCTGGGTTTATGTGCTGAACTATTTGAAATCTTTTCTCACTCCCTACATTTTTCTCACACACTCCACAATACAATGCCCTATTATCTGTAGATATTAAATCACTCGAAAACTCTTTCTGTAAACTAACTAATCTAGCACTCGAAGTTGGTTTTATTTTCAGCATTTGAGGAGCTCTTTAACATTTTATACACCTAAAATAAGAACAAATTAGAAGCTAAAAACTTCACTTATCTTAGTATGTTGATATTCTTTTTCTATTTTTCTGACCCCCTGGGTCAGCGCAGTGTTAAGACCAGACTCACGGAGCACAAAAGAAGCTGCTGCGTGGGCCAAACTGATAAGTCTGCGGTCGCTGAACATGCCATTAATGCTGTCAGTGAACACAGTATTAAGTTCCAGGATACGCGCACCTTGCATCTACCATACATTACCATGCCCGACTACAGCGAGAGGCTATTGAAATTTACAAGCACCCTAACAACTTTAATAAGAAGGAAGAGGCCTTAAGATTAAACAACTGGCATCCGGTCATAGAAAATAAAGAACATCATAAGAAGCAGGAAATCAAGGTAAGCCAATCAGAAGAGACCAGCAGCATAAGAGAGATACAACCCCCTCCACCAGCCACCACGCCTCTGCGCACCCTGGACCAATCAGCGCACGTTGCGCATGGTATAAATGGAGTGCCTCAGACAGTCAACACATCAGTCACAGTGATACCTTCTACGAGGAGACTTCGACAATGCCACTGAGGATGTTTACCGCAGTTGTAAACGAAACATCTGGAAGACAGATCTCCAGCAGACCACGGCATAACACCCGGAAGATACTTCATTCTACAATTCGAATGGCCCTTCAAAATCTTTTGTACAGAATTTCACATTTCACCTTCAAATATGCCTGGCCACTTCTTGTGCCCCATCCATCAGTGAAAAATATTGGAGAGCAAGAGGATTAATGACTTCACTGTCAGAAATCCAGCATTAGCTAACAACAAAAGCATTTTCAGCAAGCAGTTTATTCTCTCAGATTCCAGGGCAGCAATTATAGCAATTACTTCCAAGTTGTTACCAAAAAACCAAACAATTATAAAAAGTTGGAAAATCCTTACCCATCTAACAGCACTTCAAAAACACCTGGTCTTCGAATGGATACCAGCTCACTGTGGACGGAGTGGTAATGAGAAAGCTGATTTTTTTTGCAAAAAAGAGTACTAGTGGTGTACAAAAATCTATAGTTAATCTACCATTTTATGCAGCTAAAAGATTAGTCAACTCTGAATTCAAAAAAATTATTGAAAAATATTACTATGAAAAATCAAAAAATAAAAGATGGGAACTACCAAACATTCAAACAGTAATTCCTGAGTATCCTCGAAAAACAGCAGTTGCAACCTTCAGGTTGATTACAGGACATGATTGTCTGGCAAAACATTTAAACAGAATTGGGATACATACTTCACCACTCTGTCCTCTATGTCAGTGGTGTCAAGGTCACAGGTATTTGAGAGCCATACTGGGCTAGAGCTGCAAGCAGTGGGCAAAACATGACGTAATACATATCAACACTAGCAGCGTTATCATCTGACACCTGTTTACTTGCAGCTTGGCTGCGTTCACAGATAAAACCTTTCTTGCAGTGTGCATAGTTTATTGTTTTCATTCACATTTGCCTACAAGGATGCAGGGTACAGATACAAGTTGTATCTACGAAGGGGAACAGTGTTTCTTAGTCATATATAGAAGACTACTTTACATAGTTATTCAAGTTGATTAAAATACTATACTATAGTAGTTGCAACTTTCTGATGATCAGGGTGACCTATATAGATTATTAAACCTACCCTAGTCCGTGGGTTAGCGGTTCTCAAACTGTAAAGTACCTACATCATTTACGCACTTACATACCTCCTAATGATAAATGTTTTTATTACTTTTCAATCCCAGATATAAAAATGTCAAAATCAGTTTTCAAATGAATGAATGGAATAAATAAGGGAATAATTACACAGTATTAATAAAAGTGCTTTTAATACGAACTTGTGTAAGATATATCCATATTCACACAAAAAGTAAATGGCAGCTTTCAAATCCTGTTGTCCCTTGGACATTCTTAGCTTTTTAGCATGAAACATAATTAATATATTCTTATAATAATAATAATAATAATAATAATAATAATAATAATAATAATAATAATAATGATAATGATAATGATAATGATAATGATAATGATAATGATAATGATAATGATAATGATAATGATAATGATAATGATAATGATAATGATAATGATAATGATAATGATAATGATAATGATAATGATAATAATAATAATAATAATAATAATAATAATAATAATAATAATAATAATAGTATTAGTATTAGTATTATCTTCAAATAAGTGAAACAACACAAAATACAATTCTAACAGGGGTTGGCGATTTCCTCCAAAACTAAAGCGAAGAACTACATGTAAGTTGTTTGAAAATTACTCTCCTTAATGATACATATTTTAGTGTTAAGCGTTTGTATAGTGAATTTAAGATAATCTTACTAAAAACCTAAGCAAAATACCACATGTTACACATTTGAAGGATCAGTCACTTGGCATATTTTTGAGTTCACACACTGTTCAAAATTTGGCTGAATAACATTAGAAAGGCAGATTCTAAGGCTGGATGCCAAATTGCTATCCGAGAGTCTGTTTCTGTGGCGAGTTTTGAGGAGTTTCATTATAGAGAAACCTTGTTCACATACGTAGGTGCTGCCAAACATTGTAATAGTTTTTGCTGCATTGGAAATCAAATTTGGGAAGCGTGTATTATCAAGTTTGCGGTAGAATTCGATGAGTGCGTCTGAGGATGAATTGTCGAATTTCTCTTTGAGGCGACGATCACATTGCAGTTCTATCAGCTCCAGCTGAATTGCTGCATCATTTACTTTATCTATGTTGCAAGTAAATGGAGTATCAAATGCAGAAAACTGTGTTTCCAGTTTTGCAACATCAGCAAAGCGGTTGTTGAACTCAATCGTCAAATTTTGCAAATGTTCAGTGTACCTCTGAAGCTGAGCTGTTTCAATGCCCTGGAGAGAGACAAGGCTAGGAAAGTGAAGCAAATTTCCAGCTCTTAACTGCTCAGTCCAGAGAACCAACATTCTCTTAAAACTGCAAATTAAATCCCACATTTCTACGATCAATTTATTTTTGCCTTGTAATTTGAGATTTAGGATATTTAGATGTCCTGTTAAATCTGTCAGAAATGCAAGATCTGCAACTCACTGTGAATCCTCTAACTCTATTACTGCCTTATGTTTTTCTTTGAGAAACGTACATATTACTTCCCGTAGCTCAAAAAACCGATGCAGGACTTTTCCACGGCTTAACCATCTGACGTCACAATGATAGGGAATGTCTGTGTGTTCTGAATGAAGCGACTCTAAAAATCCCTTAAATTGGCGGTGATGCAACGCATGTGCCCTTATGTAGTTTGTTACATGAATGACTGTATCCATAACCTTTTTTAAATTCGTGCTCTTAGCACACAGAACTTCTTGATGAAGAAGACAGTGAACAGGAATAAACTCCTGTATGTTTAGTTCACGGAACTTCAATTTCAGTCTCCCAATTAAACCTTTCTTCTCGCCAACCATGGCCGCCGCACCATCAGTCGCAACTGACACTAGTCTGTCCCAACATAGGCCCTTTGAGTCTACACATTCTACAACAATGTCAAAAATGTCTTGTCCTTTTGTAGTTCCACTCATTGGCAGAAGCTCAAGAAACTCTTCTGTGACTTGCAACTGCCTGTTGATGCCTCGAATATACACAGCCATTTGTGCTGTGTCACTAATGTCTGTGCTCTCGTCCAAAGCCAGGGAAAACCACATAAAGTTGCCACATTCCTTTATTAGTTGACGTTCCAAGTCACCAGCAAGTTCCTGAGCACGACTGGCCACAGAATTTCTTGACAGACTGATGGACATCAGCCTTGGTACCTCACTGGGACATACATTTCTGGCTGCTGTCAATAAACAGTCTTTGACGAACTCCCCATCTCTGTAAGGTCTGTGCCTTGCAACTATCATGTGTGCTAGCTCAAAACTGGCGCGCACCACATCAGCACTACATGTCTCTCGGTTCTCCTAATGGGAGAAAATGGACAAAATTAACATATATATTTCAAAATTACCTGCATACTTATCTAGGTTTAAACGTTACTTTCCAAAAATATAATAACTTGAAATATTCTGACATTTTCAGCAATTTATTTCAAATCTTCAAGATCTGCAACTCATGATACCTCCAGAAATGATTAACAAAAACGTATACTGTTACTTCTTTAGAATTCCCTAAATATAAAACCCCAGCGCAACCGCCCATGAAGGGCCAAGGCTTGCCGCCCAGCCGCTGTGTCCCCCACCTCGGCCCACGACAAGCATCTTTTGTGGGGTGCAGTCCTGAAAGATGGGACGTGATCAGCGCCCCGAGCTCTCCCGAATAGTTATGTGGCCTTCTCGACCTGGACCCTAAATATAATTTGGTAAATAATTTCCCAGATAACTGCGATAAATAAATATAACATATAAATCAATGCTTTTTTTAAACGTACTGACTTTTTATATCACATATATATTATTTCCATACTATTTTTAAAACAAATTTAACGAATATATATTTTTTTTTATTCATATCCGTCCTCGGACAGTTAAATTTATCTTACAGACACTTCTGGGAAGTTTTTGGGAGTTAAAAGACTAGATTTTGATAAACTAAGGGTTAAATTTGCAAAATCAGCAAAAAACACAAAATTGATATTTTTGACCCAAACCAGCTTACAACCTCCTATACTTTTCTATGTTTACAATAAAGAATGTCGAAACTTTAAAGTAACGTAATTTACATTATTTTGACACACATTATCAGTTGCAATGCCTAGTATTTAGTGTATATAGTTCATCTGTGACAAACATGAATGCATTTCGTGGCATTTGCTATTTATTATAAGCTACACCCTAAATCTTAAATTGCAACCTGTTATAGTACATCTAACACCTCAATTGTACATTGCTTCTACTTACATTAAATGTATCTACTTTGAGTCGCTTTACCAACGCATCTCGGCCTTCTTCATCTATGTCACCGTATGCTGCCTGGTGTTTCAGTTCATAATGTCTTTGCATATTGTATTTTTTTAACGCAAGATACTGCTTGCATATTAGGCACTGAATGCTGTTGCCAACAACTTTGCACAGGAATTGTTTTTCCCATTCGGGTCTAAAATACCTACGCGGAGTAGGTGAATCCGAACGACTCATGCCTGCACTCTCGGACGTAGCCATATCTCTGTCTGCATCACACGGAAAACTGCACTGAACTGGTTTCTAACGGACTTGCCCTCTATGCCCAGGGCACGGCGACTTGCTCTCTCTGTAGCATTGCCACTCGGGGCCACGATTGACACCACTGCTCTATGTGATCTGCAAGAGGAAATGGATCGAGACCACCTTCAAATATGCCCGGCCACTTCTAGTGCCCCATACATCAGTGAAAAATATTGGAGAGCAAGAGGATTAATGACTTCATTGTCAGAAATCCAGCGTTAGCTAACAACAACATATTTAGATTTAGGTTGTAATTAACTGTAATACTGTCCAATGGATTATCACTATGTAACAAATTTTTTTGCCTATAGGAATTTAGAAATGTTCCTTCACTTTTGTTATTTCTTGCATAAATCCAATTTGAGTATTTGCAGTGTCATGACGTTAGTATTGTTTCCATTTCCTACAAAGTGGAAGTTGTATTAATTTTTCATAACTTAAAACAAAGCCTGTTTTTGAAGATCCATCATAATTGGCTTACTATAAGTAAATTTGTGCAGTCCTGCAATTGGAGTAGTGTTAACTGTTCCACTTTAATAATGGTAAAGCTTGATTTTGTGTTTCTTCAAGGCATTGTTAGTTAGATTGAAATGTTATCAGGATTTCACCATAGTATTTCAAAACTGGTTTAATATATTATGTATTGTAGGTTGTGTTTATTGTTGTTCTAGTACTACTCCTCTTGGTTCCAGTTAATATTGGTTTACTGTAAAGATAAAGTAAACGTAAGCAGAAGCTGTGTTAGAAATGAACCTCATTGGCTGGTGCATTTTAATACTCACGTATTCTGGCACGATATAGTTCCAAGGCCTATTTAGCTTCTTGTGTTTAATAAGCCACTTAAATTGCTGTTATAATATAGAGTATAACATTTTAATGTAATATACTACAATGATACACTATACGAGGCCTGTTCAAAAAGTATTGCAAATTTTGTGTTTTTTCAAAAAGTATTTCTTTATTCTGAATATCTATTTTGTCCCCTTCAAAGTTGTTGTTATTGTTGTTTTCTAGTGCCTTGCATCTGGCAATGAAGCCATTAGCATTCGTGCTTTCCAATACTTTTGAACTGTAGTTTCTTCTGATCTTAATGCTTCACAGGTCTTCAAGTGGTCTTCATTCAGTTCTGCTGGATCATTACACAGGACACATATTGGTGAAGCTGAGATACCTACTCTGTAGAGATGACTTGCTAAGTAGTTGTGATTTGTCAGTAGTCGGAAGGCTGCAACCGCTGTTTTCCTTGATCTCTGGGGGATTATATCTGTGTTGGAAAGTAGTGTAACCCATTTTTTATCTTTGGCATTTGTTTCTATTTCTTGTAGGTATGAATGAGAAAATTTTTTAATGATCAAGCGTTTTATTGAGGAATATGAGAAATTGAATTTAGACTTTTGTTTTATTACTGTGCCTTTCTTTGCAAGTGAGTCTGCAGCTTCATTCCCCATGACTCCACAGTGTGCTGGAATCCATTGGAGATGAACAGTCTTATTAACTTTTTGTAGTTGTGTTAATATTTTGTAGCATTCTCTAATTTTTGTTGACTTCTTTGTAGTATTTGAACATATTCCCTGAATTGCAGCTTTAGAATCTGAAAGAATTACTGCCTTGTTAAACTTATTTAAAGGAAGATTTAATAATTCTCGGAGAGCAATGTATATAGCCTCTATTTCTCCATCATAATTTGTTGTGTCTCTGCCAACAGAATGATAGAAGGAAAAATGTGAACACGTAACTCCAGCTCCAGTAAGGTTTTTCGTGGAGGATCCATCAGTATATATGTATGTGCAGCCATTCTTCTGTGGGATACCTAGTATTGATTGTTTCCAGAGCTAGAAGTTTTTGTATTTCTTTTGGTGTGTCTGATTTACTTATTTCCTCTATTAATTCCAAACTGAAGGTAGGCTGCAATAATTCCAATGGATTTTCTCTTATAAGTAGATTTTCTTTGGTGTTAGGAATGTTCAATTTGGATTTAATCTGTGTTACCTTTTCTAGGAAACTACTATGAGTTTTAAGGATTGAAGGGGGGAGGTTCTCTTCTGTCCATTTAGAGTTTGGCAGTCATAACATTTTCTCGTGTTGGAGCAATGCTTGTTCTTCTATTTTTGTTGTTATTGAAGGGGTCCGTGTTAAGGCAAGCATGGCATCAATAGGTGTGGATTTAACTGCTCCAGTGATTAGGCGAAGAGCCTGATTTTGTATTTGTTCAAGTTTATTGATGTTAGTATTTGCTGCTGTTATTAAAGCTTCAGAACAGTACAAGAGGTTTGGTTTAACGTACATTTTGTATGTTGTGTTAAGGGCTCTCCTTGAGCAGCCCCATTTAGCACCAGCTAACCGTTTCAGGATTTGCAGTTTCTTTTCAACCTTTTCTGAGATGGTCCCCTTCAAAGTAATCCCCACCAGATATTATACACTTGTGCCAATGTTCTTTTCAATCCTCGAAGCACTTTAAAAAATTGTTTTTTATTGATCTTGTTCAGCTCCTCCTTCGATGCTGTCTTTATTCCCTCAATCGTGGTGTAGTGTCGTCCTTTCATGGACCTCTGCAGTTTTGGGAACAAAAAAAGTCACAGGGGGCCAGGTCTGAGGAGTACGGTGACTGCAGCATCATAAGTGTGTTGTTTTTGCCCAAAAATTTGCACACAAGCAACAATGTGTGAACAGGGGTGTTATCATGTTGCATTTTTGTTCTTCCACAAATCTGGGCATTTCTGGCAGATTGCTTCGCACAAATGGTGCATAACTTGCCAGTAATATTCCTTATTGACCGTTCTAAGCTGTGGCAAGAACTCATGATGCACCACGCGCTTGCAATCGAAGAAAACTAAGCAAAATCTTCACATTTGACCTTACTTGGCTCGTGTGGCAGCATCCATTGGGATGATTGAGCTTTAGTTTCCACGTCATAACCATAAACCCATGATTTGTCACCAGTTATGACCCTCTGGAGTAAATTTGGGTCATCGCGGACAGCGTTCAACAGCTCCTTAGCAACATTAATGCGATGGTTGTTTTTGGCCAAAATTGAGCAACCTTGGCACAAATTTTGCAGCAACCCATCTCATGCCCAAATCATTGGTCAAAATCGAATGGCACAGCCAATAGATACGTTCAGGTCCTCAGCAACTTCTGTAACAGTGATTCGATGATTGGCTAATAATATTTTCTTCACTTCTTCAATGTTTTCATCTGTTGTTGATGAGCTCGGGTGTCCGGAATACTCTTCGTCGTTCACATCTTCTTGACCCTATGAGAACCTTTTGTACCACTGATAAACGTTGCTTTAGTCCAAGGTAGCCTCACCATATGCCACAGTAAACATTTGGAATTTGATTTTGTTTTTCACATAAAATTTGATACAGATTTTTTGGAATAGGCAAAAATCAAAGACGAGCCAAAACACGTCCAAGCAAAATAGCTGTCAATAATTAGTTGAACATTCAGAATGGCCAAGCTTGTCGACATAAGTGAGGGAGTACCAACATAACGCCACAAAACAATCAACAATCGAATATATGCCATCCACAAAAATTCAAAATTTGCAATACTTTTGAACAGACCTCATATACCATATCACCTATCACAGAACATTCAGTTCTCAAATTTTGAATACCAGTCATCAACTGTAGTGTTTGCCTGTTGCCTCAGTGCCATCTTGGCATGCAAAATGGAAACGAGATCGGTAGAGGTGGTTTTAACATCTGCAAGGAAAGTTCTTAAGCAATGGTGAAAAGGTTATTACATTGAATATATTCAATAAGTTTTCGGTAAAGTATCCTACCATTGCTATAAACATCTAAGAATCCTTACAATGTGATACATGTGATTACTGCAATAACAATGGCTCTCATATGTTCAATAATGAAATGGTTTTTGTAACAACAAAGAACAGCTAAATTCAAGTTATCTGAATGAGGTAAATTGGGCAGCGGCAACATTAATATTGTTTACATACGCATGTGCAGATGTTATGTTAACCAAAATCACACTAGAGGTGGAGCTCAGTGTGGAGCGCAGGGGAATTGAATTTTTAAGTTCCAGTTCTACCTCTCTAACATATCCAAGTTAATATGTTGCCCTTAATGCCCTTTTGTTGTAGTATCCTAATTTCCATTTATATAGCAAATCTTAGGAGAAATTAGACCCTGAAGTTCCAGCCCAATAATTTCTGATCGCTTCTAAATCCATGGAACATACAACTCACTTAATGGTTGCCAGAGTCATTAACAATGGTTTGAGGACATTGTCCAGTGGTGTACAAGATGAAGAATTAGTGATTATGTTCTCATAACTTACAGCATGTACACTGTAACGTCCCCTGCCATTTATGCTTTCCTATCACGTACTTAATGTTTTGCAGGTCCCTTCAATTATCCTATATTGGCAATACATAGTGTTCCTGCCTGAACGGCTGTATTTTCTGCCTTTTATGCATTTTCAATGTTGGCAGCATTATTTTTGTTAAATGGCTTTCACTTACCTCCATTTTCCGCTAAGTTGCCAGCAGTCAGATGTGGTGTCATTAGCGACATATTTTGTGTTCGCATGGTATTTGTGCACAAGCTGTGATTTGTGCACTGTGCATTAATTATAATACAACACATAGCATTATTAGTCATTATTTGCAGCAACACTAGTATTTTCATGTTGCAGTATCTTGGAGGTGAAGAAAGCCAATAGAAAATTTATTTCTTTACATGAGAAATCTGAAATTCTGCATTGTGTTGATTCACATGTCGGAACACCTGTTCGGTTGACGAAAGAGCTTAGGTTATCCATCTAGACGTGTTCAGCTGTGAAAAATAAATTGATAATTTAACTTCATTCTCAAGGAAGTGGTGCAGTGTCCAAAAAATGCAAATATATATCCACTTCAACGTATGATGAGATGGACAAACTTACAGTGTGGGTGGGTGAGTGAGTGAGTGGGGTTTAAGGGTTCGTTAACAACAAGGTCATTTGGGCCCAATGGTTTGTTTCTACAAGAGCGGTAGAAATTCCAATTGAGGGTATCCTACTTCAAACGAAAGCCTTTCAATTTTCTGCGAAGTTGGGAATTACATATCTTACTGCGTCAAATGGTGGATAGATCTGTTCAAGAATTGTCAGAGCATTGTGTGCAATCAGCAGTGTAGCGAAAGTAAAAAGTGTCCATGTCAAAAGTATACAAGAGAGAGCAAAACCTGCTGGGTATTATTCAAGGTTACGAGCCAGAGGATATTTTTAACATTGCCAAAACGGGTTTGTTTTACATTTTGCTAAGCAAAATTAGTGTTTTAAGAGGAAAAGTGTCATGGTGAAAAACTCAGCAAACAAAGGGTAACTGTTTTGCTAATGGTTGTGCTGATCGATCAGAAAAGTTACCCCGTAGTAATTGGTAAATTCAAGAACCCCAGGTGTTTCAAGAATTTGAAGAATTTGTCAACAAAGTATGATGCTAATGCCACAGCATAGATGGCTGGTAGCAACTTCACATCCACTCTGCATACTCTGGATACTAAAATGGGGGCAAATTATTGGAAAGTATTGTTCTTGAGCAGATGAAGCTATGCAGCTAAGAAATATCAAACTTGTGCTTCTCCTGGCAGATTGTACAAATTTGCTTCAGCCACTAGATCTGGGTATAATTCATAGCCTTAAATTTAAGTACAGCAAGATACTAGTAGGGAAATCTATCTTTGTGCACAAGAGCAGAATGGACCCAGAGCAAATTATCTTAACAGTTTTTTATGCTGTGCACTATGTGGATAAAGCATGATAAAGTATTAGTCCTGTCACCAAATGTAACTGTTTCTGGAAGGGATGATTCAAGTTCATGGAAGAAGTGGATCATCAGAGGTTGTCAGAACCCAACAACTGGGCTGTGAGGATGAGTCTTCTTCATTTCAAGAGTATGTCACCATTGATGCTAATTTAATAACATGACTGGTGTCCACATTAGAAGACATTATTTCAAGTCACCTTGAAGAAGTGGTTGATGAAGGCTCTGAGCAGGAACCCAAATACCCACCAGCAAAGAAACAGTGGATTTATTAGCTGTTTTGAGGCTGTACATTGCGAGTGCCTTAGAAGAGGATGAGGCATTTGATGCTCATATGCTGTGAGAGGCAGGTGGAGCTAATATAAATGCATATGAAACAAGGATAATTAAAAGTTTCAAACTTCTTCAAATAGATGATGTTAGCACATATAAGTACTATTTATTTTCATGTCTTAAATATTGCAATAGTAGCCTAATATTAAATAAATTCATATTTTAAAATTTACTTGTTTTCCCATTTCCTGCCAAATACACTTTTTTGTATCATCCCCTTGAAAAGTGTAAAAAGGGGGTTTTACTGTGTGTTAAAAGATGTGAGAGTTCTCAAAGTGTTCTACTGAAATCTAGTACACTTCACATGCTTTGCTCATATCTGCAGCTTCTGGCTGAAGAATTAGGACTCAACTTCCTTGAAGTTAATAAACTTCTTTATCAGTAACAAAGTGTTTTTGTGAAAGCTCTTTATGGTGACCAATCGGTCCAGGTGGCTCAGTTAGTTAGATGCTGGCCTATTGATCCCAAGGTCACTGGTTCAGATCCAGCCCAGACTGATGGTTTTTAAGTGTGCTCCCTTTAACGCCGTGCATGTTCGTATGATCACGGTTTACCGCTTTCCATTTAACAACGTTCCAATGCGTCGTCTGCTTCTGTAGAGTATCGCTGGTGATTTATATCAGCTACAGAATGGTGTGGTATCCCTGTCTACTCATATTGTCGGCTTCTGTAAACAAACATTGCCGTTGCACGACTTTTAGTTATCGCTAGTGTTGTCACAGCTGCAAGATGTTGGTGCGCTTCAAGTAAGTTTCCTATTTTGTTTACAATTAGACTTTGATCATGTGATAAATACTTTTAAAGGTCTTCGGCATGATTAGTGTTCCTGTTATTATGAAACAGAACAATAGGTTACTGCATATATTTGGTCTAGACCCTTCTAAAGTGAAGCGTGATCATATGAACACGCTAGGCGCATATATATGCAGTATATGACTTAGTCCATTTTCACGGTTGTATTACCTTACACGGCTTAGACGTTGTGTTGCCGTAAGAAAACTTATTATTTAGGAAACTATAAACTTGGTATACAGAATATAACTTTCCATATGTTTTTAACAGGGATATAACTCTCCGGGAAGCCTTGGATATTTTAGAATCAGATGAACCAATAGGAGATGTTGACAGCATTTTTATAGAACCTCCAGATGCTAACGTCTACTCCGACGAAGATTCTGGTGAAGAGGGTGGTGGTGGTGAGATTGATAATCTTACAGGGTGCCAGCTTTCTAGCCAAGCAGAAATTGTCCTCACCAACAATGAGCGTGTAGGTGGTGCAGTTGATGTCACTTCAGAAAACACCAATGCTGCACCACAGAAGAAGAGCAAGCATATGAAGAAAAGCTTCGTGTGGACTAAGGATGATAATAGAGGTTTGGTTGGTATATTCCCAGAAGCTGATTATTCATCATTATCTAACAAAACACCCGTGGAATGTTTCGAACTCATGTTTGACAATGAAATAATTAAATTTATGATCAGGAAATATGCAATATTCAACAATTATGATGATCCTAAAATAACAGCAGAGGAATTTAAAATGTTCCTCGCTGTACTTATTTTATCTGGCTACAATAATGTCCCTAGTAAAAGGTCATATTGGGAAGCATCAGAAGATCTGCGGAATATGCTTGTTGCAAATGCCATTAGAAGAGATCGCTTTCTAGAAATTTGTCGATCTATTCAATGTGCAGACAATACTCAACCTAACATGAACGACAAGATGTGGAAACTGCAACCACTTATGAATATGCTGAAGAAAAGATTCATCTCCCACTTCAGACCAGAGCAGAATATGGATTTTGATGAGTGTATGGTGGAGTATTTTGGAAGACATAGTTGCAAACAGTTAATTCGTGGAAAACCCATTCGTTTCGGCTATAAGGTCTGGTGTCTAAACATCCCCTCTGGTTACTTGATAAATTTTGATATTTATCAAGGAAAAAATCCGAACGGCAATGCAGAATATGAGGAACGCTTTGGAAAGTGTGCTGCACCGATGGTTGAGATGCTCAATGAATTACCAAATAATATTGTTCACTTGCCATTCTGTTTGTATTTTGACAATCTTTTTACTGGGATGGAACTACTGGCTCATTTGAAAGCGTGTGGATACGGCGCTACAGGGACAATTAGGGAAAATAGAATCCTGAAAAACTGTCCTATCGTCCTTTCAAAAGAAATTAAGAATCAGGTACGAGGTACATACGACATGGCAAAAAAGCTCTGGCGGTATAGGTATCGTACGTTGGAGAGACAAGTCTGTAGTTACTATAGCTTCTACATGTCACGGAGTTGAGCCAACTGCTTCAGTATCCAGATATTCTCAGGCAGAAAAGCGGAAAGTACGAGTCAGTCGACCTGCTGTATTTCAGGCTTACAATGCAGGAATGGGCGGAACTGATAGAATGGACCAAAATGTCTCATACTACAGAATTGGGATCTGGGGAAAGAAGTGGTGGTGGTCCCTGTTTACTTGGTTGGTAGATGTAGCGGTTCACAATTCCTGGTTACTTCTAAGAAAATCTGGAAATAACATATCTCATCTCAACTTTCGCCGGTACATTGTGCAGACATACCTGGAAAAGTACAAAACTGCACCATTAGGAAGAGGCCGACCTGTCACATCTAGATACAGTGTTCAACATTGTAGTGTTAGTGATGATAGTCTTGATGGGAAGAACCACCTTGTAGCTCCCTGCAATCGACAACGCTGCGCTGGCAAAGATTGCACCAGCACTGTTTGCACAGATGTATAAAATACAACATTGGACTCTGTATCCCATGTTTTGTCGAGTTTCACACCCTATAAAAGACTTGACTCTTGGACTTGCGACATAATTTTGTGCTCATGTGATCATATGTTATATGTCTGCATGCATTTAATATTTATAATTCACCTTTAAAGTGCACTTCATTGTAATATATAATTGGCACTGTAACTTGGCATTTGTTGTGAAGTATGGCCACCTAGGCCTAAAATGCTTACACTAGCGCCTAGCGTGATCTTATGGACATGCCCCATTGTGACAAAATGGTTCACTATAATGACTCATTATTTTGTATTAGAGTTCCACAAAACTGTATGAGTTGCTGATAAAAAAATGAAAGTGAATAAAAAAATTAATATTATTTCGGCGTTAAAGGGTTAAAAATGGCAGCTCCTCGTCAGATTAAGCCCCAGTGCTACAGCCCATGAAGAGCCAAGCCTTACCGCCCAACTGCTGCGTCCCCCACCTCGGCTCACTGCAGGCGTCATTGAGGGGTGCAGTATTGGAGGGTGTCACGTGTTCAGAGTCCCGATCCCTCCGGGCCACTTATACAGTCTTCACAACCTGGGACCGCTACTTTTCTATCAAGTAGCTCCTTAATTGGTCCCCCCAGGGTCCCTAACGAGGCTGAGTGCATCCCGTGCCAGACCTCCCAGAGGGGATAACATCCCCATGCTGGTACCGGGGATCGAACCTGGGTCCTCTACACCAGCATGCTACCAACTGCACTACAGAGACAGTCCCAGATTTACTGGCATGTAAAAGAGCTCCTGCAGGACAAAATTCCAGCACACTGTTGATGCTGATGTGATTCTAGCAATTGACAGCGTTGTCAGAATAGACAGTATACAGAAAGGAATGCTCTAACTGGCTCCTTTGATCTGCATGTACCCGCACTTTGTCATATTGAAACCAAGTAAACGAAGCAATTGCTACTTCCTACCAGGGCTCGAAACAAGCAGTTTTACGAAATAGAACTCTTAATCTGGCCGGCTAAATGAAAACTTTTACGAAAAGAAACACTAATGAAACCGAACATATGATTAACTCAGACTAATACAATCTATTTTCCCTCCAATGAAGTTTACTCACTAAAATGAGCCGGAATGATACATAATAATTCATATTGGGAACTGAAGACATTCATACATTTACTAAAGGTGTTTTGTTCTACTGCACTTCTTTTCGCACCCTGTTCTTACACAAAATTTCAGGGTAATTAAAATTTGAAAAAGAAAAAAAAAACAATAACACACGAAAGCAGAATGAAACCAACAAAATTTTATATTCTACTTATATGTATTAACAAAGGAAGCCCTAGTAATATGAAATAAGTGGAAAATAGGTAGCAGTAATTAATAAGCAATTGGCTCATTAGCTGCTTTTATTTACAAGAATAAAAATGCACAAACTCTTGAATCAGATTTTGCATACAACGAATTATAAAGTCTTGTCATACATAGCAAAAGAAGTAAATAAAACACAAATGTAGAGCATGGTGCAATAACATAAATCACAGCCGTAACTTTACAGTATGGCAAAAATTAGGATTATTTTATATTAAGGGCTAAGGAGATCTAGGAATGGTCTTTTTATATCATGTCTATTGGCACAACATAAAATAGTTACAATAAAACATACAATTGCATTTATTTTATTTCACCTTTTTACAATAAAACAACAAAGTCTGTGTACATTCACATGACCTACTCTGCCAACATTACACTATTGCAGCATTAAAGAAAAACAAGTGTTCAGGTGTATCATTGTATTTTTGTCTTGCTTATTTAATCTGCATTTATGAAGCAGCTACAGCAGCAAATCATATTATTCATAGATGTGTCACTTTTATTAATTTATAATTTTGTTCACTTTTATTTTTATTTTTCAAATCTCTATTAACAAACTTTAAGAAATAAAAAATTCTCATGCTGACAAACAGCCTTATTAAATAACATGGGGAAATCCTTGCAAGGGTGGCTGAATTGCACATTCTCCATTAAATTAATCAACGCGTTTCCAACATTATTTGTTGTCATTAATCTGAGAATATTGCCAGTGAAAATGTTCTCCAGATATTCAATGTAGGTTATAAAGGTTGAACTTGGACATTTTAGATTTCCAAAGGTATCCATATTTGCATGTGCTTTGAAATGAGAATACAGATTTGTATAGTTAAAATTATTATCCTTCCTGTTTACCTTGTATTACTGGTAAAATACATTAACAATTATGCACAAATTGCTGTGATTCTGAAATAACACTTAACTTATAGTAAGTTATAAAGATATATTACAATGTTCACTTACCGTTGTTCATCTTTTGGAAAGCTGAAAAAGCCTATGTCCCTGTTTGCATGTGAATTATTTCTGTAGTTTGGTTCCGAACACCATCGGCCATCTTTTCTCTTACTACTGCTCATTATAACCACATCAAATCTTAAAATACTTTAACAGATATTTATAGAAATATGAACTGGCTTGAGAATTTAATGCCATTCTGGCAGTTTGTCACAATAGCTCAGTGGTTAGAGTGTCCGCCCGGTAAGTGGAAGGTCTGTGGTTCAAATCCCAGTTGTGGCATTGAATTTTTAAGTTCCAGTTCTACCTCTTAGATATTTATACCTTTTGCAGTAGGCATATAAAACAATTCTTCAGTTATAGATATGCCCAGCAGCTAATATGCTAGAGGTAAAATAAACACAACGTATCCATTTGCTTTGGCTTCAACAACACAGCTGTTTACTCAGTTTACTCGCTTTCGACATGGCAGACTTCGCGCATGCGCACTAAATTTTGGCACATGTATTTCTGCCGAGTTTCCTTTCTGTATACTCTCTATTCTGTGGTGTTGTTAAACTACAAAATAATTGTTTTTTTTTTTTTTTTTTTTTTTTTTTTTTTTTTGTTTAAGATGCCCAGTGCTACCAAGAGCAACTCCCTAACCTTGCTTTGCCTTCAGAGCTGTTAGTTTAGGAGGTGGAGTACATGGATAAAACCGTGAAATGATGCAAAACAATTTGAATCTTAGTCTGTAGTACATTAGTTCTCCCCAGAGACAGTCCTAGAAGTACTGAAACTCAAGTTTATTTTAACATTAGAGCTCAATTGTATTCATTAAATGATTTCGGTCGGTTTCCAGATAAGATTAGAGGATTGGAATCTTTGGAATGTATGAATATTGTGGAAACAAAAGACTTATGTAAGTCAGTGTAGTCAATATTTGTGAAAGATCCAGAAAGCAAATGTTATTAATGCTTGGCTATTCTACTGTGACCTGAGTTCAGTGCAAAACAAAGGACTATCAGGGCTGAGCTGTTTCACGCCACGTACTGGGCCAGCAAGTGGACATAGGTGCTCAAGGGTAGGCTGCCTCTTACAATTATTTCTTTGTATGTGACTACCAACAATGGATGCAGCTACAAAAAGGGGGCTTTCTCTGGAGCCTTTGAGAAAAATCCAGCCACATCACTGGGGACATGTTGTGGAGTGTGAGAAAGATCCTGTGATGCCATCCCCAGTATATAAGAAGGCCAGGAACAGCAGTGAGTGAGTTTTCAGTGTCAGTGAGTGTGAGACAGCTGTGGTGTGTGTGTCATTGTGAAAAAAATATGTTGATTATTGTGAAGAAGATTCTAACAGACATCAAGTGATTGCATCATCATAGTGAACATACAGTACATTTACTACAAAACTTGGCCGGCAGGTGCATGGCCCATGTGACTTTGACTACATTTACCTGCTCACACATGCTAATCGTCACGTATGTGCCAGTCTTATTAATGTTGGATAGTTTTTCTCTGTTGTTCTAGTCCAGTTCTCACGTGAATAACATTAGGAGTATTATTTAAATATATGCCAACAAACTTACTGTTGGTGTTCTTAAACACACAAGCCGTGTGGGCAAAGTTTGAGAGGTAGAACTGGTTTGAGAATTTAATACCATTCTGGCAGTTTGTCACAATAGCTCAATGGTTAGAGCAGCCGCCTGGTAAGCGGAAGGTCTGTGGTTCAAATCCCAGTTGTGGTATTGAATTTTTAAGTTCCAGTTCTACCTCTCAAACATTAGGAGTGTTTGGTTTTGCTTGAAGTGTTTTCAAAATGAATCAATTGCAGTATACAGTACAACAAAGAGTTAAATAAGGAAATAACGAAACTATTAACACTGAAGCAACAAGAATCTAAAGTAAGAACAAAAGATCTTGCAATATTACTAAAAGTGAAGCTTTTAGTTTCTAATTTGTTCTTACTTTATATACAACAAAGAGTATTTATGATGTGCTTACATCATCTTGTAAGGAAGTTTTAAGGCACTTTGAAACTAAATTTCCTGGCATGCATGTTCCGTGTAGAAACTATTTGTTTGTTGTAAATAAATTCAGGTAGAATTCACAGTGATGCCATTCCATTGACTGCTGCTTTGATTCAGGTTCAAAAAATTGAACCAACATTTCGTCTCCAGTAAAAATTTTTCCAGAAACTCCTCTCCCTCCAAATTGAAGCGCTGCAAGTGTTCGGAGGCTATTGTTTTCCTTGTTTCTTTGTTTTGGGCGGTTAACATTCTTGGTACCCAACGTGAACAAACTTTTGAGTAACCCAGTTGTTGAATAATCGTCATCACACTGCCTTTACTGAGGGAGGTAATGCAACACAATTCACCCGTTGTTATCCGGCGATCACCACGAATGATCTCATCGACTCGCTGAATGTTGCATGGAGTCACTGCAGTCACTGGCCTTCCGCTTCGCGTTTCATCTGCCAATGGTGTTTGCCCTTCAGCTTCGTTACAGCAACAAACCCATCGTCTAACAGTGCTGACATCCACCGTTGCATCACCATACACATTTTTTAGCCTTTTGTGAATGTGAATTGGCGTTTCACCTTCCGCAGTCAAAAATTCAATCACATAACACTGTCTAATATGAATGTCGATGTCAGCCATTTTGCAAGAGGATGCAGTGCTGCCACATGTTGACTTAGGAAGTTACTACTGCAGGGGATTGGAGAAGAAGGTTTGAGGATTTGCGCCAAATTCAAATTTTTCACATAACTACCTTATTTAAGGAAAAAAAATAGGAGGCATTACTTATTGACTCACCCTCATATTAAAAATTCTTTTGAATTAGTAGAAAAGATTCGCAACATAGTATTGTCTGATAATGATAAACTCGTTTCTTTTGATGTAACTGCTTTATTTCCTAGTATTCCTAGAAATTCCAAGTTAACTGGAAACTTTAGTCAGCTTTGTACCAAGAACTTGCAATATTACTAAGATAAGTGAAGTTTTTAGTTTCTAATATCTTCTTACTTTAGAATCTTGTTGCTTCACTGTTAATAGCTACAATTTCCTTAATTAAGTGATCAGTAATTTTTGGGCCCAGACATTGACTGTTTATGTGATCATCCCTGCTCTTTTTGTTTCTTTTTTATACAGGAAGTGGTGGGAAAGAAAGTGTGTTCAGTGTTTAGGAAACTGAATGTCGGCTGCATGAGGCTATTTTTTCTGCCATAATTTGCGTGTTGTGGGATCAGTGCGGATGCTAATAGCAATACCACTGAAAGGAGAAAGTTGTTCAAGATCTAGGGAGAGATATACAAAAATATATCCACTTTTGTTACTCTCTTTGAAATATTCATCCCATATGTTTTGCTCTGTGTACTTGTGCAATGGATGTGGTAGAAGAGATAACTGCTGGAAACACGTAAATAGTAAAATTCACTCAGATTTTGTAAAACTGAGGGGTGTCTAATAAGGAATTAACTTCTTGTTTAAATACCTCTGAAGACCGAGATGCCATCATGAATGCAGAGGTTTTATTTACGGCTTTCCTTGTTGAACACAATCTGTCTCTGTTGTGCCCAAACAACAACTGAGCAATAATTATGAGTGTAGCCAGATCAGTTTATATATATAAAATAAAAATTGTGGACCTCTTGATGCATCAACCTTCTTGCTTGCTATGGATGGTAGCAACAATACTAATGATCCAAATCACTATCCTATGACAGGTGTGGTCCTCCAGACATTCTGGGGGTTGTGAGAGAGCGATGTGACCGCCAAAACATAAAAATATGGTGCTCTCTTAAAAGCGGTTACTATACTGCTATTGCTCTATGAGTGAAAAATATTGTAGAGCAAGAGGATTAATGACTTCATTGTCAGAAATCCAGCATTAGCTAACAACAACTATCCTATGACTGACTGTCTGTCACTCAGAAACTGAGATGATTTCTGTGAAGATCTTGACCATTCTAGAATCTCAAAGAATACAGGCAAAGGTATTCTTCAAGTTTTAGATGGGAAACTAAGGAAAAAGGATACCCTATAGTATAATTGAGGTGCTTAGAATAGAAGAAATACGAAGTACAAATTTTTTGTTTTTCTTGCAACATATAGTATGAAACCTACTCTTTAATGGTTGTTAAGTGTGAATGGTTGATATGTCCTGGATATGAATGAATTTTCCATTTGAATACAGCATAGCGTTAGACCTTATGTGCTTCAGCCGAATCTCGAGAATAGCGAAGGCGTATGAGCCAACCTGCCAGCCGGAGCCGGCCATTATGCTGTGACAGTCGCTCTTTAATAGAATGTACCAATAAATCACTTAAGAGAGGGTACTGTTTATTTTCAGACCTTTATCCCTCATTAATGGTTATTCCTCAACCTTTTAAAGATTTTTGCAGTTTTGTAAATAGTTGTTGCCTGGATGTACTCCTTCCTGTATTTCCTTAGTTCATTCTCTTGCTTTTAAAGAAAGCTGTAACATGTTTAGTGGCTTGTAGCTCTCGGTTTAACTTCTGTTTAGCATTATGTTTTTAGAGTTGTGTTGTTTACTAACAATACCATTGAACAAACCTTTAGAGCATTTAGGGTAGTGATTTATTTCTCATAAGCACTATGAGTGACACAGACAGTGATTCTATTTCTCATCACGTAAGTTGTCCCAGAAAATGCTGCACGCAGAAAAACCAATGGAAAATGCATGTGGCCAAGAAGAAAAATCATTTTCTTGTTTAACGACGCTGTCAATTGCAAGGATCACATCAGCGTCGCCGGTGTGCCGGAATTTTGTCCCGCAGTTCTTTTACATGCCAGTAAATCTACTGACATGGAGCTGTCGTTTTTAAGCACACTTAAAAACCATTGGTCTGGGCCGGGTTTGAACCCGCGACCTTGGGATCCGTAGGCCAGCGTCTAACTAACTGAGCCACCCAGACCGACAGGCCAAGAAGAAGAGAAATACAGGAGAAGAATACATAAGTTAAAAAACCAAACATGTAGTATAGGCACACACCAGAGGTAGAAGAGGCGGCAGCAGTGGATGATGATACTTCACATTACTAACATACTCTGGTTCTTCTCAGTACAACACAACTTGGACCAGCGCTTAATCATCTTTGGTGATCTAAACATACCTTTTGTTAACTTACTTCTTTATATTCACTTTAGAAGTATTGTTTGTTAGCATTAGAACAAATATTTACTAATATTAGTTAAAGTGTTGCTTGCAAAATCCTGAGTTTACAAGTAAACGTTTTGGTTATAACATGCATGAAAGCATATGTTATCTAAATTATATTGTTGATGAAATTAACCTTCTGAAATTTAAATTTCTGCCAAATAATATTTTACAGTCCTAATTAACAGTATTAATACATTAGATTCACATCTGATCAATTTTTAATCTCTCTATAGATGATTTTAATATGTACTGCACAGTAAAACTTTAATTGCATTTTTCTCAAAAACTAGCTTTTGGCGCATATGCCTTTGCTATTCTAAGGGCCTCAGTTATGTTGGATTTGCATGTGATACTGCTAGTATTATGACTGGCATTCCTAAAGGTGTTAGTACTTCCATTTGTAAAGAAAATCTAAACATCCAAGTGGAAGGGTGTCTGTCATCTTGTGCACTTGGTTTCTCAAAAAGGGTGTAATGGGGTACGAAATTTTGGTGTTGGACAGATTTATCTGTCTATTATTATTTACAGAAAGCTCCAAGATGAAAAGTATTTTGAAACGTCATTAGTAAAGTCATTGAAGAAAAAGCCTCACAAAATATTAAAATATATATGCACTCAATGGCTTTTTTGCAGTATATGGAGAGTCTTGGAGCAAGAGTGGAATCCTCTTGAGAATGTTTTTGTGCAATGCAGACCATGGCAGTGCAGCCTTTCAGAAAGTTAAGAAGCAGTTTGAAAGTCCTTCGAACTATATGTACCTTCGGGAAGATTGTGAAATCATTCAATAAATGTTTAATTAAGTAATAATTGAAGCTATTAACAGTGAAGCAACAAGATTCTAAAATAAGAACAAATTAGAAACTAAAAACTTCACTTATCTTAGTATGTTGATATTCTTTTTCTCTTTTGCAAAAGAGAAAAAGAATATCAACATACTAAGATAAGTGAAGTTTTTAGTTTCTAATTTGTTCTTATTTTAGAACAATAAATGTTTATTTGTGATGAAAATAGAACTGGAAGATTAGAACTTTACTTTCTCACAAATTGAAATAAAAAGAGACAAATTGATCCTGTTGATGAGCTATTTTTAGCTCTGTTCTTCCATTTTTCAACTCATAGAATGTATTCCTGCAACAAGGAAAGCCTTTTATTCCCCAACTTCATTCTAAATTGAATTGTTTTTTCACATATGTGTTTGTTAGATATACCAAATCATCTTTGGTTCCAGACAATCACATATGTGTTTGTTAGATATACCAAATCATCTTTGGTTCCAGACAATGATTTGTTTTCTATGAAATTTTCTTGTAGGAAGTGTAGTTTTAAATAAATACTCATAGTCTTTAATGATGAATAAATTAATATACATATATTTATTTAAACTATATAGATATAATGTTAAAACATACTAACATACAGCATACGAAAACGATTTCCATAGCAACAACATTTTAAAAGAGTAAGCAGTTATACAACAGTATTCTTCCAAATTAACTCCCTCCCTTCCCAGTGACGTCAAGGAACCTCTTGTAGTTTTAAATGATGGATAAATTAACATTTATTTAAACTACATAGATACATTGTTAAAACATACTAACGTACATCATAAGAAAATGATTTCCATAGCAACAACATTTTGAAAGAGTAAACAGTTAACACCAATAGTATTATATTCAAGATGCTCTCAGGCTTCGAGCCAGATGTAGTGATGAAAAGACATCAACGTTTTGGGAGTGTACATCTCTCCCATCTTCAGGAAATCTTGAATATGTTCGTCGCCAGGAAAGCTTCAAATCATATTTTACCAATAGTATTCTTCCGAATTAACTTATAGCCACAGAAGTAGCAAGAAGCTTCAGTAATCTGGTTATTGGGGAGGAGACAAAGGGCTACATGAAAAAGGTTCCTTTGAGCGACCATGAAGCGAAGTCTTTTATTCTGATGTCAGATCATTTTATTCAAAAACATGTGAATATAATATGAAGAAGTGGCCCATCAAAGAAATGTTTTTGGAGCATGCTGCGATAGCTGATGTGTTTCAGTGAAGAACAAAAAGTTTTTCTTCAATTGAATACAAGATTGACGTGCTTCCCAAGATACTGACAGCAGAGGATATTGAAACATTAGTATCCATGTTTAGTCATTTCTAGTTTGATACTTTCAGTTTTGACAAGAATGAAAGGAGCAATACAATCTGGGGCAACATTTCTAAGGTTACTTATCTTTCTGGATTAACAAAGTACCCTTCACTAAGTAAACCCATGAGGGCAGTTCTGGTCCCATACAGTAATATACCCACAGAAAGAACTTTTAGCTTGGTAAGAAAAAACTAAATTTCGTGCTAATATGAGCACAGAATTGTTAAGTTATCTACTGGTCCAAAAGATGCAGATGATTTCAGATGGAGTATCTTGCCATCAAAGGACATTTACAAAACAACAATCACCTTCAGTATGCTAAACAGCCCACTCTGCTTCAAAATATCTGGTATAGATGTGGACTTTGCAGAGCAGAGTGTTGATGAAAAGGGACTTAAGCTGGTAAGCGGCTATAATTTATTTAGAACTGCAATACCTCGCGTATTATTTTTGTTTGTTTGAATGTCATTTAGAATAGCTTTCCCCCACACTTAGGTCCCTACCACTTATTGCCCTTTCTGAAAGGTGGCACTCTGTGATTAATAAATTAATAATAGGAAAGATGGAATTAGACTGAAAAATTCAATCCCTTAGCAGAATTTGAACTATGGATCTTCCATTCCCTGTGCGGTTTCTTTTACCAACTGAGCTATCATGATAACATGCTGACACAACAAATTCCCCAACTGATTTTATTTCTTTCCAATAATCTGTAATACATTCTAAATTCAGTTTTGAGATAACACACCTATGGTCACTTACAAAGTGCAATGTTAGCCCATGATCATTCATCATATTATTGGAATGCCGGATGGAGAATGAAGTTCAAGATCCAGAGCATTAGCAAACAACAGTATATTATTATTTATTTATGCCAACAAACTTACTGTTGGTGTTTTTAAACACACAAGCCGTGTGTAGGCAGTGTGGCATTGAATTTTTAAGTTCCAGTTCTACCTCTCAAACAGTATATTAGTCTGCACACAATATGTTGAAAGAACAATTAATATCAAATTAATTATAATTTAAAATAATGATTGTGAAGCGATAAATATGGTGGTACAAAGAATGACTGGTGAGTGAAAAAAAGTAACTTAGCTTTATTAGGCTGGACTTTTAATTATTCATTTAATTATTTTAATTTATTTAATTAATTTAAATAATTTTAAATTATTATATATTTATGATTGAATATGTTTTTGATATTCCATATTTCAGTACATATTTTATCACATATTTTTGTAGATATTTCTTAATGTTACATAAAAATCCAGGTTTTAATGACCAATAAAGGCTTGAAAATTAGTTACTGGAGTAGTTTAATACCCTAAGTTAATATTTTAAACTATTTAAAGGTATCATGAGTAGTCGGAAGCTTTCATGGCCGGAGTTAGAATTAAGGCCAGAGATTTCTTCCAGGCTTAACCTTCACCGACAAGACTCAGACTATGCCACCGATGATGTCCAGCGCAGGTGTGGATGAAAATTTTGCACCTCAAAACTCCAGCAGACCACGGCTTTTAAGCCCGGAAAAAATCTCTAGCCTTAATTAAGGGTGTTTTTGGAAGGAATGGTTCCATATATGTCTTGCATCTTTTTTGTAGATTGCACAGCATTTAATTAAACTTACAAATGATATGGAATCTTTATCTATAGCGAGTAGTTAAGTGCTGGTTGAGACTGTGTTGTAATAGGATAGATATGTTACAGTATTAACTCAGCTGTAATTGAATATTGCTCTTCTCTTGCAAACATGTGAGCAGAGAAACTTTAGATGATGGTGAAACATATTTGACGATATTTCTTTGAAAGTGTATCATCCTACAGCTAAAGCATAATATAAATATAGTCATTTCATCATACTTATGAATGGTTTATAATTTTTCACATAAAGAAAACTCAGACTCTAAAAAACGGTTACTATTACTGCTATTGCTCTCTTCAGTATCATTGTGAAAAATATTGGAGAGCAAGAGGATTAATGACTTCATTGTCAGAAATCCAGCATTAGCTAACAACAACAACATAAAGAAAACTATTTCTGTATCACATTATGTTAGCTTTGTGTGTATAACAAACAATTTGTAAAAAAACTAAATTTTATATAAAGAGCAATACATTTGCAGATACTTTAGAATGTTAATGTATTCCACTTAAAGAATATCACTGTGGTATAAGATCTCTCATAATGTAAGGGGCTGACTAATCAGTCTCAGCAACATAATATTTTTACCATGCTTTTAAAGCATTATTATTTTTGCAATACATACAGAATTTTTAGTAATTTCCAACTGAAAATCAAACAGAATTGGAAGGTATTAAAGGGTGAAAAATATGCAGAATATTGCACAAAGTCTCCAGGGACTGTAATAGAATATTGCTATACTTAGGAGTTTAACATGATGAAGTTACTTCATTTTTTAGATCACCTTTTTATCACTGTTTTGGTCATATTTTCAGTTTCATATTTATTCTGCTTTAGGAAAAACGCAAACGACCAAGAGATGAATCCAGCCAGGATGACATAAGCATAGGTGAAGAATCCTTGTCTGACCCTCCCCTTCCAAAGAGAGTGGCCATGGATGTTACAAGCATAAAAGCAGGAGACAGCATTAGCACCGATGGAATGCAACATGGTAATGGCAATTGCTAATGTTAAGCATATAAATTCATAAAAATGGCATTGGGTTTAAATATATTCTTACCTATATATGTTTAGCTACTGGGGGAGTACCTGCTATCTCAAGAGAGCCAAGATCATGTGTTCTAAGACAAAGACAAGAGCGTTCTGCTCTCCAGAAACTGCTCGACTACCTCTTAAAGGGCTTGGAGAAGAGGGACCCACAACAGTTCTTTGCATGGCCAGTCACAGATCACATTGCTCCAGGTTACTCACAAATCATACAGCAACCTATGGACTTCAGTACTATGAAGCAGAAAATAGATGACAATCAGTATTCTACACTGAATGAGTATATAGTAAGTGCAGAAAATTAATAAAATATATTAAGAAATGCTGAGATTTTGCTCTTTTTTAACACAAAGTGAGGACAGGAAATATTCATTGGCAATAGTAGGAAAGCTGGGACCGCACATAAACGCTTATATTTAACCTACTTTTTCACTTCCCTTCTGAGCATCTTGGTTCCCCCACCACTTTTTCCTTCTGTGATATGTACCACCTAATACAACCCAATGCCACATTTATTTCTTTATTTATTGCAAAGGATAAGGACAGAGAAAGTTTAATTTGGGTGTGTAACATTTCTTTTGGTTGGAAGATTACCTCACTGGGATTTGAGGGTACCATTTGCTGTTTGGTGTGGGGGGGGGGGGGGGGGGGCGTCAATTCTTCTTTGCCGGGCTAGCATAGCAGCGAGCTTGAATGACTTTTTTTATCAGTAGTCCAATAAAATGCTTGCATCCAGGGTGTAGTACAGGTCAACATGCAGTGCGATTCATTAAAGTTCAAATTTACCTTGCGGAACTAGTTTTATTTTCACTCTCATACAAAAATATACACTTTGATACCATGGATTGGCGTCCTTTTTCATACGTACGGGGTTCACCCGTCGATATCACGGACCACACACTTTTGTATTCTCTCTAATTTTTTGAGTTTATGACCTGCATCATAGATTATACGTCTCTTTTGCAGAGAATGATTTCTAATTTCTTTTATACAAGACTATTTGTGTATCAGGACGTTATATGCCGATAAATTCTGATTCTATCAGAACTTCGCGTGTCACACACGATGCCAATCCAGACAACAGTTGAACAAAAAGAACAAGACAATTGAATATACACATAATTGCCCACTATAATAACGATTCACAATTTTAGGGGGCTTTTTCTGCTACCACTATAACTACATATTTTAAATACTTCAGGAGGCTTTTTCAAATAATGTCGCCTCAGGTGATAGATGAAAGGATGTTAATTTACAGTTATTCACTCAATGTCATACCATATGATGAACACAACATTTAGTGCTAATACATGAGTTACAACATTGTCATAATTGACCTTAATTGTTCTTCCTTTATGATCCTTAAATGTACTGCTTATTTAGTTCTTTTAAATTAAGTTGTTGTTAGCTAATGCTGGATTTCTGACAATGAAGTCATTAATCCTCTTGCTCTCCAATATTTTTCACTGATGGATGGGGCACTAGAAGTGGCCGGGCATATATGAAGGTAGTCTCGATCCATTTCCTCTTGCAGATCACATAGAGGACAGAGTGGTGAAGAATATATCCCAATTCTGTTTAAATGTTTTGCCAGACAATCATGTCCTGTAATCAACCTGAAGGTTGCAACTGCTGTTTTTCGAGGATACTCAGGAATCACTGTTTGAATGTTTGGTAGTTCCCATCTTTTATTCTTTGATTTTTCATAGTAATATTTTGCAATAATTTTTTTGAATTCAGAGTTGACTAATCTTTTAGCTGCATAAAATGGTAGATTAACTATAGATTTTTGTACACCGCTGGTACCCTTTTTTGCAAGAAAATCAGCTTTCTCATTACCACTCAGTCCACAGTGAGCCGGTATCCATTGGAAGACTAGGTGTTTTTGAAGTGCTGTTAGATGGGTAAGGATTTTCCAACATTCTATAACTGTTTGGTTTTTTTGGTGACAACTTGGAAGTAATTGCTATAATTGCTGACCCTGGAACCTGAGAGAATAACTGCTTGCTGAAAATGTGAAATTCTGTACAAAAGATTTTGTAGGGCCATTCGAATTGCTTCAATTTCTCCATCAAAGTTAGTAGTTCCATAACTTAAAGATTTGTAATAGGAAAAGAGGTGACATGTGACTCCAGCACCTGCTCCATCTTGGTTTGATATCAATGATCCATCAGTATAAATATGGAGCCACTCATGTTCTGGAAATCTAGTATGGATTGTCTCTAATGCCAATAATTTTAGAACACTAGTTGGAGTATCACTTTTTTTAACTTCTTCTGTCATGTGTAAATAATATGTGATGTCTAATGTATGTGTTGGATTGACTTTAGATATGAAGTTTTCCTTTGAATTAGGAAGGTGTACATCCTCCTTGATGTCTTGAATTTTGGAAAGAAAGTTCTCCTGAGTCCTTAGTGTATGTGTAAAATTTCTCTTGTGCCATGTATTGAATGGGAGTCTGATCATCTTTTCGTGTTGAATAAGAGCCGCTTTTTCTATTTCATATTCAATGGGGTATTGGTTGGTTAGTATTTCCATAGCTGCTATTAGTGTGGTTTTGATAGCACCTGTAACTAATCTCAGACTTTGGTTTTGAAAGATTTGAATTTTTTTTATGTTTGCTGTTGCAAGAACTTCGCTGCAGTAAGTAAATAATGGTTTTATATATACATTGTATGTTGTGTTAAGGGTTGCTCTGGAACATCCCCACTTCATTCCTGTTAGACGTTTTAACAGTGAAAGGCGCCTCTCTGCTCTTTGTATTACATTTTCTATTTGTCTGGTCCATGTAAGTTTGGTATCAAATGTAACTCCTAAATACTTTGCTTCCTTTGTTTCTGGTAATTGTTCACCCTCAAAATTTAGTTTTATTTTTATTGGTTTTTTTCTTAGTGAAAAGATTTGGTAGTTTGATTTTGTTGTATTAACAGTCATTAAATTTTCTTTGGTCCACCTCTGTAAGTTGGTTAAGGATTGTTACATGGTTTTTTCTAGTTCTGTACTTTTGCTTTTTGGTTTTGAAGTCCACATTACCAAGTCATCAGTAAATAGTGCACACTTCACGCCTGATTCTTGTATTTGTTGTGGTAGATCATTAATAAATATATTAAAAAGTGTAACGCTGAGCACTGCACCTTGTGGTAAGCCACGGTGTACTTGTTCATATTTAGATATATGTATTTCTTCCATATCTGGTTGCAATAAAGCGTTGTGTTAGGAAATGACATAGCCATGAAAACATTGGACCTTGTATCCCTATTTTTTTTACTTTCTTTAGTAGTTTTGTTCTGCATATAGAATCATATGCACTTTGGAAATCAATAAAAACTGATAAATTATCTTCTTTTCTATGGAAGGAGTCTTTGATTTCTTGACTGAGAAGTAAGACTTGTTCATTTGTAGAGTGGAGCTCTCTGAATCCAGCTTGACATGGGGATATTAAATTTTGTGATTCTAGGAACCAATTTAACCTGTTTGACACCATTCTTTCCATCACTTTTGCTATTATGCTGGTAAGAGCTATTGGTCTATAATTTTTTATTTCTGATGCTGTTTTGTCTTTCTTCAAGAGTGGGACAGTTATTGAAACAGAGAAAGATATGGACAGAGGGCTGGTAAGGAATGTAGACCAAAGTAAGTGCTAAAAAAATCAAACATTTGTCAATATAAAAGATGTATAAGTGCTGAAAATATACATTATCTTAACTACCTACTTGGCAATGAAGATTGGGAAAATGTTTTTTCTTTAAAGAAGGTAAATGCAGCTACTGTTTCTCTTCTAAATACATTTAATCATTATGTCAACATTGCATTGCCACTAAAAAGGTTAACTTGAACAAAAAACATAGTGTGCCCAGTGGATAATAGGTATACGTACCGTCAACTGGGGTAAATTCAGACATATGAGGTAAATTCGGACAAAATACCTTTTTTTTATTCTACAGTTTGTCATTCCGGAACAAGTGAAGTACAATTTCTGCGCTAGCGACATCTGTATGAAGGAGACATTCCCGCGCTTAGTTTGGCATGTTAATCATGTATTTAGTAAGAATAGTGCGTCCAACAGTGGGCATTGTTGTCGGCTTCATTTTAGCTTTTACTGTTGTTGGTATAACTTCTTGGTACACAAGTCTAGTTTAACAATCCAGTTGCTGTTAATTATTGACTTCAGTTCGCCTGGTTATATATAAACGTCACTAAGATTTATTGGTGAAGTTTACGTATATAGCAAATCTGTTTGACCTTGGGATAAATTCGGACAATGCTACGTGTGTACAAAAGAAGATTGGGAGGCCAAATGTACTTCAACTATGAAGAAAAGAAACTTGATGAAGCAGTAAAAGCAATTAAATCAGGGAAAATGTTGTATCGAAAAGCACAGGAGTATATTCAGATACCGCGATCCACGTTAGAGAATAAAGTGAATCGCACAAATCCAAAAGCAATCTGTCCTGGATAATGAAGAAGAGAAAATGTTGGTACATGGTATCCTTAGAGTATCTCATTGGGGATACCCTCTCACTTCAACTGACATTCGCTGCATTGTATAAGGATACCTTGACAGATTGGGAAGAAAGGAGAAATGATTTACAGAGAATCTCCCTGGTGTTGAATGGATAAGGTCCTTTTTGAAAAGGCATTCTAATTTTCTTTCAGTTCGATTATCCAAGAACATCAAAAGAGCTCATGCAGAGGTCACCCTTGAGACCGTCAGGGGATTTTTTGATAACATGCGGGAGACCTTAGAAGGTACTCCACCAGAAAGCATCATAAACTATGACGAGACAAATTTATGTGATGATCCGGGAAGGAAACATGTGATTGTTAAGAGGGGCATTAAGCATGCAGAGAGGATAATGGATTTCTCTAAAGCAAGCATTTCTCTCATGATGTGTGTTAGTGGAGATGGAAAACTACTTCCTCCATACATCCTATATAAGGCTGAGCATTTATGGGACACCTGGCAGGAAGGAGGGCCGCCGAATGCAAGGTACAACAGAAACAAGAGTGGGTGGTTTGATCATCCAATTTTTGAGGATTGGTTTCTAACAGTGGCATTGCCTTATTTGAAAAAGCTAAGCGGAAGGAAAATCATGATTGGCGATAATTTGTCAAGCCATGTATCTCTGTTAGTGATTGAGCAATGTGAGAAGCACAACATCTCATTCATTCTTCTTCCCCCGAATAGCATGCACATCCTACAGCCCCTAGACGTGTGTTTTTTCGGGCCCTTTAAAAAGGCTTGGAGAGACGTGCTGACAAACTGGAAAATGTGCACACGTGGCCCTATCTCTAGAGATGCCTTCCCTGCACTTCTCAGAGAGACATTGGAGAAGATAGAAGCACAGAAAGTAGACAACATAAGAAGTGGTTTCTGCGCCACTGGTCTAATTCCTTTCGATCCACAGAAGGTCCCCAACAAATTTCCAGAGCATTCAGACCCAATTGAAAAGGCATCATCTTGGTCTTCCAGTTTCGAGACAGTACTCTCAGCAGCATGATATGGTACTTCCACCAGAACCACACGCTGACGTCGCAAGCTGAATGTTCCTCCAGGAAAATCTATTGTGGGTGATCATCTTGCTGGAAAGGAAATTTGTGAGGAAAACCAGCAAGATTGTCACGAAAATTCAGAAGATCAGAATACTCCCATGCCAGCAGAGGATTCCACACCAGCATTGGCACCTACTCTTGACATCGAAACTTTCGTTGCCGTGAGGTACAACTACGTGTCTGGAAACAGAACACTTCCTAGAGAGTATGTTGGCATGGTAACTGATATAGGAGCATGAGACGTGGTTGTGAAATTTTTGCGACCCCTTGATGGAAGCAAGAGGATGTTCACATTCCCAGATGTAGAGGACGAAGACACGGTAACGAAAGACCAGATCAGTAAAATACTTCCAGCACCCAGGAGAAAAGAGGCATTTTTGTTTTTGATAAGGACGCTCTATAAATGTTCCTGTTGTTTGTTAATGTTTTGAACTTTGTGTTTATGTAGCTTTGTATTAACTTTTGTAATCTAATCTTTAAATAAATGACACCATATAATTTTATATATTATAAATGTCCTTTTCTATAATGTAATATATATTTTTTATTATTGTGTGTCTGAATTAACCCCGTAACTGGGGGAACTACGAACATATATTAAAAATTGTAGACTGTCCAAAGTTACCTCAACTAGTGAGGTAAATTCGGACACTCATTATTCTTTTTTAAAATATCAGGGCACATAATTAATTAATAGGTCAGCATGTATTCAGTTCGTTGATTATTAATACATCTATACAAATTTAAACAAACCGCCTACGTCTGATCATTAGCAACTGACTGCGAAAAATACGTAAAAAGCGTCCGAAATTACCCCGTGTGACGGTACATCTAATGAAAGACTACATTTCTTAAGCAAACTCATAAAAGAAACAGAAACAACAGAATCATTTAGACAATACTTTTTACAATATAAACGAATATATAACAAGGTTATTAGAAATGCAAAGTGACTATAATGACAAACAAATAGCAAACTCAACAAACAAATCAAAAACTGCCTGGAATATTATCAATCAAGAAATACAAATGCAAAAGAAAGAGTATCCAAATTATAACCTTAAAGAGGAGAATTTAACAATATCAGACCCTACAGAAATATCAAACATGTTTAATAATGATTTTGTAGAAGTATCAAAAACTTTAATAAATCAATCTTCAGTATAAACATATATTAGACGGAAAAAATTCTTATCCTACTATATTCTTGTCCTGTGCTGTGGCGTAATGGGCTAGGGCGTCATGCCTTGGTTCCCTGCCACGAAATGTGGCCCAGGTTCAATCCCATCCCTGGAGGTGCGGATTTTAAGTCCTGGTTATAGGACCGGTGCCCACTCAGCATCATGAGGAAATTGAGGAGCTTGTGATAGGCAAGCCAACTTTCCGGCTGGGGGTGTCGAGATGCTGACCACATCTACCCGTATCAGTTGGATGATCACCCACCTCTGCCTTGCATATGTGGGCGTGAGGCCGGCAGTCGGATTGGTTGGTCCTGATCCGATATGGACTGTTGTGCCAAGGGTTTAACTTTAACTATTTTCTTAGTGCCTGTAACAGAAGATGAATTAACAGCTATAATAAAAAGCATGAAAAATAAAAACTCCTATGGGTTAGATGGCTGCTCCAATTTCTTGATAAAAGCATGTGCAAATCACTTACTAAAACCACTCTGTTATGTAATAAATCTATAAAGGAAGGGTGTTTTCCAGAATGTCTTAAGGTTGCAAAAGTAAAACCATTATTTAAAAATTTGATGTGTTGCACTCACATGACTTTCTCTACTCTTGTACTAACCATTCTTACAAACTCTTATTCCTATATCTTCGTGTTAGTTGAGATAAACATTTGTACAAATTGTCTTATTGCTTATTTCCTTGTAGGTGCATGGGGAGTATTAGAATACAGTAGGCTTTGTACAATAGTCAAATCTTTTAAAGCTTTAAGTTTCTGTTCTCTTTGCACACATAACATAAAACAATGAACAGCAATGATCCATTTCATTAAAGTTTTAAGGTTTTCGAAACTCACATGCATAACAAGGAATATCTCCAAAATGGTTCACCCTATAAGAAAATTTATTCAGACAAATTGTGTATTTTAGCAAGATCTACATTTTCTGTATTGTATGATTTGGTCTATCTCTAATGGTTTACCAGTTATGGAAAAGTCGTCCAGAGTAAATACGACTACAGGGGCTATAACCAGAAAATTCAAAATATACATTTCATTTGTCATAAAAATACCTCAAACATGACGTTTTAATCAAAATTGTTAGAGCCATTTTCAAGAAAATTAAAATTTTTGAAAAATGTTCCATGTAAAGGATAGTTTAGGGTGGGGCTATTTTCTTCAAAATCTTCATGTCGCATCCTTGAAAGACATTAAACTTAAATACCAAATTTGGTTTTAACCGCCTTTTCATTTTTGAGTTATGCTGCCCACAGACTGACTGACTGACTGACACGCATACGCGCGCGCACACACACACACACACACACACACACACACGCACACATGCACACACACAGAGACACACAGACACACACAGACACAGACACACACACAGACACAGACACACACACAGACACAGACACACACACACACACACACACACTTTTTCTAAAAATGCTTTTTTTGGATTCAGGGTCTCAAAACATATATTTCCAGTGAAATCACGATATCGGATTTTTATGTGGGATAGAATACTTTCCCTACTTAACAGTAGAGAAAGTAAAAAGGGGCTAAAAACCGAAAGAAAAAACTACAGGTCGATTTCTCTCTTATCCGTATTCTCTAAAATACTAGAAAAAATTATATACAACAGAATTACAAACTTTATCTCAAAATTAAATATTCTTTCACTATGTCAACACAGTTTTCAAAAGGGGAAATCCACCACTATGGCATTGATTCAATTTTGTGATATCTACAAAAGGTTAGATGATTCAGAACATTGTGTAGGAATTTTCCTTGATCTATCAAAGGCATTCGACCTCGTCAATCACACAATGCTACTTTGTAAACTAAGCGACTATGGAATAAGAGGTGTAGCACAAAAGTGGTTCAATTCCTATCTAAAAAACAGAAGACAAGTAGTGGAAGTAGATTATTATAATGATTGCACAAAGGAGGTGAAATCCTTTTTATCAGATGAGTGCACAGTTGATTGCAGAGTTCCGTCTATGGAATAAGAGGTGTAATACAAAACTGGTTCAATTCCTATCTAAAAAACAGAAGACAAGTTTTGGAAATAGATTATTATAATGATTGCACAAAGGAGGTGAAATCTTAATTAATTAATTAATTAATTAATTAATTAATAGTTAATTTTGGAGTTCCACAAGGTTCAGTTTTAGGCCCATTATTGTTTCATTTATATATAAATGATCTTGTTAACAATCAAAATAACAATATAAAATACTTATTATTTGCAGATGATACCAGCATACTAACATGAGGAAAAACTGATGACACATTAAACATAAATATAAATGCAGTCACATTACACACAGCTTCTTGGTTTAAAAAAATAGTCTATGTCTAAATAAGGAGAAGTGTTTAGCTGTAGGTTTTCATCACATAAACAACAAAACATTAAACTTTCCTACCATACAGCTAGAAGAAACAAAGGTGAAATATTCAAATAAATAAAATTTTTTAGGAATATGTATTGATGAAAATCTCAGTTGGAAACCTCACATTAATGAATTAATTAAAAAACTGGGTCAAATCTGCTTCCAAATTAACATTTTGAAACACTTGGTGAGTAAAATTACACTTAGGGTCATGAATTTCTCCAAATTTCACTCCTTAATTTCATATGGAATATCCTTGTGGGGAAATAGTAGCCAAGTTATTAAAATATTCAAATTACAAAAAAGAGTCATTAGAATTATTCTCAGTTTACCTTTTATTGTCAGCTGCAAACCATTCTTTAAAGAACTAAACATTTTGGTGTTACCCTATATATCCTTATATGAAACAATTGCACTAATGCAAACACACATCAAAGAGAGGTAGAACTGGAACTTAAAAATTCAATGCCACAGCTGGGATTTGAACCACAGACTCTCCACTTAATAGGTGGGTGCACTAACCATTAAGCTACTGTGACAACCTACCAGAATGACATTGAGTTCTCAAACCAGTTCGTAAGTAAGTTTGTTGGCATAAATAAATAATAATTACCATTCTGAAGGTTAATTAATCCCGGGACATAAAGTACTTACAATAGTAAGTCACCATTGAGGTAATTGTCTCTGATCTTTTAGGTTCTGACTTGGGGCCCAAATGACCAAGTTGTCGATGGGCCCTTAAACATCACTCACTCACTCACTGGTGTGATACTGCTTGTGTGGTTTACCAGGAAAAATATGCACTGGTTTGAGAATTCAATGTCATTCTGGCAGGTTGTTACAGTAGTTTAATGGTTAGAGCACCCACCTAGTAAGCGGAGGGTCTGTGGTTCAATTCCCAGTTGTGGCATTGAATTTTTAAGTTCCAGTTCTACCTCTCAAACATTGCCCACACACGGCTTGTGTGTTTAAAAACACCAACAGTAAGTTTGTTGGCAAAATAAATAATAATTACACACCAAAGATTTTACCACAAATTCTGAAATTCACTGTTATAACACAAGAGATAAAGCAAAATTACATATAACCCCACATAACAAAAAATTGTTTGAAAATAGTTTTTACTACAGAGGCATTAAATTTTACAACAAATTACCTATTGAAATAAAAAATATAAATTCCATCCACCGTTTCAAAAAACATCTCAAGCAGTTATTATTTATTTATGCCAACAAACTTACTGTTAGTGTTTTTTAAACACACAAGCCAAGTGTGGGCAATGTTTGAGAGGTGGCATTGAAGTTCTACCTCTCAATCTCAAGCAATTTTTAATTGAAAAATGTTATTACTCAATTGATAATTATTGGCATTAATAAGGTATTCACTTCTATTTATTAACAATGTATAAGTTTAATCTACATGCATAGTATAATTTTTAAGTAATTATTGTTTAACTTTTATAATATTATAATTGAACTTTTAAAATACTGGATGAATCCACAACATGTATATGTTAAATCGGATGAATAAAAATTAAAGAATTAAAGGAGGCAGAAAATTGTACCAGGAGAAGTCACGTGAGTTATGGGAATTGAAAAACAAGCAGAGGTAGGGGTTGGAGGGGAAGTGAAAAGTAGGTTGAATATAATGGTTCAAGGTGCGGTCCCAGGTATGGTCCCAGCTTTCTTACTATTTACTATTCATTTTATTTTTTAGCACATGTGGTGTTACTATTAATGGTTTTCAGTGTTTAAAGTTGATTTTGGTGACATTTTTTGTTTTATTTTAAAAGTTGACTATTGAAGCTGTAATTCTAGTTATTTTTAATTAGTGATGCTTAATATATGCAAAGCTATGAAAACAAACACTAAATTAATTTTTAAACAAGTACAATGTATCAAAAGTGATGATATAGTTTTAATTATGTATTAAATTTGCAATTCTGTCAGTTCAGATAAATACAGTAGATCCTCAGTTATCTGAGCCCCGATTAACCGAGGTCCCTTTTTATGAAGTGTGTTGTGCAAAGTACTGTATGTAGTGTAAAACTAGAAACAGCACACAAAGAAATGTAGGGGCGGAAGGGTGACATTGAAATGGAGAATGAGAAAATCAGCCACAGAGAAAGATGTAAAGCGATAGAAGGCTATTGAGTACCTAGAGCAACAGACAGAGACAACTTCAACAAACCTTCTACCACTATGATTGCATGAAACAGTGCTAAAGAAGTGAGTGAATTCTGTTAAGCTTAAAGCACATGAACTTCTTGAACAAATAACCTCATTTAACTGGAACATGTACATACTGCATGCATGTAGTGTAGGTCTTTTTTCATTTTATATTTTTATTTGTATGTACGTCATTATTTCATTTGATAATACAGAAGAAGCCTTTTTTCACATCTTTGACCAGGTTTTCATTCATTTCACCATTTTACTGTACGTTTCACTCTCAATTTTTGACAGAGTTCATGCTATCCAAGTTTTTTTACTATCTGAGGTACTATCATTCCTCCATACCTCCAATAATCAAGGCTCTACTGTACTATAAAATCTGTTCCTCATGTATACTTAACAGTAATTTAAATCTACGTCACTGAGTAATACCCCAAACTTCAAATGAAAGCATGGCCAATAGTTCCAAATTTTCTTTGTTTAGATTGTGCCTTTATTCAGTGAGAATCTGACTGTGCTGTGAAAATAGTAGTTCACTTTTCAGGTTGGAATAAGGAATCCATACTGCCTTAGAGCTGCACTTGCAAATTCAGGATCTATTTTCATATTGTAGATGTTTCACAATGTCGGCAATGCAATCTGAGTGCATCTTGCAGCCATTGTAGGTTTTCAAATTTTAGATGCACTGTGATCACATTGTAGAACCAGCAGTTGGTACAATCTTAAAAACACATTCATTCACAGCATTTACATTCTCTAAAAGTTCACTTTTTTCACCATCTGAAACCTCCTGCCTCATCATCTTCCAAGTGGTATAGACCATGAGCAGTAGCAAATCTAATTCCCTCAAGATTTTATGCAAGTGCTATGAGGTCATGAGCACATTTCTTAACAAATACTGTTTCTGCTATAAAATATTGATATAAGATTTTGGGAGGAAATTTATGTGCCCAATTTCTGCATTTCATCACTTTGGAAGAATTCAGTCACATTCTCCAAATAACCTGCAACGTAACTATTGACTGCTAATTGTCAGCAAATTAAAAAAGTAGAAAGTGAGTGAATTTAAGGGTTTAAGAGCCTGTCGACAACTAAGTAACTAGGGCCCTGAGTGAAGAAGTAATAAAGCAGGTAAAATTAATGGGGAAAAATAAATCAGCTGGAGTAGATGGTATCCCAACAGACTTCTTTAAGGAATGGTATACTGAAATAAACAATCAAGGTATTAGTAGACTTATTTAACACAATGAAAATGAGAGCTCATATACCAGAAAAGTGAAGAAAAACAATAACTATTCATCCAATATACAAAAGCAAGGGTAGTATTAACAAACTAAACAATTACCTTGGTATTGCATGATGGTGATAGTAAGTTATTTGTTTCCAGATACCAGTTTAATCTATCTGATATCATTTTTTCCATAATTTTTGCTATATAGCTGGTCAGTGAGATTGGTCAGTAGCTATCAAAATTGTTTGATGATCTTCTTTATTTAAGAACTGGGATAGTGAGAGCTTTTTTCCAATTTGCAGGAGCTTGTAGTGCTTTAGGTCCTTGTTGTTTTAGAAATTCAGGGTGGATTCTATCTGGTTCAGGAGCTTTCTTGTTATTAATTTTATTTAGTTCTATTTGTGTAAAGGGGTTAGAAAATAATGTTTCAATAGTTGGTGGAAAATAATTTTCGTTCTGTTTATTTTTCCATATTTCTGTTTTAACAAGCTTTTGGAATTAAATCTGGATGTTATTTTTGACACATCAGTAATTTTGTTATTTTTATATTCCATTGATTGTTTTGTAGATATGAATTTGTATGCTTTATTACCATCTTTTCTGTAATCTAGTTTTTCAACAAAATTGTTATATGTATTTCTTTTGGCATTTATTAAGGTTTTCTTGAATGCTGCAGCTTCTTTTCCCACTCAGTTATACTACATCAATCTTCATTAATTTCATCTTTTTTCCTAGCTTCTTCTCTTATATTTCAATTGTTCTAATTATTTTGACCAGGAGAGTTTGTACATTTTTAAACATATGGTGCTCTCTAAAAAACGGTTACCATTACTGCTATTGCTCTCTTCAATATCATCAGTGAAAAATATTGGAGAGCAAGAGGATTAATGACTTCATTGTCAGAAATCCAGCATTAGCTAACAACAACAACTTTTCCTTTGGTATACATTTTTTGGCTGTTATCAATAATGTGTCACATATTCTATTATTAATTTCATCTGTAGCATTGAAATTTGTTTCTAACAACCTTGGTATCTTTTCCTCTAGTTCAGCTTCGTACTCTTTCCAATTTGCCTTTTTAAAGTTCCAAGAACATTTAGTTTGTGTTTTGTTTGAAGAAATGTTAATTAACATAGCTTTGTGGTCTGAGCGTAAGGTTCCTGGAATTTCTTTGTTTGCTTTTTCTGCTTATCAGAGGATACCAATACTAGGTCTGGGTTAGTGGTAGAATCTGTATAATGTATGTAAGTTCTGTTATTAAATAACAGCTCTAATGTACCTGTGTGTATTAATCATTCTATTACTCTACCAGTTGCATCAGCATTAGAGTATCCCTATAATTTTGAATGGCCGTTTAAATATCCAATTACTGTAGTTTTAGTAGTAATTTCTATGGAGTTTAGATCAATTTTGTCTTTTGGAGCATTATAAACAATATATATATTTCACAAACAAAAATTGTGACATCTGCCTGACATTGCAGGTGACCATAAAGATCCAGAATACAGAGATATATGACAAAGTCAATTTTAAGAAGAAACTTCTACTTTTGAAAATTCTAATTTATGAGTCCCATTCATTTCTTTTTCAATTTTAAATGTTGATATGAAATTTGTTATAACTCCAATCAAAATCCCACTCGCTGTTTGTCGACTTTTGGGGAGTAAGTATATGATACAGTTTTTTATATTATGTTGTTATTAGCTAATCCTGGATTTTGACAATAAAGTCCTTGATCCTCTTGCTCTCCAATATTTTTCAGTGATGGATGGGGTGCCAGAAGTGGCCAGGCATGTTTGAAGGTGGTCTCTGTGTCCATTTCCTCTTGCAGATCACATAGATGACAGAGTGGTGAAGAATATATCCCAATTCTGTTTAAATGTTTTGCCAGACAATCAAGTCTTGTAATTAACCTGAAGGTTGCAACTGCCGTTTTTCGAGGATACTCAGGAATTACTATTTGAATGTTTGGTAGTTCCCATGTTTTATTTTTTGATTTTTCATAGTAATATTTTGCAATAATTTTTTTGAATTCAGAGTTGACTAATCTTTTAGCTGCATAAAATGGTAGATTAACTATAGATTTCTGCACATTGCTGGTACCCTTTTTAGCAAGAAAATCAGCTTTCTCATTACAACTCAGTACACAGTGAGCTGGTATCCATTGGAAGACTAGGTGTTTTTGAAGTGCGGTTAGATGGGTAAGGATTTTCCAACATTCTATAATTGTTGGCGACAACTTGGAAGTAATTGCTATAATTGCTGCCCTGAAATATGAGAGAATAACTGCTTGATGAAAATGTGAAATTCTATTCAAAAGATTTTGTAGGGCCATTCGAATTACTTCAATTTCTACATCAAAAGTTTGTAGTTCCATCACTTAAAGATTTGTAATAGGAAAAGAGGTGACACGTGACCCCAGCCCCTGCTCCATCTCATTTTGATATCAGTGATCCATTAGGATAAATATGGAGCCATTCGTGTTCCAGAAATCTAGTATGGATTGTGTCTAATGCCAATAATTTTAGAACACTAGCTGAAATATCACTTTTCTTAACTTCTTCTGTCAGGTGTAAGTATGTGATTCTAATGTTTGTGTCAGATTGACTCAAGATATGAATTTTTCCTTTGAATTAGGAAGGTATACATTCTTCTTGATGTCTTGAATTTTGAAAAGAAAGCTTTCCTGAGTTTTTAGTGTACGTGTAAAATTTCTCTTGTTCCATGTATTGAATGGGAGTCTGATCAACTTTTTGTGTTGAATAAGAGAGGCTTTTTATATTTCATATTCAATGGGGAGCTGGCCCCATAGCGCAGTTGGTAGAGCACCTGCCTCTTGTGCAAGGGTTTTCGGGTTTGATTCCCAGCAGGGGAGTAGGAATTTTTCTCCAGCCAAGATTATTCCTCATCCTTCCCTGAGTCTGGAAGTATAATGGCGGCACCGTGGCTGAGTGGTTAGACCCACATGTGGTATTTATGGTGGACGAAGCGGCGTCTGAGCGGGTTTTCTTCGGGTTCTCTGGTTTCCCCCACCACTCATTCCACCAATTGCTCCATTATCACCTTTCCAATCACTCATTTCGCCTGCATTTCATATCATCCTCTTCCTCATTCTCATAACTGGTGCTTGGCTGACAACCTGCTTCCAAGTGTTCACTCTGTCTGGTCCAGAGGTCTCTCAGCTTCCCAACAGGCATCTGAGCCTAGGTACTGGCTTGTAAGTTTTAGGGGGTGTAAGCGCTACATAGGAGGAGGGTAATCAGGGGAAGAAGATGATATTCAATGGGGTATTGGTTGGTTAGTATTTCCATAGCTGGTAATGGTGTGGTTTTGATAGCACCTGTAATTAGTCTCAGACTTTGGTTTTGAAAGATTTGAATTTTTTTTTTTTGTATTTGCTGTTATAAGAATTTTGCTGCAGTAAGTAATAAGTAAGTCTTTGATGTGGGACTGCCTTTGTGGTTTACCAGGAGAAATACGAACTGGTTTGAGAATTTAATGCCATTCTGGCAGTTTGTCACAATAGCTCAGTGGCAGAGCAGCCGCCTGGTAAGTGAAAGGTCTGGTTCAAATCCCAGTTGTGGCATTGAATTTTTAAGTTCCAGTTCTACCTCTCAAACTTTGCCCACACACGGCTTGTGTGTTTAAAAACACCAACAGTAAGTTTGTTGGCATAAATAAATAATAATTACCATCTAAAGGCTTTATATCTTATCTCATATATTTAAACGAGCAATTCTTGTATATAAATATATTTCGTGCAAATTGGAAACAGCTCGAACGATTTCCATAAAATTTTGTATTCAGATACGGTTTTGGTTTTTAAGTTCGTCTGTATAGGTGTAATTCCCGAAAAAACGCAGTTTTACATAAAAAATTAAATTTTTTATTCCCACTTCTAAAAGTGTAATTCTTGTATATATTATATTCCCCGTATTTCAGAAACGGCTCTAAAGGTTTGGTTAAATTTTTGTAGACATGCATATTATATTCACAGTGTTTTCTCTACTCACTTTTAGGTAACACATTCACATCTCTTTCTCTACGCACTCTTCTATAAACAATTTTCCATAAAAAACATGATTTTACACAAAAAAATTTATCCCCGGTTTTAAAATAAGTCAAACCATGTTCTGTATGTTTGAAATAGAAATGCTATTACATTCACACTGTTTTCTCCTTGCGCTCTTAGATAACACATTCATATCTCTTTCCCTACTCACTCTTCTACAAATAAGTCATACAGTTTTCTGTATTCTAAAGTAAGAACAAATTAGAAACTAAAAACTTCACTTATCTTATTATTTTGGTGCTGACCCTGGGGTTTCAAGCTATATCCAGCTCATTCTCAAAGCCATATAAACAAACTCGTTGGCTTTGAGAATGAGCTGGATATAGCTTGAAACCCCAGGGTCAGCACCAAAATAATAAGATAAGTGAAGTTTTTAGTTTCTAATTTGTTCTTACTTTAGAATCTTGTTGCTTCACTGTTAATAGTTTCAATTTTTCCATAATTTTCTGTATGTTTGAAATAGAAATGCTGCACATTACATTCACAGTGTTTCCTCTAATTAAGTCCTTTTAAGTAACACATTCACATCTCTTTCTCTACTCACTCTTCTATAAACAATTTTTCATAATGTCGCACGCCACTCTCTCCTTCTTTAACTATCTGCTACCATTACTTGACTTGACACTTGCTAAGCCTAGCCCCATGCTTTTTCTGCTACCCCACTTGACTTGGCTTAGCGAGAGTGAGTGGACATCTATTTGCGGAATTGTGTTGGGAATGGATCGGTGGGGTATATTGTGGTTACATATAATACCAAATGCCTTTTCCTTGAATATATTTTGAAAACATAAAATAAATACAAGACTTAACACTGACGGTGTTAAGTAACAAGAATATACATAATAACATTGAAAGTATGGTGAATGATAATATATATATTACGAAAATGTAGTAAAAAATAAACAGTTACATAAAATAGACATAAATGTAAACTATTCTTTGCACTAAGTAATAATTCCTTTCTGACTATTTGAGTTCCTGAGCAACACTGGTAGACTGGGCCTGACTCACCAATATAACTTGGCACACAAAAGTCATCCCTTTTAACCACACTCAGTTGATTGTGTTAGTCGGAATTATAACTATTGCCGTTTAGGCTACATTAACCGTGATACAAAGATAACCTACCCTGCTTTAGCATAAAAGCCCTAAAACACTAAACACATACATCTAAATGAAATACAGAACTGTTTGTCTCACCCAAATGTCTGGTGTGTTTTTGGAACAGGTCCTTATCCAATTGTGTTGAAATGAACATGCACATGGAACGCGTCGTTCCTGCTTAATTCCGCGTATGCCCAGTGTATGCCTGAATTAGCATACATCCCGAAGAAATGGTGGTGAATGCCGACGTTGCTTCTCTACGGAGAAAAGTTGCTCACTTGCTTGCCCCCTTTGACAAGCAAGACCAAGAAGCATGACCCTGTTGACTTCGATGCGTGCTGACGTCACTGTTGGTGAACTGCTTGGCTCGATGGAGAGGAGCTTGCCGAGTAATGTTAGTAGAATTGAGAATTGCTAAGCCTATCGGCTCACTGACGAACGTGTAGGCAAGTATGTAAGATACTAATGCTGAGCGCCTCGGCTTGATGAAGATTAAACCATAGTGTATAAGGCTCATACATTACGCTTGGTCGAAGCTGACTATACTTTGACTGACGAAGACAACTGATGGCAGCGCCTAACGGAGCTCGACCACTTGACGAAGACTGGAGGCAGCGCTGAAGTAAACATCGAAGACTGAAGACAATGCGCTTCGCGCTGAAGTGAAGATCAAAGACTGAAGGCAGCGCTTCGCGCTGAAGTGAACTAACGACTGGTCGGGCAGCCGGATTTTATACTGTGTGCGGGGCGTAGCGGGGGCGAGAGGGGTTACGCTTACCAACCTGACGGCTATACACCTCTCTAAGGTAAGGCCAGTCGATATCTCGAAGTGACGACTTTCCATGACGTCACAATAAAAACGTGATTTTACACCAAAAATAATTTTTATCCCCAGTTTTAAAATAAGTCATACCATGTTCAGTATGTTTGAAATAGAAATGCTATTACATTCACTGTTTTCTCTCACTTTTAGGTAACACATTCACATCTCTTTCTCTACTCTCTTCTACAAAGAAGTCATACAATTTCTTGCATGTTTGAAATAGAAATGCTACGTATTACATTCACACTGTTTTCTCTACTTCCTTTGGGTAACACATTCATAGCTGTTTCTCTACTCACTCCTCTAGAAATAAGCCATACAAATTTCTGTATGTTTGAAATAGAAATGCTGCAAATTACATCCACAGTGTTTTCTTTACTTAAGCACTTTTAGGTGACACATTCACATCTCTTTCTCTGCTCACTCTTCTATGAACAATTTTCCATAAAATCGCGATTATACACACACACACATACAAAAAAAAAAGCATTCTTATCCTCGCTTTTAAAATAAGTCATACCATGTCCTATATGTTTGAAATAGAATTGCTGCATCTCTTTCTCCACCCACTCTTCTATAAACAATTTGCATCTTCTATATATATATGTATAGTACAAATTTGATGTTTTTATATATGTAACTGTTAATCACTATAACCGTTTAATCGATCACCGCAAAATTCGACACGTATATGTATTTTTTCATGGAGAAAGTTTTTATGGTAAAAATTTTACTACACAACATATTACTTTCAAATGGTTTTCTACTCGCTCTGTTTACGTAGCACATTTATGTATCCTCTGTTTGCCGTTCAACATACAATTCATATAATTTTCTATGATTGAAATATAAATACAACGTATTACATTCACACGATTTCCTCTACTAATTCTTCCTTTACGAGACACGATCAGTCTTCTTTCGCTACTCGCTCTTCAACATACAAATCACAAAATTTGCTATATGTTTGAAACAGAAATACAACGTATTACATTCATACTAATTTCTCCATTCACTTTTGTTTTACGTATCAATTCACATGTTATTCCTGTCGCTTATCAACTTCATACATACCAATGCCTATACATATCATATGTTGAAGAGTGAATAAACTCCAAAGCCGGTTGACTGATCACCATGAAAATTTACATATCTAAGTGTTTTCATGGCGAAGGTTTTTATGGAATCCATTTTACCAACCAAAGTATTGCATTCACATGGTTTTCTCTACTCCATTTGCTTTTACCTAACATACTACTCCCTCTTCTACAAACAATCCATACATTTTTCCATACATTTAAAATATAAGTGCAAAGCATAACACTTACATGGTTTTTCTACTCATTTTTCTTTAGTAAAACACAGTTACATTTCTTTCACTATTCCCGCTTCCACAAACAATTACGAACAATTCATACAATTTTCTATGTGATTGAAACAGAAATTCACAGTACATTCACATGGCTTTATCAACCAGAGTTTCTTCCTGTAGTCTTTATTCTTCAACAGTGGTTTTGCTTAGTGTCACTCCAGCGTTTTAATATAAAATAAAGAAATAGTCTAATTACTAAAGTAATTACAATTGGTGTCAGAAGTGCGATGAAAAGCACGATATGGAACAGTTGATGAAACAAATGTTAGCCAAGATGGACATAATGGGGAATTAAATGAATTCCAGAATGCGACAGATGAAGCAAATATGAAAGCCGAATTGGAAAAATGTAAACTACGGAATAGAAAATATGGGAACAAAAATGGTCAAAATGGAAATAAAAATGGAAGCCAAATTGAAAATATAAACTCTAAAATGGAAAAGATGAATGCGGGAATGTCCAATATGGAGATAGATCTATCGGAGAATGCTAAAGGGCAACTGGCCGGGATTAAGGAAGCCATGGAAGAACTCGACGGAAATATGAGGGACCTTGGCCAACGTGTTAGCGCCCTGGAGTTAATCGCAGCACCACAGAACTGATCTCCATAATGGAACAAATGCTCGACGAAAACCTCAAGCTAGGTGGATATCTATGGGGCAGGCCAGTGTTCAGCAATAGACTTTTTCAGCTGGAATGATGGTGTTCATGAAATATTTGCATGTATTTATATATCTGTTGTATCTCGGAAATGACTCTTAACAATCAGGACAAAAATTATTATTTAGTTAACATTTTGCCTTTCAGGTTTATCTAAGTATCTTTTCCCACACACAAAAAAAAAAGATTTCACAAAAAGAGGCAAAAAATGCAGAGTGAAGCTCGGTCGCCCAGGCACTATACATTATATGTCACGTTAAGAGTTGCTCTGGAACATCCCCACTTCATTCCTGTTAGGCGTTTTAACAGTGAAAGGCACCTTTCTCCTCTTTTTATTACATTTTCTATTTGTTTGGTCCTGTAAGTTTGGTATCAAGTGTAACTCCTAAATACTTTGCTTCCTTTGTCTCTGGCAATTGTTGATCCTCAAAATTTATTTTTAAGTGTTTTTTTTTTTCTTTGTGAAAAGATTTCGTAGTTTGATTTTGTTGTATTACTCTTCTTTTCCTGATTACGCTCCCCTTATGTAGGACTTACACCCCCTAGGACTTACAAGCCAGTGCCTAGGGTCATACGCCTGTCGGGGAGCACAGGAACCTGTGGACCAGACAGAGTGAAACCTGGAAGCGGGTGGTCAGCCAAGCACCAGTTATGAGAATGAGGAAGAGGATGATATGAAATGCAGGCAAAATGGGTGATTGGAAAGGTGATAATGGAGATAATAGTGGAATGAGTGGAGGGGGAAACCGAAGCACTTGGAGAAAACCCACCCTGACGCCGCTTCGTCCACCACGAATACCATATGCTGGTCCCTGGAATCGAACCTGGGCCACCTAGGTGGTAGACGAGCGCGCTAACCGCTCAGCCACGACGCCGCGATTTTGTTGTATTAACAGTTGTTAAATTTTCTTTGGTCCACTTTTGTAGGTTGGTTAAGAATTGTTGCATGGTTTTTTCTAGTTCTGTACTTTTGTTTTTTTGGTTTTGAATTCCACATTACTAAGTCATCGGCAAATAGTGCACACTTCACACCTGATTTTTGTATTTGTTGTGGCAGATCGTTAATAAATATAATAAAGAGTGTAGTGCTGAGCACTGCACCTTGCGTCAAGTGACGGTGTACTTGTTTATATTTAGATTATTTCTTCCATATCTGGTACCAATAAAGCGTTGTGTTAGGAAATGACATAGCCATGAAAACATTGGACTTTGTATCCCTATTTTTTTTTTACTTTCTTTGGTAGTTTTGTTCTGCACATAGAATCATATGCACTTTGGAAATCAATAAAAACTGATACATTATCTTCTTTTCTATTGAAGTAGTCTTAGATTTCTTGACTGAGAAGTAAGACTTGTTCATTTGTAGAGTGGAATTCTCTGAATCCAACTTGACATGGGGAAATTAAATTTTGTGATTCTAGAAACCAATTTAACGTATTTGACTCCAGTCTTTCTATTACTTTTGCTATTGTACTAATAAGAGCTATTGGTCTATAATTTTTTATTTCTGATGCTGTTTTACCTTTCTTCAAGAGTGGGATAACTATTGCTTTTTGCCATTTGGCAGGTACAGTGGTTTTCCAAGATAGATTGTAGAGTTTTAGTAATTGTTGTTTTGCTGATTTTCCAAGGTTTTTTTATGAACTCTGAGTGTATGTGATCTGATCCAGGAGACTTTTTGTGTTTTATACTTTATTAATTGCAATGTTCAGTTCTTTCATGTTAAAATTTTGAAAAAAATCATTATGTTCAGTGTTAGGATCACATTCTCTTGCTTCAAATCTTTCTTAAATTGTTTACGTTCCTTTTTATTATTTCTTGTTACTTTATGTGAATTAGCATAATATTTGTTGAACGTTTCGGCTATTTGTTGTTGTTGTGTTTAACGCCCGCTTTTACTACATACGGCACCGCAGGGGGTGACACTGATGATACATGGAATGAAGATGGAGCACCGGTGGAATGAGATGGCAGGGGAAACCGGAGCACCCGGAGAAAACCCGCCCTGATGCCGCTTCGTCCACCACGAATACCACATGCATGTGGTATCGAACCCGGGCCGCCTAGGTGGTAGGCGAGTTTCGGCTATGGCTGCATCATTTGTTAATATATTATTGTTGTGTATGATAGGTGTGCTGTTGTTTTCTTTCCTGTCCTTGACATTTTTTATGAACTTATGGGTTTTGTTACCATCTGTCCCATAATCCATTTTTTCTGAGAAATTATTAAAGTGATTCTTTTTAACTTAATATCTTTTTTTTTTTAGTGAGGCACATTTCTTTTGCCTTACTTGTGTATCTGATTTGTTTTTTGTTTGTTCAGCCGTATTTTTAGCTACATCCCTGTGCTTTTTCAGTTCTTCTAACCCAACCCCAAAAGGGTTTGAAATTTTTTAGTCTTCCACGAGTAATATGTTTTTTTGCAGTTTCTAGGATGACTACAGAAATTTTTGTCATATGATCTGGTTGGTCATGTAGCTGTGAGTTTGCTTGCTCTTTAAATTTATGTTCTAATTCAGTTTTATATTTGTTCCAATCTGCTTTTTTGAAGTTCCAATACAGATTCGTGAGACCTTGACTGTTATTTGTATTCTCTAGTTTTAAATCAGCAATTACTTGGATCTTCTATAACTTGTTTTTTAATTTTTGAAACAATATGTGTTGTATCTAACAAGAGGTTGGGTTACTGCCTGCTTCAGAGTAATGTATGAAGGTTATGGGATCTTTGTTATAAATCAGTTCAAAGGTTGTGGTATTCAAAAATTCCTCCACAATCTTCCCTGTAGAATTCACTTTTTCATAACCCCATCTTTTGGAATGGGCATTGAAATCCTCAATTATGATTGTTTTATTTAATTGTTCAATAAGTGAGAGATCTGGTTCATTCCTGGGAGGATTGTAAATACTGTATAAATGAAGATGTCTTTTGTTATCCCCAAAATTTAGCTTTATTAATTCAGCTTTATCTGTGTTATCCATTTCTTTAACAATTTGAAATAAATTTTTATATTATAGTATTTCTTATCTTCGGATATATGTTGTTGTTTTCTAGTGCCTTGCATCTGGCAATGAAGCTATTAGCATTTGCACTTTCCAATACTTTTGAACTGTAATTCCAAATATGTTGTTAGCTAATGCTAAATTTCTGACAATGAAGTCATTAATCCTCTTGCTCTCCAATATTTTTCACTGATGGATGGAGCACTAGAAGTGGCTGGGCATATTTGAAGGTGGTCTCGATCCATTTCCTCTGTAATTCCAAATATATCAACGTCTTTATGTAATATTACTGTAAGTTCGGTTGTTTTGTATTGGCTAAAGCCATTGGTGTTCCAGTGTAAAATCTTTAAATGTCCCATAGCAGTCCCTATCTGGAGATTGGTGGAATATTACTCCGGAATATTTTGCTTTGGGAAGCATAATCATTTGAGCAGTTTCACAGTCGTTTCTAATGGACAGTACTTTTTTCTGATTTGGCAACAGTATCATCCTTAGTCCTGGAGGACCACACCTGTCGTTGGTTGAAGGGTCTCCCCGGACCTAGCTGGGAGGATATATGCATATCCACCAACCTTACCCTACATTCACCACTGTAGGACGTCTGAATGCTGTGACAAGCCATCATTTGTATTGGCATTTCTTCCAATACAGTGTGACAGTTATACCACTGTAACTCGGTCCACAGAGCCTCTTTTGTAAAAGCAGGTTGGACAGGGGAGAGGATGAGAATTGGGTAAGCACTTGTTTGCAAACCCTTTTGACTTCTTTTTGCTCTTCTTCTTCTTCTTCTGCTGCTCCTTCTTCTTCTTCTTCTTCTTCTTCTTCTTCTTCTTCTTCTTCTTCTTCTTCTTCTTCTTCTTCTTTTTTTGTTTTTTGTTTCTTTTTTTCTTTAAACCCCAATTTAAACAGCAGCTCTTGCGGTTGCTGGACTAAGTGGAAATTTTATACAGTTGTTCCTAGCTTCCTCACCACATCCTTGAATCACTTTCCTAATTATTTCCATACCTGAATCAATCACTCCTTTTTATTTTACTTTTGAAATAACACTAATGGTTCATAGAATTCAACGATTCAAGCTAATAGAAATTAGCAGCGAGTCGACATAGCTGAATAACATTGGAGGTGAGTTGTCAACACCCGAAGCAGAAAAGCATTTGTGAGGATGTTTACAAAATTCTGATTACACTATTGGAATCTCTCCCCTCCCCTTCATTCCCCTAAAGCCATGAGCTGGTGGACAGATAGTAGTTGGGTCCAAGGAAAAATTTGGAAAGTAATTGGTTAGGAGAGATATGAAGAAAAGGAAATAATGTGAATAATTTTTAGAAAATGGTAATAAAGAGATTTGAGGTAATAGAAATAAAAAAAAATTTTTATTGAGACAGCTGACAAAAGATCATGAGTGTTCCATAAACTGATGAAAATCACTTAAGGAAGAGAGATATACAAAAATAGACAGAGGAGCAAGTATTGCATGGGTAAAAACAAGGTATGGAGATTAAAAGGCCGAAGCAAAGGTATGCCAGGAGCAAAAAGATGGGACAATTTTTAAAGAAAGTGAAGAGTAAATGGATATATACAGTAAATAGAATCAAACAACAAAACACGGATTAGAGTTAAGGAATTAACTATGTAAATCAATAGTATTCAACCTTTCTTCTCTGTGTACCCCCAAAGACAATTTTCCATTTCAGCCTGTACCCCTAAGCCTAGACCTGGAGTTATACTTCATTCAAATTATACATAACCATTTCTAAAATAGATTGTAATATTTAGAACTTATTTAATACTGCACAGTGATGGAATGAATTAAATTGAACTTTACGCACCACCTAAGATGTCTTTGCATACTCCAGGTTGAATATTGGTGCAGTTTTTAAAATATGGGTTATAATTCGCTGGGTCTTTGAGCTTTTGAATCTTTGTGATCTCGGGTTGTGGTACAGGGTGAAATGCATTGTGGACTCAGGTTTATTCGCACCTTCTGGTTCACAGCATTTAAATCGTATCACAGTTGGAAGTCTTTTATTTCACTGGTTCAGCTTCATTAGCATCACCGAGATTTAATGTCCGAAGATTTAGCGATTTTGCTGAACACATTTTCTATTACTTTATACTTTGTTGATCTTATGTTCTTGACAGCTCCCTGGCTGTCATATAAATACATCAATCATCAATGGATGTCTGACAAACTGTAAAGCTAACAAGAAGGACTGCTGCATTGTTTTCCTTGACATCTCCAAGGCTTATGATAGCATAGGTCATGAACATATCAATAGATGCCTGATGCGCACCAATATGCCAAACAACTTGAGAGCATTAGTTCTGAATCTCATTCAGGGTAATAGCATTGCAGTAGAATGTGGCATAAACAAAACATCGCCTATTTTTCTACAAAAAGGAGTTGCCCAGGGTTCACCCATCTCTCCTACATTGTTTAATTTAGCGATTGATGGCACAATTAAAGATGTAACGGACCATGAGATTGCAAAATTGCATGGATTTCAACTTAGCTCTGAAGTAAAAAATGTATCGGCCATGGCTTTTGCTGATGATATTGTTTTAGTAGCAAAGGACGAAACATCTGCTCAGTCACTTTTAGACTTAACTACCAGCAACTTGGCTACAATTGGTTTGCATATCAATCCATTAAAATGCAATGTCATAAATATCAAACATGGTAAACTTAGTGAAACTTCTAAAATAAAATTTGGCTCAAATGTTTTAGAGCCAATCAATGGGTGTAAATTTCACGAATGAAATCCAGTTGGATAAGAATAAGATAATCAAACGTTTGGAAAAAGATTTGAATTCACTTTCTTATTCCAACTTGCTCAAAGCAGATCAAAAATTAAATATCATTAATCAATATATTTGGCCTGGATTAGTTTATTCCCTTCAAAGTACACCACTGAATAAGATTCCATCCCCCTTTTTAGAAGATATTGATAAATTAATAAGAACATCCGTCAAAGAAATAGTTGGGCTACCACATGATTGCCCCAATGATATGATATACGCTCCACGTAATCTTCGAGGAATAGGACTAATTAGAGCTGGTTGGGAGGCTTATATACAACATTTCAATATAGCTCAGAAGCTTTCACAGATACAAGATGATCATCTACGCTTGTGTCGAGATACTCAGAAAGAGAAGAAAGAAGCCCTTTCCAATTTGAACATTGACATTAACGATGAAATCATGTCAAAATCAGGACGATGGCTTCGAAAACAATTACAACTTAAATCGTTTGATGCATGGTGTCAGCTACCTCACAAGGGAAAGGGGATTGAGACATATAAAGAGAATCCCAGAGCCAATTCGTGGATGAGCAACAGAAAAATCCTGTCATGTTCTGAATGGACTAATGCCATCAAAAAGTCATGTAACATGTCAGCAGTAAGATCTGTGCCTGGAAGAAATCAGCGAACAGCACTATGTCGGCACTCAAATTGTAAAGAAGTGGAAACCCTTGGGCATGTACTAGGGTATTGCCCAAAGGGAGAATTACTTCGCAACACTCGTCACCACCGTGTGCGTTCATCAATTTCTACAGCCCTTCGTAGAGCCAATTGGGAGGTCTATGAAGAGGTCCATTGCCTGTCTGAGGATGGTAGCCATCGAAGAGCAGATATCGTAGCCATCAAAAGGGATGCAGGAAAGGGTCTCATTCTTGATCCAACAGTCAGAATGGAGCAACATTTACAGCAGGTGACACAGGTGAACGAGGAAAAGGAAGCCATCCACCAACCATGCATTCCTCACCTTAGTGAGAGATATAATGTACCTGAAAATGCATGGGAGGTAAAAGGACTACTCTTTGGTGCCCGCGGAACATGTTTTAAATTCACAAGTACCTGCCTCAAAGCACTGGGTGTGCAATGGTCCGAAATTGTAAATATATGTTTACATGTCCTAAAAGACTCTTTATATATTTTAAATAATCACTTGTATTCAATGTGTTAACTGTTATCTTCTTGTTATAATCTTTTAATGTTTTAGATATTTTGAATATTAATTTTGATCATTTTTTTTTCTTCTTCTTAAAATTGACTTTGTCATATATCTCTGTATTCTGGATCTTTATGGTCACCTGCAATGTCAGGCAGATGTCACAATTTTTGTTTGTGAAATATATATATAAGTTGTACACTTTGTGTTAACTTATTTCTTGGAGTTAATGCATAATTTATTTTCATCTAATTAACAGTGTTTTATCACTTGGTCACTTCACTTTCACTAGTTTAGGACGTACACATATAAAAATGCGTCTGTACTGTACCAATGTTATTGGCAAAAGAGAAAGATGGATCTTGCCACATCATGCACATGTACCCCTCCACATATGTGCACCTTTAGTAATGTCATTGTGTGACATCATTTTCCACATTCCTTTATAATCCTGAAAATGCTAAGAAAGCAATTTTAATCTATCTCGTTAACATATTTGCAATTAAATATTTAAATAACCCTTAATTCTTTAAATACAATTGAAATATGTTATTTGACAATTTCAACATCGATAAATAGGTAATATCTCTACAATGGAAGAACGACATAACACAAAGTCAATTATAAATTTGAAATAAGTCAAGTTCACGGTGTATTTAATATATTTTGGGGACAAATTATATATTCTGTTTCAATATGACCACTGTAAATCATGAGTAGGAGTGGTAAAGAGCCAGGGCTGAACATTGGTCATTTTCACCTTTATGTAGCATAGCGCTAATAAATGAAATAAATAAATAATTAATACATCTGGGTAGTTATAATTCTTTACTTGCTCCTTGGCTTTGAAGCGAATTAGGTGTTGCTTCGCTGTAGCTTAACGACCGTTGTCGATACTTATGTTTCGGCTCCGACTATGCTCAACATGAGATTTCTATAATCCAGGGTATGCGTGGGTATATTTTATAGATCACCCAGAATAACTTTTGTAGATTATTTATTTTCCACTCTTTGACCCATTTTGGGAGTTATGCCGACTTCCAATACATATATCCTCGCAGAGCAACAGCAAATCACATGTGTACACCTCTAAGTCCGCTACCGATCTGGGTGAGTGGTGACGCTTTCTGGCCTCCCCACGCTAAGAAAAAACGTTCTTCCTGATTTTAAATTTCATGACGTCACCAAAAGAAAGCCTCACATCCAAAATGCTATTTCATTCCTTTTCACATTTTAGAAATGTCCCTTTCTATTAAAACATGTTCTTTTTTGAATTCCGAATATATAGTTACCTTTCTATGATTAAACAATGTTTTCTTTATATTTTATTAAACATATCCCGCAACTTTTAAGGTTGGCAGACCTGAATTTTGACCGTGAATTTCAAATTATGTGGTATGACGTCGTGACTCGTTAATTTCAAACCAATAATGCGTTTATCCTACAAATTTAACGACTATTATTTACTCATATCTTGCTCACCTTACAACACTTCCTACTCTATTAACTACCTATGTTATTACTCAACACTTATCGCAAATCTCAATCCGGCAATTAAATTAAAACATGTCTTTATCAAGCCCATTCGATTCGAATCTAAATTTCGGTATCAAATGAACCCATTTATGTTATTTTATTATTTCATAATAAAATAATGTAAATGTCTTGCCCGAAAGAAAAATTAAAAATTACTCCTGAATTTTGAATAATCGGCAACACTCCCATTATATACAATTTTCAATTACACTATTTTGAAATTGGTTATTAACATATCTTCTCATTAATCTTTGTAACATGACAAACAATTGTACACTTGACTTAACATTAATCCTTAAATACTAATTACAATATGTTATGGTTTCTTCTGTAAAAGTTTTATATAAAGGTTAAATTTCAAGAGTCTTTCTTTATACTTCCTTCTTTTAGTTCATGTTTGCTCACTTCGCTCTCACTATCACGTGCACTGTGATTTTGCACTTTTGTTATTGTAACACATATCTTTACTAGATCCTTTAAGCACTAAAAATGTACATATATTTATATAAATCCATTACACTCTTCAGACAAGTTCTTTCTTTGTCTTGCTGTGATAACTATCTATACATCTAAATATTTTAACAAATGTTTACAAATTAAATATTCTGTTTTCTCTCTATGCAGAGATGAACATTTTAACAATCTTTCTGAAGCTGTTATTGTGAGCTCTATACAACATATTCTTAAGCTCTTTGTAGTATATAGAAATTCACATTCTGCAATTGTCATGAATACATAAAGTATCTGACCAATAAATGGTTTTCAAGTAAGCTAAAATTTAAATTTTATCTAAAAGCTGATTGGGCGCCAATAGAACAAATGACACTTCGAATTTTACATGAAATCAAGGTTCCAAGGTACCATACGGTTTCTTGTATGGTCGAAGGAGTTGTTTATGCCACCTTCCCAGACATTTTTCATTTTTAGCATCTTTTACTTCATAGGTATGATAACCAAATTTTGATATAATTTCTGTAGGACCTTTATATAACAATTCCATCCTTTTGTTCCTACCTCGCAATGCACTTGATAACTTATGGTCTTTAACTAGTACCCAATCGCCTATCTTAGGTTCCCATTTATGTTTTCTACTCTTTTTCTTTAATTTTCGCTTCTCTGCCTTTTTCTTGATTCGTTCAAAAGCAATTTTCGCTCTTTCTTCTTCACTTAACTGAATGTCATTAATTTTGAGTATTTTTGGTACCCCGATCAATATTGGTTCTGGTTCAATTCCTAACATTAATTTTATTAGGGCAAACCCAGTAGTTACATTAATGGTGTGATTAATAATCTTTTCTATCAATGGACAATATTTCACCCAATCCTTGTGATTATGATGTGTAAGTACCCGTAAATAAATTCCTATATCTCGGAGGACACGTTCTGTTGGATTCCCTGATGGAAAGTATGAGGAACAATGATATAACTTTATCTCATGATTTTCTAGGGTTTCTTTAAAAATTTTGCTCCGATGAACTGTAGCATTATCTGTTAAGATTGCCTGAATCTTGCCATATTTTGGCACATAATCTTTTATTATCTTTCCTACACATGTTTTGCTGCTGATATTCCTAACAGGATAAATTTTAATAAATTTACTAAAAACATCATGAAGAACAAACATATATCTACATCCAAATTGTCCTACTGGTAGCTCCCCATGTGCATCAGCGGTAACTAGTACATTTTTCCCTTCTGTTATGATTATCTGAGGTTCTATATCGAATTTGATGTTAAATGGTTTGGCCCTTTGACATAAATCACAGCTCGAACATATTTTCCTCACTTTCTTTGCCAAATGTTTTATATAAAAATGGTCACTAATTGCCATGATTAGCTTTTCACTACCTGTATGAGCTAGTGTTTTGTGATAAGCAAGTATAAGTTTCTCTTGCAAAGCTTTTGGTACCATTACTTTCCATTTAGGTTCAATTCTTCCATGAAATTTATAGATTTTTCCCACACAAATCCTATATTATCTTTTAGATATTCTGTGATTGGTTGTGCCTTTTCTCTCAATTTCTTAAGTTCATCGTCCTCTGTCTGTAATCGTTCCAAATTTCGAAATTCTTTAGCTAATTGAGTCCCTTCTAAGGTTTTCAAATATGGTATGGTTACATCAGGTTTGTTGTCACTAATTGTATCTGGTATTGTGTAATTAGTTTTCATCCTTGATAACAAATCACTAAAAATATTTTGATTTCCTGCTATGTGTTTGATTTCTATGTTATGGGATGTGATCTCATGTATGTATCTAGAAATACGTGTGCTTGTGAGTTTGCAAGAGTTCATAAATGCCAAACTAACATGATCTGTGTAAACTATTACTGGGTTGTTATATACATATTGCCTAAATTTTACAAGTGCAAAGTAAATAGCTGCTATCTCTTTTCTGTAGTGCAAGCCTGTGATTCAGTTCTTGAAAGCCCCCTTGAAGCTACAGCAATGAGGTGATCTTTTCCTTCCTCATCTTTTTGTATTATGACACTACCATACCCAAGTCCTGAAGCATCTGTATAAATTATGTAGGGGAGATCTTCCCTAGGTTTTTCCAATAAAATGGACGCTGCAAACAATGTTTTTACCTTTTTGAAAGATTCTTGTTCTACTGATGACCACTGCCATTTCACATCTTTTCTCAAAAGTTGTCTTAATGGGGCTACTATGGTTGCATATTCCAGGATAAATCTTTTAGGAGCTGGTATTTTATTTATGCTTTCAATTCTGTCGGGATTAGGCCTGATTCCCTCATTTGAAATAACATAACCTAAAAATTCTGTCTGTTTCACAAAGAATGCAGTTTTACTTGGCTTTATTGTCATGTTTGCTTTCTTTAACTGACTAAGCACATAATTGATATGATTTAAACGATCCTCTATATTTTCTGAAAAGATTACAAAATCATCCACATACTGAGCTACAAATTTCTTTATGGTTTCTCCAAAAATTTCATACAAAGCTATTAATAGTGCACTACCACTGGTATTCATACCAAAGGCGCAAACTCGAAACTGATATAATATCCCTGAATCTAAAAACGCTGTATATTTTCTTAAATCTTCTCTAAGTGGGATCTGCCAAAAAGATGCTGTAAGATCTAAAGTAGAAACAATTTTGCCTTTCTGCAATTTGTTCAATATTACCTCTACACTTTCTGGTCTAAATCTATCAGGTTTACAATGTTGATTTAGTTTTCTCGCGTCTAATGTCACCCTAATCTTTCCATTGGCCTTATTTACAATACATAGGGGATTCACAAATTCTGAATTCGAAATCTCAATAACCTCATCTTCTAACATTGACTTTATAACTGCATCTACCTCTTCTCTTATTGTACTAGGGATAGCTCTCGCTTTATGTGTAAAAGGTTTGATGGGTATCATCTCAAATGAATGAGTATAAATATTACATTTACCAGGTTTCTCAGAGAATACTTCTTTATTTCGGATTAATATTTTAAACAGTTTATCCCTCTGTTCATTTAGTTGATCAGCCTGAGTTACCTTTTCCCTCAACAATTCTTCTAAGTCTTCACTACTCTCCCTATCATAGTACCTAGTTGCGTCAGAAAACCTCAAATTGTCTATGAAATCATTTTTATCCCATTCTACATTTTCTTTATTATCGACACTGTACTCTTCAACATTTACTTCAGCTAATTCCATAGCTCCTACTTTTAACATATTCTACAAAGAATGTATCCCCTTGGATTTCTTCTTCCTCTTTTTCTCTTACAATAGTTCCTGAACTACTATCTTCCACAAATGGCACTATAATGGTCTCATCTTCAACTTTCATTTCTACAATCATGTTTTTAAAATTCACCACAGCTTCCCAGGCATAAAGACAATCACAACCTATTATAATATCTGTCACAAGTCTTCCTACAATCAGAAATAAAATTCCTAGTATTCTCCCATTTATTTCAATATTTATCATTGCTTGAAATTTAACTCTCTCTTTTCGTTTTCCCACAGCTAGTGAGCAATATATCCCATTAACTGGTAGAGACATTACTTTAAAACCACTACTTTGTAAATTATCATAAAAATTTTGTGAGCATACTGTGCTATTTGATCCCGTATCCATAATTGCATTGTATTGTTTTCCATTTACTCCAATTTTGATTTTAGGTGGAGCTCCTACTTTTTCGTTTTCGCAGATTCTATTTTTCCATTCTCTTTTCTTTTGTATCATCATTTGCCTTCCAGGACTATTTATTAACGAGTACTTATCACAATCATTACTAGGTTACCCAGTTCTCACTGAAGGCGCGTTTGACTGGGTCTGGTGTTTCCCTGATTTTTATGTATGGCTCCTGTACTATTTCCCGAATTGTTACTTCTGTTTACTGCATTAAATCGGGGTTACTTCCTACCATGTTTTTGACCGTGTTAATGGCCTCAACCGTTTCCGCATTTTCAGGGGAATCTCGTCCATCATAACATCTTTCTCCCTGTCTTGGTGACCTCGGTCTAAACTCATTATCTTTGTTTGTCCAATACCCATCATTTGAATTTCTACTACGTCCAAAATAATGTCTCCGTCTACCCCAATCAAATCTATTTGTATTCATATAATTCACCCTTATATTTCTTCCCCTTAGATTACCATTTCTATTTTGGTGATGCCCTTCCTGGTTACATCTACCTTGATTTTCCCACCGGAACGATTCCATCCTTGGTACTGGTCCTTTATACCTTTCCCTAACCTCACTTCTATTCAGATAATACTGTGGCCCTTGCCCGAAAGAATTTCCAGTTTCTTTTTCTTCATATTTATTTCCAAATGCGTGTTTTGACTTATTGACTTCTAAGGCTGATAATTCGATCATAGCTGCAATGCTATCGGGTCGGGCTATGATTAGGTAGTGTTGAAGCGTTTCCGGAAAATGTGGAGTAACTATATTTATTAGATCTTTTTCATCCATGGGAGGATCCAACATCTTCGACTTTCTCGCTATTCTCATAAAATAGTTGACCATCAATTCCTCCAATCTAGGATTGAACTTTCCATTGCTTAATTCGACTCTAATATTAGCCTGCCTACTAGCCCCCCAATATTTGGTTAAAAACATGTTCCTAAAGGTCCCGTAATCATTATTGTTACCCATAGAAAGGCCTAGCCAATTGGCAGCATTAACCTTTAGACACTTTCTTACTATCACCATCTTGTACTCCTCCGGTATATGTTTCACCGTGAAGTAATCTTGTAACCCTTCTATAAAGGCTTTAGGATCATCTGAATCTTCATTTTCAAAAACTGGAGGTGTCATTTCATTTAAGACATGGTTAGGCCAATGTAAATTTGAATTGTCACTTGTCCCTGAGCTATTTCTGAGATCAGAATGGGAATTACTGTTACCCCTATTTTGCATCGAAATGTCAGCTGATACACCTGGTATTGCCTCGTTTCTTGCAGCTTCATTATTAAGATTGTGGTGATTACATGCATTTTCATTTAATTTCAAATTTTCTAGGGCCTCTTTTACATGAGTAATTTCTGTTACTACTCCTTTTATTTGGTCTGTAACATCTCCAAATTTCTAGCCTGCCTTTCACTTTCTACATCAGATCTTTCCATTCTAACTTTATACCCCTGTAACTCTTCTCTAATTTCTTCCCTGTCTTTATCTAACCTTTGTACTACCTCTTCCCTTTGTTTGTCTAATCTATATGTTACTCTTTCCCTTTCTTTATCTAATTTTTCACTCACTTGTTGACCTAATTTCTTTTCAGAATTCTTTACTTCTTGCCTTATTGTCTCTAATTCTCCCTTAACCTGTTCTCTATTTTCTTTTACTTCACTACTAACTTTATTGATTTCCTCCCTAACTTCTTCCCTAAAGGTTTCTAAAGCTCTCTTCTGATTTTCCAATTGCATTCCCAATTCCTGTTGTCCCTTCTCTAATTTCTGTCCTAACTCTATTCTTAATTCTTTACTAGTTTCATCTATCTTTTGACTTAACTCTGTACTCATCTTTTTCATTATCTTTTGAAACATATTCTCTATTTCTGACATAATCGCTGGCCTTTCTGAATTACTACCAAACATTTCTGAGCTACCTCTAGGTGTTTCTCTAATGTTCTGAACTTCTACTTCTTGGCATATTCTGCTACCGATTATATTTTGACTATATTCTTCCATCCTAACTACACTTTTCCTAATTTCCGGACTCTCAAAACCTAGTAAATCGCTATCACTGTCTTCCATTTCTAAGCTATTTGCATGTGTTTTTCTACTAGCTTGTATTTCTAATTCTCCTTCCATTTTTTTTAACTATTTACATGCATTTAACTCACCAATATTTCACAATTTCACTATTATGATTATTTATTTATTTTTTTTTTTTTAAACTGCTCTTGAACTTATTCACCACACATTTCACACGATGTTCTCTGAAGATGTTGACACGCTGGGCACCTCCTTTCTTGTTTGCTGGTTCGATGCTGGCTTGGTCGTCCTTCTTATTAATCACTGGTTCAATGCTGGTCTAGTTCATTCTTGGCGTTGGTCTATACTTTATTTTTCTCTCGACGCCCCACGTTGGGCGCCATTTGAAGCGAATTAGGTGTTGCTTTGCTGTAGCTTAGCGACCGTTGTCGATACTTGTGTTTCGGCTCCGACTATGCTCAACATGAGATTTCTATAATCCAGGGTATGCGTGGGTATATTTTATAGATCACCCAGAATAACTTTTGTAGATTATTTATTTTCCACTCTTTGACCCATTTCGGGAGTTATGCCGACTTCCAATACATATATCCTCGCAGAGCAACAGCAAATCACATGTGTACACCTCTAAGTCCGCTACCGATCTGGGCGAGTGGTGACGCTTCCTGGCGTCCCCACGCTAAGAAAAAATGTTCTTCCTGATTTTAAATTTCATGACGTCATCAAAAGAAAGCCTCGCATCCAAAATGCTATTTCATTCCTTTTCACATTTTAGAAATGTCCCTTTCTATTAAAACATTTTCTTTTTTGAATTCCGAATATATAGTTACCTTTCTATGATTAAACAATGTTGTCTTTATATTTTATTAAACATATCCCGCGACTTTTAAGGTTGGCAGACCTGAATTTTGACCGTGAATTTCAAATTATATGGTATGACGTCATGACTCGTTAATTTCAAACCAATAATGCGTTTATCCTACAAATTTAACGACTATTATTTACTCATATCTTGCTCACCTTACAACACTTCCTACTCTATTAACTACCTATGTTATTACTCAATACTTATTGCAAATCTCACATCCGGCAATTAAATTAACATGTCTTTATCAAGCCCATTCGATTCCAATCTAAATTTCGGTATCAGCTTCCAGTATGGACTGTGTCCTATTGGCTTTTAATCATGCTGATGTTTCACCATAAACTATGTTCGACTTCTTCATTGAACGACTGTAAATCTCCTTATTTTATGTAATTAGTTATAATCTTCATCCCTTCAGGAAAACAACATGCAAGTCTAGCAATGGCACCTGACACATTAATTGTAATACAGTTTACTCATCCTTGACTAATATGCAGGTCAGCAGTGTTATTTTAATGCCCTCCTCTTGCATAATACGGCCGCGCCATAGCAGAGTGGTTAGACCATTCGCTTCTCACCAAAGCGGCCCTGGTTTGATCCCAGGTGACCACATGTGGGATTTGTGATGGACGAAGCGGCACTGGGGCAGGTTTCCTCCGGGTTCTCTGGTTTCCCCCCAATTTCATTTCACCGGTGCTCCATCTTGATTCCATGTATCACCAGTGTCACCACCTGCGGTGCCATATGTAGTAAAAGTGGGCATTAAACACTACCAAACAACTTGCATAATAACGATGTGCTGTTGGGACTTGCATGTCATTTGAGGTATTCGAGTCTTGGTTATCTTCTCTGTTATGTAGGTTAGAATAAACTGGTTCTATCAGTCTTCTAATATTTGCTTTACGATACTTGTATCCATTTCTGAAATGTTTGTGCATGTGTGTGTGTCAGTGTTTATGTTGGTGTGCCTGGGATAGACAGAAACTTCCAGACATAGTTATTTTATACTCTGACCATTGCAAGTCCTAGTTTAAGACTGATTCAGAACCACTGAGAATGATAACCAGAATGAGAGTGACAAAGTTGAACTACATGTATTCAAATGGGGTATTCACAATCAACGGGAACCTTTCCCAAGCCCCAGGAATGGGAAAGAACACTTGTTCCAGTTTTAATTTTGTCATTCTCATTGCGAGCATAGTATATTAGATCCATATTGTGCATATTAAACTCTTCTTTTCCCTTAAGGATTAGTAGACTCTTATGATACAAATTATGAGTTGACACAAATCGGCTGCTTGTCGCAGACTGGGAAAATCAAACAGGAAGGAATTTTGGCTAAAGTGTGTTTCTTTCCACAGACAGATTAACACTGGTTCTAGTGAAAGCATATAGTTTGATTGCTAAGAAGTTCTTTTCTTCCTATGTTTTTCTTTTCTTTTCTTTGCTTTGCTTTTCCGGTTAACTTGGTTTCTGGATTTATATTAATTACACATAGTTTGTTTTTATTATATAAAGTTTGTTATCTGTAATTGTTGTTCACGTTTTTATTATATGCACATATTTTCTCGTTTGCTCACTGTTGCTTCTTTTATTGTATCAGTTATTTGTTGGTTTCCATTCAGCAATGGAGCAACCAAAGATTCAAAGTTTCATGAAAAAATTATAATATGATTGGTGAAGGTTTTTTCCAATATCCCAGAGCTCTGCTGGCTGTGGGATCTGGTTAACAAAGAAAGAAATAAAGAAATGTGATGTTTAATAAATTTAATTTCAAAAGACACTAACCTTCTCACTGGTTCATTCACTAGCTGAATGTGTAGTGCCAATAGCATTAATCCACATTATGCAAAGTTGAACTGTTCTTGTTTATCCATGTCTATGACAGAACTCAAAACTCCCATTGCCTCAAACAACAAAAACAAAACCTACAAATAATAATAATAATAATAATAATAATAATAATAATAATAATAATAATAATAATAATAATAATAATAATAATAATAATAATAATAATAATAATAATAATAATAATAATAATAATAATAATAAATCATAATAATAATAATAATAATAATAAATCATAATAATAATAATAATAATAATAATAATAATAATAATAATAATAATAATAATAATAATAATAATAATAATAATAATAATAATAATAATAATAGTAGTAGTAGTAGTAGTAGTAGTAGTAATAATAATAATAATAATAATAATAATAATAATAATAATAATAATAGTAGTAGTAGTAGTAGTAGTAGTAGTAGTAGTAGTAGTAATAATAATAATAATAATAATAATAATAATAATAATAGTAGTAGTAGTAGTAATAGTAATAATAATAATAATAATAAGAATAAGAATAAGAATAAGAATAAGAATAAGAAGAATAAGAAGAATAAGAAGAATAAGAAGAATAAGAAGAATAAGAAGAATAAGAAGAATAAGAAGAATAAGAAGAATAAGAAGAATAAGAAGAATAAGAAGAATAAGAAGAATAAGAAGAATAAGAAGAATAAGAAGAATAAGAAGAATAAGAAGAATAAGAAGAATAAGAAGAATAAGAAGAATAAGAAGAATAAGAAGAATAAGAAGAATAAGAAGAATAAGAAGAATAAGAAGAATAAGAATAATAAGAATAATAAGAATAATAAGAATAATAAGAATAATAAGAATAATAAGAATAATAAGAATAATAAGAATAATAAGAATAATAAGAATAATAAGAATAATAAGAATAATAAGAATAATAAGAATAATAAGAATAATAAGAATAATAAGAATAATAAGAATAATAAGAATAATAAGAATAATAAGAATAATAAGAATAATAAGAATAATAAGAATAATAAGAATAATAAGAATAGTAACAGTAGTAATAATAGTAACAGTAGTAATAATAGTAACAGTAGTAATAATAGTAACAGTAGTAATAATAGTAACAGTAGTAATAATAGTAACAGTAGTAATAATAGTAACAGTAGTAATAATAGTAACAGTAGTAATAATAGTAACAGTAGTAATAATAGTAACAGTAGTAATAATAGTAACAGTAGTAATAATAGTAACAGTAGTAATAATAGTAACAGTAGTAATAATAGTAACAGTAGTAATAATAGTAACAGTAGTAATAATAGTAACAGTAGTAATAATAGTAACAGTAGTAATAATAGTAACAGTAGTAATAATAGTAACAGTAGTAATAATAGTAACAGTAGTAATAATAGTAACAGTAGTAATAATAGTAACAGTAGTAATAATAGTAACAGTAGTAATAATAGTAACAGTAGTAATAATAGTAACAGTAGTAATAATAGTAACAGTAGTAATAATAGTAACAGTAGTAATAATAGTAACAGTAGTAATAATAGTAACAGTAGTAATAATAGTAACAGTAGTAATAATAGTAACAGTAGTAATAATAGTAACAGTAGTAATAATAGTAACAGTAGTAATAATAGTAACAGTAGTAATAATAGTAACAGTAGTAATAATAGTAACAGTAGTAATAATAGTAACAGTAGTAATAATAGTAACAGTAGTAATAATAGTAACAGTAGTAATAATAGTAACAGTAGTAATAATAGTAACAGTAGTAATAATAGTAACAGTAGTAATAATAGTAACAGTAGTAATAATAACAATAATAATAATAATAATAATAATAATAATAATAATAATAATCATCTCCGATCGGTCACAGTGTGGGTAGTGGGGGGAGTAGCGACGCCATCTGTGCATTCACGCACTCAGCAGGTCAGTCGGCATCAAGCCGTGGTCGAGTGAACGTTGTACCTGCGCTAGTTTAGTGTTTGTGGCCGTTTGAAATGTGTGCTGCAATAGAAAACCCCGCCAAATGTGAAGTGCATGCTGTTATAAGGTTTTTTACAGCCAAAGGATATTCTGCAGCAGCTATTCATCATGAGCTTTGTGCCGTGTACGGACCAAGAGTTATGAGTGAAGGAGTGGTCCATGAATGGGTACGTTTATTTAAAAGTGGACGAGAAAACATTCATGATGAAGAGAGGGGTGGTAGACCATCATTGGTGACGGACGAACTCGCTCAGACAGTTGATGCAAAAGTTCGTGAAAACCGACGTTTCACAATGTCGGAGTTGTCTACTGATTTTCCACAGATTTTCCACAGATTTCTAAGACTCTCTTGTACGAGATAGTGACAGCAAGATTGGGTTACCGTAAGTTCTGTGCACGATGGGTGCCCAAAATTCTTACCGACCACCACAAAACTCAAAGAATGGCTTCTGCATTAGACTTTCTGTCACGTTATGAGGACGAAGGTGAACCATTGTTAAACAGAATCGTGACCTGGGACGAAACCTGGATTAAGTACGTGAACCCTGAGACAAAAGAACAATCAAAGATGTGGGCACATTCAAATTCACCTACCAAACCAATAAAAGCCCGGCAAGATTTTTCTGCCCGAAAATTGATGGCAACGGTGTTTTGGGATGCAAAAGGGGTGTTGTTGGTTGAATTCATGGAACGTGGGACGACCATTAATCAAGACGTGTACTGTGAAACACTAAAAAAATTACGACGGGCTATACAGAACAAACGCCGTGGTATGCTGACTTCCGGTATAGTTTTTTTGTACGATAACGCCCGTCCTCACTCTGCTCGCAGAACAACAGCCCTTCTTGAGTCCTTCAAGTGGGACGTTTTCAACCATCCACCTTACAGCCCAGATCTGGCGCCAAGCGATTATCACCTCTTCATGCATATGAAGAAATGCCTTGGGTCCCAGCGGTTTGACGAGGGCGAAGAGCTCAAAGATGCGGTCACAGGCTGGCTCCAGGCACAAGCGGGTGATTTTTATGCAGAAGGAATTTCAAAGCTTGTGAACAGATACGATAAGTGCCTCAATCGTTATGGAGACTATGTAGAAAAATAGTGCAAAGATGTAGTTGTAAGATGTATATATTAAAATATTTTTATTTAACTTGGTGAACCTTTTGCAATCAACCAGAGGTTACTTTCTGAATGGCCCTCGTAGTAATAATAATAGTAATAATAATAATAGTAATAATAACAGTAGTAATAATAACAGTAGTAATAATAATAACAGTAATAATAATAGTAATAATAATAGTAATAATAATAATAATAATAATAATAATAATAATAGTAATAGTAATAGTAATAGTAATAGTAATAGTAATAGTAATAGTAATAGTAATAGTAGTAATAGTAGTAATAGTAGTAATAGTAGTAATAGTAGTAATAGTAGTAATAGTAGTAATAGTAGTAATAGTAGTAATAGTAGTAATAGTAGTAATAGTAGTAATAGTAGTAATAGTAGTAATAGTAGTAATAGTAGTAATAGTAGTAATAGTAGTAATAGTAGTAATAGTAGTAATAGTAGTAATAGTAGTAATAGTAGTAATAGTAGTAATAGTAGTAATAGTAGTAATAGTAGTAATAGTAGTAATAGTAGTAATAGTAGTAATAGTAGTAATAGTAGTAATAGTAGTAATAGTAGTAATAGTAGTAATAGTAGTAATAGTAGTAATAGTAGTAATAGTAGTAATAGTAGTAATAGTAGTAATAGTAGTAATAGTAATAATAATAATAATAATAATAATAATAATAGTAATAATAGAAATCTAACAATAAGAGCCACAAACAGTGTATGTTAACAGAGAATAAAAACTAATAAAAATAGAGAACGATGACTATTTTTAATGAATACTAAAGGGCTGAAACTTTCTAGACAAATCAGAAATAGCAATGGCTTCACATTTAGAAAATCTTCACGTTATTGAAATTTGGTATGATCTAACCTGTATTATGTTAGCTGATTTGGAGGCCAGGTGAAACATTTTGATTGGTCTATAAGAAACAAATGACATCCCAATGTGCAATATCAATTTTCCACTTTGCTATTGATATGCATTCCCCATCTTGTTATTGGGTTGTTATGAACCAAAACGCTGAGTTTTGCCTTTCTTCCCATTCTTGTTTCTATTCTGTTTCTGGATGGTTATGAACCAGCCTTTATCCACAAGAAAATCAATGATCTGCCGTAAATTCACTGGAATAAGCAATTTGGTCCATCTCAAAATTAACACTGAATACTGTCCCTAAACTTTGAGAATGCTTGTGCTGCACATCTGATGATCTTCTTTTGAAAAGTTTATGAATGTTGCTTCTGCATTTTGCTTATAACCAAAACTTTATTGCTTAAATCAAAACATTTCCGGGTAAATATTTTTCATGATGAACATAAGGTGAATGGAAGAATCACCTTCTGTATGTGCTGAATAGCAATTATGCTTGAATTAATGTAACTTGGTGATTCTGACAGCTCGCCCAACATGCATTCTAGGTGGGCATGGCATATGTATCTGTTGCCATTACAACCAGGTTTGACCTTGAAAATAGCCACTATATTTCCTGGTTACGTAATTGCTTTCTCATTCCCTCTCATCCCCTCCATAAACTATGCCCATACTGTTGCCACATCTTAGACATACGCGTGACACTGCTTTGTTTGCTTTCGGATTGGCTTAATATTTTAAAGTTGAACTGTTAATTGTAGTTTTGATTTCTTTGTGCTCTAGGAGTGTTTTTATTGCTGCACTATGGTTCAATATTATAGTTTAAACCCAAAATCAGTGAAGTGTCAACTGTTTGCTACTTAATTTTAGACTTCTAAACTTCTGCTGCAATTCTTGTGTAAATTACAATGTCTGATCCCAGGAAAAAATGAAGAGGGAGGCCACAAACGCGCTCTTGAAGGAAAAAGTGTGGTAAGCTTGCTCAAGGTACAGAATTTGCGGTCAAGATTGTGAGGTGGTGTATGCCTTAAGGGAATATTTCAAACTGATAAGGGAAAATGGTGGACCATTGATTGGTGTAAATAAAGTGTTGGACAGAACAGCAGCTGCACTTAAAATATGTATAGATACTGTTGCCAGATTAGGGAAAGAAATGGAAAGAAAAGAGGAAGAAGTTTGGAAATCAGAGTCTCAATGTTCCAAAGTATTCTTAGAAACCCCAGGAAAAATCCGACATCGTCACAAGTAGGGCTCAGAAGTTCATGCCCTAAAAAACACTGAAATATGCATGCAAAAATGCTCTTAAAAACTTGAAAATATGCCAAGAAATATGCACTATTTAATTAAAACAATTGATGTCCCTTTGCAGTAGACAAGACGGGTTAGTATAAATAATAAATAAAGTTACCTTGTTCCTTAGAGGTTGAAACAGAAGTGGTCTCGCTGCTAGTACATATTAACTACTAAATTGCAGTTCACAACCAACACTTTGCAGAAATTTTCAACTGTAAAACATCGTCTGTTGTCTCACAAAACACTTCTGTAACATGAAAAACTTCTCTCCACGTCACAAGATGTTATCGGGGCATATTTAAATGATGTTAACTGCTTCACAGAGAGAGTCAAGTCTCTTGGTGTGACAGATGGTTTTCTTTTGAAGATGTCTCAAATATCACACATCTGTTTATAACCAGAATTTTTTGAAATTACATAATTCACTTTCTCTTTCACTTTTTGTCCTATGATACCAGGAACTGAACTTTGATCACATATTGTTTTTTTCAAAGACATTAAGTGATTCATGCAAAGGAGATCCTACGGCTTCCAATGCGGTTATGACTGTTGGTAAGAAAGAAAAATGGGTAGATATGAATCTAAGATCCTCTTTTAACATTTTGCACATATTCTATTGATGAAGCATCTTTCGAGTCCAATGAATTAACAACCTCTTTGACTATTTCTATGTGCTCAGCATAATATAAAACTGCATCGACCCATGTTCCCCATCGAGTTAACACTGGTGCAGGAGGAAGTCGGATGTTAGGTGCTGTTGATCTAAACAACTCAACTCTTTTAGTAGATTTAACAAAACTTCTCTTTGTCCTGGACACAAATCTATCTACCATTGGGAAAGAATCACGTATTGTCTTAGAAATGGGACAAAGACCGTGTTCCAAACAAGTTATATGAATTAAGTTAGGAAAAATACCTTTCAAAGTTTGTCCTGATTTTAACATATAAGGACCTGCATCAGTAACAAATAAAAGTAACCGGTCATATTTATTTCTACATGGCCATAGTAATTTCAAAGGGTCCAACACAAACTGGGTCACAGTTACATTGTCAGTGGCCGACAATTCACACACATTAAGAAGATAAGGTGTAGTCTTTTGTTCATTATTTAAAGCACCCACAATTATAGTAGCAATAGAACAGCACTCAGAATCAGGGGTTTCATCAACAGACAACCACACAAACTGATCCACTTATTCATTTTGTATATTTGACAATATGTTATTGTAACAATGTCCTACATAAGTCTTACGCAGTGTACTTTCTTCTGGCACATGTTGTCGAGTGTACTCGGCAAGAAAGTTTTTAAATGTCGGGTTATTAATTTTGAACAAGGGAATATCAGCAGCTAAAAATGCTTGGCACAATTCATAGGAACATTCAGTAATCCTACTTCCTAAACAGTCTACTAGCTTAGGAGGTAGAACTGGAACTTAAAAATTCAATGCCACAACTGGGATTTGAACCACAGACCTTTCTACCTCTTAAACTTTGCCCACACACGGCTTGTGTGTTTAAAAACACCAACAGTAAGTTTGTTGGCATAAATAAATAATAGTCTACTAGCTGTTTTTGAACAGGTTCTTTGTTTGGGAGTTTTCGGATTAAATTCTCCTTATGTTTTGCTGTGTTTATGTGCTGAACTGTTTGAAATCTTTTCTCACTCCCTACATTTTTCTCACACGCTCCACAAAACCGTACCCTATTACCTGTAGATATTAAATCACCCGAAAACTCTTTCTGTAAATTAATTAATCTAGCCCTTGAAGTTGGTTTTATTTTCAGCATTTCAAGAGCTTTTTAACATTTTATATGCCTAATTTAATTTGGTGGGAACCAGTTCACAACACTGCTACGTTTGAAGACCATGTCACAACCACTGGGGGTAGGCAAGCGTTGCTATAACCGTGCTCCTCAAAACGTTTGCCTACACTCTATCTTTGTTAATATAAACCTCTTAGATAACGCACTGATTATTCTTACGCACATACATATAATGAAAGGATGGAAACAGGGGATTCACTGCATGACAACATGACTCAGCATTAGTTCTCGCCACCTCGTGAGTTGCATCATCATGTGCAATACTACCAATATGAAACATATTGTACAGATGAAAAAATAATAAAAAAACCATAAAGATGATTAAAATATGCAAGGGCCTATAATAATGAAATCTTCATGAGTTGCATCATCATGTGCGATAGTACCAATATGAAAAATATTATCCTGATGGAAAAAACAGATAACCATAAAAATCATTAAAATATGCAATATAGGGGCTATAGTATTGAAATATTATCATTTATCAAAATCAAGAAAATATGCAGTTATATGCATAATAAAATCATGTCCAAATAACTGAAAATTCCATAATTCGTGCACATAATGTAAAAGCATACATTTTTAACCCCTATGAAAAAACATGCAAATGCATGAACTTCCTAGCCCTAGTCATAAGACAAGTACTGAAATATGTGGTTATTCTCACACAGCATGAAAAATTAAAAAACTAACAGCATCCAAAAGCTTACTGGTGTACTTTTGGCAAATCATCATTGTAAGCTGATGGGAAAAAGTTTTATCTTTGTTTACGTGTCCCCTTGTGCTCAGTTGGGGAGCGACTGACAATTGACCATGTTTTGCACGTGGTGCAGTGGGAACGCACATTTCAGGAGAGCAACTGTCAGGATACCCAAGTTACGTTAATTCAACTCTAATCAAATGTCTGGCAGCTGTTCATCATTAGTGTTTTTTTTTCCTTTTCTTTGTCTTTTAATCAAACTTGATAAACTTGCTTTCCGCTACTAGTATTTTTGATTCATGTGTACAATTTAAATTTTGAACATAATGATTAATTTAACATGTAATTCTTTTGTTTACAGGAAGATTTTAAACTTATGTGTAATAATGCAATGGTTTACAATCATCCAGAGACCATATATTACAAGGCTGCAAAGAAGTTGTTGCACGTAGGACTAAAGATGATGAGTCCTGAGAAGCTGAAGCCACTTTATTCTATGCTCACATACATGGGAGAATTAACCCAAGAAGAACTGGGTTTTGATTTAGGATTGGAGGAGATAAACCAAGTTGCTGTCAAAACAGAATCTTCTGATGACCATGTTATTGCAGAAGAAGAGGATGGATCTGATGCACAAAGAGAGTTGAAGAAGAAATTGAAAGAGCAAAGGCCTATGTAAGTAGTGGTTGGCGTGCTCAGATAGTAGTTTAATCACTATATATTTATTTTATTTTGTGATTGTGTTTTCCATTGCTATACCTCATTAAACCCATCTAAGACAGTTTTGAAAAAATGGACAGGGAGAGGACAGATATTAGGACACATTCACATTACTATATCGAGTACAAATTCACTTATGATATATACCAGGAGAGAAAAAAAATCTCTGAATGGGCTGCTCAGTGTTTGGCATCTCCACGTTCTCGGCACTCATTGCCATCTGCTGTTATCATAGAAAGGTGTGAATGAAAGCATACACATTTTTAAAACTACTTTTAAAAGGCTTTACTGACCAACTTTATGGAAGAAGATGCTGTGGTTAGAGCGTCCACCCGGTAAGCGGAAGGTCTGTGGTTCAAATCCCAGTTGTGGCATTGAATTTTTAAGTTCCAGTTCTACCTCTCAAACTTTGCCCACACACGGCTTGTGTATTTAAAAACACCAACAGGAAGTTTGTTGGCATAAATAAATAATAATTAAAAAGGTATATTTTATATTAGGTTTAATGCAAAACAGGAACTGAACATAATGCAAATGGAAATGCTAATAAAAGTTGAAGTTGCTCAGAGAGAGAGAGAGAAAGAACACTGTCTTCTTTCTTTTCTTTTCTTTCATTTATTCTCCCATCTCCCCAATTCTTTCTTCATAGGAGTGTTTCAATACAGCTAGAAAAAAGGTCATGTTTATGTGTCTATAAAAGATGAACTGATGCTTTATGTAAGGAAACTATTGACATTCAGATTTAATCAAGTATGTTAAATATTACTGTAATTTAAGCATAAAAGCCATCAGGCTTTCTCACAACTAACTGATAAAATATGAAATAATATTTGTTTAAAAATACTGATCATTTTGGATGAGTACAGCTTCTTGGCTTTATTTTCTATATTTTTTACTGCTAGGTAAGTTATTTCCTATGTTCTTTTTTAGAGGGAAATTTGAAGCAATTCCAGATGATCTGACTCCAGAGGAAATCTTAGAGCAAGCTAAGAAGGCAGCTCAAGCTGCTGCAGATCGTTTGACATTAAGGCATCCTAATACCAAGGTAAAATATTTGTTTTTGAGGATCTGAAGACACTAGGAAAATGTTGAAGATGAGAAGAAATTTGAGTTGGTAACCAATAATACTGTATCCAATTATGGTTTAAGGTTAATGTTTTGATATTGACTTAGCATTGAAACATATCTTTTAATTTCATGTAATACTTTCCTGAAATTAAAACGGACCCATGTATGGAAAGTGATGTGATTTCTGTTAGTAAAAAAGTTAAAATTTGGTGGTATTAGTTTTTGGATAGTATTGTTACTTGTGTAGTGATGGTGTTAGTGGTAGTTGGTGATGGTAATGGCGTGGCGGTGGCAGTTGCAGTGCCTTTTTTTACATTGTAGAGGAAAAAATCTTTTAAAGACACCACTTCACAGAACAAGTTGGAGTCTCGCCAGCTAAAAAACTCTTGCTTTCACAGTATACCAAACTGGAATTACTGTAATGTATCACGTCAGAATTGTAGCCTTGACTCTTATCTCACTTCCTTTCGTCCTACTCCTATGCCTTTAAAATGATGATAACAAATTTACCATGTGTTGACTTTAACATTAGTCTACTATCTTACTTTCATTCTTCTTGATTTCCAACAATATAACACTACAATTGATGAAAATGAAATGTTTCTCAGTTACTGCGGTGTAAAACCGTGACCCCATCAAATAAAATTTGAATCGAGACTATGATATACTACTGCTGATTTTTCTGGTTGTACTCGTAATAGTTGTAAATTGTGTTTGTGTTCCGCACGTCTTTCTTGAATCATACGACCTGTCTATCATTTATATGTCTTTCCATATTAGCAAGGAATTTTGTAAACACCAGCTGTTTTAAAACAAAGATTGTCCTTACCTGGTCTCATGTATTGTCTCAACCTTTTTGGTGGCAGGAATATCACTTTTATGTTATGTCTTTTGTATCTGCGCAAAGATGTACTGTGGAAGAGAAAACACCCCTCCTTTAGATTTTCCATTTTCTCTCTGTTGTGATTGTCCATGGAGCAGTTTCTGCTATTCTTAACTCTCCGGCATGCTTGATGAATGTCTATGTTTGTATAACCATTCTTTTTAAAGGTGTTTATCAAATAATTTATTTTTGGCCACAATTTCATTAGCTCAATGAAACAATATAGTTGAGGATGATTTTCTTCTGGTTTGGATGATGAATACATGCATCAAGATAACTATTTGTACATATAACTTTTCTGTAGACACTGTGTCTTAATGTACCATCTTCTTTTTTATAAATTTGGATGGCCAAAAATGGAAGGGAACCCAGATTTTCAATTTCCATGGTGAACTTAATGTTTTGATGAATACTGTAGAGCTCCTTTCGTATGCTGCCAAATCACAAATGTGTCATCTGCATACTGGTAGAATGCTTTGGGTCTGTGTGGTGCAGCCATTTTTAAACCTTTGAGTGGATTAATCTTTTTCTCAATGTCATGCACTTAGTTAACTATCTCAGTTGACAAGCTGGTTGATGTTTCTAACTTTTTGATAGAGTGAAACAAAAAGCAGATGTGTAAGACAATTCATTTTTAGTCTACTGTTGTTGAATAAGTTCTGAAGAATTTAGATTGAAGAAGCATCATTTTTATTAGTTTAGCAATCACCAATTTAGAATGTTCAAAATTGTTTGCATAATACATGGCTGCTTCCAATCATGTTCTCCAACCAGTAACTAAGGGTTTATATGTAAGTACAAGATCTGGATGTTTGGCTCTGAAAAATCAGTCCTTGTTGGCACTTTCACACCTTTTTGCCATTTGAGACTAATTTGTCCACTCAGGATACAATGCACATATTTGTTCACATACTCATTGTAAACCATGTACTATACAGGTTACATATTTCAGATTTGGGAAGGTTACAGAAAGGCTTTTGATTGCCTTCTTCGTAAGTGGAGGAGCATCTGTAAGCAAAACTCTTATCATATTTCACCCCATTTGGCCATAACAACTGCAGAGGTTCATTGAATAAGCAAGCCATCGTTATATGATTCGATGCTGATATCTCTCTACATGCTAATAGAAAATGCAGCTTAGAAGCTATTTCATCATTTTCTAGCATATCTACCACATTTCCCATTTTCCTACTGCTGGAATCTGGGGCTCATCAATGCTTACCCATTTTTTTTTTATTTTCACATTTTGCTCTGATCTTTTTTAGCATTTCTTTGTAACAGGCAAGGTATACAATTATCTTAAGTTTGATTCTTCTGGTGTTTTAAAACTGATGTATTTTGTAAGAAAATTTCTTAGCTCTGGACTTCTCAGTTTGTATAAAATAACACCACATGAAAGAAAAGTTTTGCATAATATTCAGAATTTTTTCAAACTAGGTTATGTGAAGAGGAAGCTGCTTCATCTAAAAGAACTTAGCTAGAAGTTGTACATGAAGCGGCCATTCTATATTTACTACCTGCTATATGCTGCAAAACTTTGAGTTCGCTGGTCTCCATTTACTGATTTTCCACATTTTTTATAGAATAAAATTTATCCATCACTTGTAAAGATGCCACTAAATTCAGCATCATATTTTTGCAAACGAGAGCTAACATTCATTCATGTAAAATAACTTAGCTAGAAGTTGTACATGAAGTGGCCATTCTACATTTACTACCTGCTAAATGCTGCAAGACTTTGAGTTTGCTGGTCTCCATTTACCGATTTCCCACAATTTTGACAGAATAAAATTTTACCATCACTTGCAAAGATGCTACTAAATTCAGCATCATATTTTTTAAAACGAGACACTTTGCTTTAAACAAGACAAGTTTAATGGCTGAAGACATGTGTTCCTTGCATCAGCTATCCACATCATTAATAAGGGATTCCCCTTTCAAATAGCAAGGCAGCGCATTTAGTGGAGGTCACTCACTGTGCAATACGTTTAAGAATGAAGTTCACTCGAGTTTCCTTCTTATAATATGACAGTCTACAAGATCTTTTGTTAAATTTAAAAATTGCAACAAAGAAAAATGACAAATTATGGTTTATAGCAAAATTATTCAAAATATTTATTTACATAAAACATTATAAAATTATATATTTTTATGAGAAATACAATTTTGTATATAATTGAAGTGTGCTTTTCATTCTGTGTTTGTTGCAGTTTTTTATCTATAAGCAAAAAATAAATATTTGTTTAAATACAAATCCACTCTGGTAATTACAGATTGAAATTGTGTATGTAAATGATGAAGAACTTCACTGTATTTTGTCAAAAGATAAGATTCATTGTTGTCATATGTATCCTTTAAGCCTTTTTTTTTTTTTTTTTTTTAATAATTAACGTCCTCCAACATTGGGTCATATTGGATGAATAAATGAAATGAAATGGGTGAAATGATGCTCAAATGAGCCCGAGGTCCATGGAGCTTTAAGTTACCCGACATTCGTCTTCTCAGGGTAGGGAAAACCTCTGAAAAAAACCTTACCTGGATAACTTACCCTAAGCGAGATTCGAACTTGCGACCTCTTGAATGTGAGGCAGACACGCTAACCATCACGCTACCGAGGCGGGCTTTTAAGCCTGTTGCATTGATAAATAAAAAGTATTTATTAACAAATTTAGATGCTTAATGCTACCAATTCTTTACTGCACATTGCAGTAATGACCTATATTGTAATGTGTGCATACAGTGGAAGTACAGCAGAACATTGTTAATCCAAACCCCTCAAATCTGAAATTCTGGTTAGTACAAATACAATATCTATAAGAGGTAGAACTGGAACTTAAAAATTCAATGCCACAACTGGGATTTGAACCACAGACCTTCCGCTTGCCGGGCGGACGCTCTAACCACTGAGCTATTGTGACAAACTGCCAGAATGGCATTAAATTCTCAAGCCAGTTCGCTCAGTGGTTAGAGCGTCCGCCCGGCAAGCGGAAGGTCTGTGGTTCAAATCCCAGTTGGGGCATTGAATTTTTAAGTTCCAGTTCTACCTCTTAAACTTTGCCCACACACGGTTTGTGTGTTTAAAAACACCAACAGTAAGTTTGTTGGCATAAATAAATAATAATTACAATATCTATAGTTTAGAAAAACAATGAAAAGCTTATTTGTAGTGTAGAGAAAGCATTTTCATTACAGAACTCACAAGCTCATTATTGAAACTACATAGTGTTGTTCCAATGTTTTTTCAATAGTTGTGCTGCATAAGCTCTTAATTTTCCCCCGATTTTTTTCCCAGTCATTAATATTGGCTTTGCCAACACCAAATTCAATAGCCAATTTTGCAGCACTTTCTCCCTTGTCAAGTTGCTTAAGCACTTCCCATTTTTCTTTTAATGTACAGAAACTACACTTTTGTTTGGTTGACATTGTATTGCATGTTATAACACAAACAAGCACCTGTCCTACATTAAGCTATGAGCAAAAAGTATAAACTGCTGTAGAATGACTGCTACCAATAGCAAAACAAACTGAATTTCAATGTACATCCACTATTCCATGCAATCAGCTATCTCCACAGGTCAAAAGAATACATTGTCATTATGTTGTGCGTACTAACTGCAACGTTGTCACTTCCTCACATCACTATGCTATGTTATGTTGTAGCGGCTAATCCTACTCGTGTAACTGAATTTATATACACATGTTTTTAGTTTTTTTCAGATAATCCAAACATTTCCAAATCCGAACAGACCACATCCCCTATTAATTTGGATTAGCTGGGTTCTACTGTACATTGTTAATATATATAACTTGTTTATGCAGGCTTCCATAAGCATTGGCCATAGCATGTTTCTTTGACTTCCGCTGTAGACCGCATACTTGAAAAGTAATGAAGTGTCCTATACCGGAAGCTAAAGGAACATGATGCATAACTGTTGTTCACAAGCGTTGCATTTATTAAACTAGAACATGGTTTTCTTTCAGATGGGCTTTCTGCGTCAGCGTAAAGATGGCAGCACTTCTCTTGCTGTACTTGTTCCTAGTGATGGAGTATTGCCAGGTACCAATGAGCGTCCTGTTTCTTTGGGAATGCTGACTGGTAAACTCACACATGGCACAGGGCAGTTACAGGGCTTCAGAGAGGATAGGCGGAATCTTGCTAAAACAGGTAGAAAATGAATGTAACTTTCAATCACCCAGTTCTTAGGTTATTTTATTCCTAACCTCTTATTCTGAATTTCAGTTTATTGTAATGTCTTAGGTACCAATGAGCACTATATTTCAATCAAGGAAAATTGAAGGTATTAACAGTAAGGCAACAGAATCTAAAATAAGAACAAATTAGAAACTAAAAGCTTCACTTATCTTAGTAATATTGCAATTTCTTCAGATGCTGACTAGTTTCAAGTGGTAGCCAACTCATTTTCAAAGCTATCCAAACAAATTACCATAGTCACCGACTATCCTCATAGCATTGGTATATGGTATGTTGACTTGTTTGGATAGCTTTGAAAATAAATTGGATACAACTTGAAACCAGTCAGCATTTTGAGACAGAATATATGGTTAGACCCCAAAAGGAAAGCATTTATGTAAATATTTGTTGTAAATATAGTTTATTTTTCATGTTGGTAAGGATTTGTGAGTACTGAAAATGTATTGCCATTGTCTCAATTGTTATTAAAAAAAAGTAATTGTTTAAAAATGTCATAAATGTTAAGTAACATGTTCAAATTTAATATGTATAAATATAAGAACCATATATATTTAATATTAAAAGTGTAGGTAGGATAGATAAAGATCGCTTCCATAACATTACAGGAACTATTTAGCATGTAGGAGGGTTTCAAAGTGTGCTTCATGGGAAATGAGCGCATACGCGTATGAATACAAATGCATTATGTGAAGAGTGAGTGAGTGATTAGGGTTTAAGGGCCCGTCGACAGCTAGGTCATTAGAGCCCCTTATGTGAAGAGATGCCAACTTTTTTCTTTAATAGCGTCCTAGTCTCCAGAAAGAGAAGACGCGTTTTTGTGACACGCATAGATGTGGACGTTAAAAAGTGACCTAAAATAACTAATAATGTGAAAAGACTATCCAGGAAGTATATTCATGTGCGATGAAAGTTAATTTAAAAGTAACGAGTGTAATATTGCAAACGAGAAAGGTGCAAATAAAAGTGATATAGTAAAGTTACATCCTGTGTTTGTTCATTTCACCCGTACCACGACCTGGGGTAGAAAAAGAATCTCATAGCTCAATGCATACAAAACAGCATATTAAAAAAACAGCACCAATTTGAAGAACCTGCAATGTTACTAAGAAAAGTGAAGCTTTTAGTTTCTAATTTGTTCTTATTTTGGAATATATTTCAATTTTATAGAGCCTAAATTGACACAAATTTTATGTTAGGACCTAATAAGACATGTTTTTCATTACAGAAAGTTTAGCAGACCTAAAGGGGCCAGGAGTTGTCTAGAAAATTGAAAGTCCATTAAATCGCAAAATGATTGAAAATGAAGCAAAAGCAATTGAAACTGTTTTATTGGTACATACCATTTACTTTACAAGATTTACTCTTGGTTAGAAGTCGTTCCCTGTGAAGTTGTAGGTTTGAAAAACGTGCCAATACCCGTTTACTTCCCACGTGAATATTGCTTCTTTATGATTAAGGAGCAAAATTGTCTGAAATGTTCATATTAGCACTTGTGGGCTGAGGATCTTTCCACGTAAGAAATCACCTCATCCATGTGGTCTCTTATTACTGATAATTTAGGTGCACACTTCAAAGATTCATCATCACTGTCATCTTCATCTTCATTCTCATCCTCTTGTAGAACACTTGCAGCGATCTCTTCATGGCTCAGAATCTGGTAACATGGGTCACCCTCATCCATGTCCAGCCACTCTTCTAGGTCATGTTCACTTAAATTATTCCCTGCCTTCATCAGTGTATTACAAAAATTGGATGTTTCAAAGCCACTAAATCATATTCGGCTTCAATTCCTTTCAATAACTATGCCCACTCATTAGCTAATGTCTTCATCTCTTTCAAAGGTGCTATAAAGTTAAAGATGACAGATTTGATATTATAAGCCTGTAAATTTTCCAGTGTCCTAGCTCCTCGTGTGTCATTTTCAGTGTCGTTTTCTTGCTCCAAGATGACCATAACCTTTTCAAGAAACTTCTTCTTGTACAATCTTTTACAAGCAGCAATGATGAGTAGACCTGTAATGAACACGGTTATTACATTCACCAGAGAATGCCCAATTCAGACTGAAGCTAAGAGTCGTATGAGCTCTTGAGTGCGTGACGTGTACATGAACTTTCATAAATGTAGCCAAAGACGCATGAACTAGCCTTCTAGATCAAACAGCAGAATGCCACAATTTAATCATTACAGATCTTCTAAATTTCATTTAAATTTATTTTATAACCAATACCAAATTTAGTCCGTTAAATCCGAAGTCCGTTGAACAGAGGTCTGTTAAACCGAGAGTTTACTGTAATTTAGTAAGCAGTTGGAATACATTTATTTATATAAAGTATTTTCAAAGCAAAAGGAGACCATTCGAATAAAGATGTTAAATAATTATGATCTTATGAAATCTTGTATAATATTCCAATATAATACTTAGAATAATAAATGCAATTGAAAAATTTGCCATCAATTTATATCATTTTACTGATTCAAACTATTGCTGAATGTAGTTGTCAGAGGCACACAAAATTTCTGAAACGTGTGATGTTTACATGCTGCAACAATAAGTTAAAACTAGAGCAAAAGTTTGATAACCTTATTGGGAAGTATGTATTATTGTATCTCTCATTGTAGGGAGTTGCAACACTTAACATACACTCTAAAATCCAATTTTAGTACATTGTCAGATTTCAAGGTCATAGCAGCAATTGCTAACATTCCCTGTGGAGAAAATGTGCAAGAACCTGTAATGAAGTGCACTCCTACCTCATGTGACATGGAATGCAGTTGCTCCACGTTCAAGGACATTTTAATGGAAAACGAGGGTTTACTCCTGACAATCTTTTAAGTAGCTACTTCATTGTTCATTGTCATTCTAGAAGTAAAATATGAGCACTGAAAACTTTTATGAATGTAGTATTTAAAATTAATTGTTTTTCAGTGTCATACTTAAGCTTATGTCCCATAGTGCAACTTTTTGGTCCAAAGCATTGTGTACAACAAAAGTGCATCGTGAGACATCGAGAGTTGGATATAATTTTGTTCCATACAATTTCTAGGCTATTTTTTTGTATCCAACTGTTTGTGTACAATGCAATTGAGTTGTATCTAATTTTTTCATCCAACAACTTGAAAATAGCCGTCAGTGTCTGTAACATAACAATATGGCAAGCTGTACAGACAACATGTCAGCTGTTGTGTATGTACAGCTCGTGGCACGTTTAATGTGATGGGTATTTTAATAAAACATTTAATTTTTTCTGGAAGATTCATTAACGATTTTTCATGACCACTAACATATATTACTGAAGTGGTTATTACATAGCTATATTTCATAAATAATAAAAACTCCAGTTCACAATATTTTTAAATTTTATGTTATGAAATGAGTTCAAATCTCCTGTCCATCCATACAAGATTAAAACCATTACAGTTGTTCCTTATGTCTTTCACACTTGTCTCATATTTGTGTCCTGGTGTATAATTTTACCTTCGACACAATGTAAAAGATTGAGAAATAAATCTTTGCCAGTTCATAGAAAATTGTGACAGTTTTCTGGTTCCTCTAACCTCAATTCGTTTTGTAGTAGATCCAATATACCTCAGTCTGTGGCCTGTTCTCTTCTTTCTAATCATGACTGTGTCCAATACATCTTTTCTTCCTACTGAGACTCATGGAAATATATCCCAAACCTATACTTAATATACCAATTGCTAAATTAATATTTATGTCCACCATGTTTCTCATGCTTGCTATGTGAACTGTCATTTGTATTGGGCCAAAATGAATTATAGTGTAACAGACACTTGTTTCTTATGTGTGCAGTTCCATTTTATACAAAAAGTTTTATCAAAAAGGTTGGACACTGGCTTAAAGCAAAACGAGTATACTGAAAACTTTGTTCAAAACTAAATTTTTAGTGCTATATTAACCATAGAAGTATTGCAGTTAAATATTCAACTTTATATTAAAGCTACAGTTAATTTAGCTTCTTTGGGTGTGCCACAGCCAGCTTTGCTCCTACATAAACTCTGCGCATAAAGCATCATATAACACTCTTACCTTGTAGAAGATGCTGGAAATGTTGTCCACCCTCAGCTAAACAAGCATTATATCGGGAGAACACATTCTGATTCACACGATTAAGTTGAGCCAGAATAACGTTTCAGATTTCATTTTTATTACTTTTTTTTAATCCTTCCAATGTATGAAGATTTGTCTAAAACTTGGTGCAGTTTTTCAAATAATGACATTGTAGGTGAAGAGCTTTCGACTCTATAGTTATCTCCAGTCGAGGTACAGGGTGAATAACTTGGACATGGAATAAGTCTTTTACAATGTTTTATTCACACTTTTTTTTTTTTACGATAAATTACACACGTGTCACATTAATACACATTCTATGCTTGCAGATTGACTTCCTCAGCATTTTCATTGTATCTTGTCAATGGAAATTTCACTTATAGCGTCTTATACTGCACACATTAAAAACACATCTTGCACCTGGTACAGTTTTTAGAAATGGGTCTTTACCTAGCAGCAGGAAAAGATTCTTTACGTAGCATACCGGAGATAATTTTCTTACTGAATGATGAAATGTGTGATGTCAGACGCGGTTATCTACAGGGTCGAGGTCACAGAATGGAATGCATAAATCAACGTTCCTTTATCACAACATATTTATTCGTTAATTTACACTTTTAGCACTATGTTAATTAGTTAACAACTTTCAAAATTCGATAGAATCTACACTGGTTAAAAGTTTGGATGTAAGTTACATGTTCACACGCTATCAGAAAATATACATCCTTTCACCTTGAGCATACAGACGCTAATGAATCTAGTTTTTGGCGTCGGTATGACGCAACACCGCCATTCTTTTGTATTCATCCGCGCAACAGTTCTCATTGGTTGAACTCAAAGTGACGAGAAAACATTGGCTATCTTGAATATTATTAAAAGAAATAAGTCCCTGATACACTCAAATTAAAAGAATTAGAAATTTACACACTCTTACAAAAATATTTACATGAACAATTTTCTATTGATCAATATTCTGTCTCATATGCCCCTTGTTTTGTTTTTCAAGTTGTCACCTTATTTACAATCTTGAAACACAATACAATACTTCTCCCTACTCCTATGATTCAATCACTTTGTACAATATTTTTTTTTTTTTTTTTAAGTCTTCTTCACTGTTTGTCTTTGTCTTTTGTTTTGACATGGTACAGCATGTCTTTATAAATTTCACATATTCGATTACTACACAATGCATTCAGTTATTATACAATACATATCCAGTTATTGTACAACACATTTAATTATTACACAACATGTCCAATTATTATACAATATATATTCAGTCATTGTACAATATATCTTGCTATCATACCACATATGTTCTGTTATTATGCAATACATATTCAGTTATTACACAATACACATTCAGTTTTTGCATAACGCATTTAGTTATTACTCAACATATTCAGTTATTGTACAATATATCCAGTTATCATACAATACATATTCAGTTATTGTACAACACATATTCAGTTCTTATACAACACATACTCAGTTATTGTACATTTGACATTGACACAAATATAATTTAAGTGTTTCATGGTTTATTATGTGGTTTTTGACTTGTATTCATTGCTATGAGGAGAGAAAAACAGGATACAAATTTTGAGCTAATGATTATGACCATGTTTATGGCAATATTTTATTCAGTTCTTTGCCTTCTTTGTCTTATAAGCTTATTATGTATAGGCAGGTTGTTGAGTCGGTTTTTAAACTCTGATGTTACTTATGGTACTAATTTTCTTAATTCGGTTATTATTCATTGTTGTTTGGTTCAACATTTCTTCGAGCTTAGCATTGGCTATATTCATCTTAATTCATGGGCATTGTTTTTCTGGTTATGGTTTTCCTCACTTCACTAATTGTCATTTCTTTGTCTCTTATTTCTATAAGAGAAAACTTCTATATTTATAATTATTCTGTAATTGTACTATTCTTCTTCCCAATTCACCCTCGACATCTTTGTGTCGAAATATTATATCTTTGTCATCATAATTGATTCCTTTTTATTTTTGTTCCTGACATCCTTATGTCAAAAACATATTATCTTCCGTCGCTATGATTCATTTATTTAATGACAATTAGTGTCCTCATCTGTCTTTGTTGACAATGCTCTTTGTGGTCGATATAGCCAATGACTATGTTGATTTTCTTCCTTGTTGTAATCCTAATCTGAACATAATTTTCTATAAGTAACCCATTAAAAATTGTTATCTTCTTTCATCTCTACTATTCCTGCCTTACACATTCGTTGGCAAAGACTATTTGGTCCTTTCTTTGTATGGCTTTAATTTGTTTTTATGGTATTTTCCTACCAACTTGCCATTTGTATTCTGTAGCTCATACGTGTGGTCACCCAGCTGTTTTGTTATGACCAGTGGTCCAGTATACAATAGCTCCATCTTTCCAGATCTCTTCTCAGATGCCTTGGATGCTTTGTGGCTTTTTAAGAGCACCTTTTCTCCAATTTGTGGGGACCATTTCCTGACGAATCTTTTCACCTTGTTCCTCCCTTTTTCAGCCTTCTGCTGTAATCTTCTGAATGCCAATTGACATTTTTCCTTCTCTGATAATTCTCTTTGGGCAGCCATCGTAGTGTCAATGTCAATTGCTAATTTCTTGGGTTTCGTGTTGGTCATCAATTCGATTGGGGCGAACTTGGTCGTGGGGTTCACCGAATGGTTAATCACCTTCTCTATATATCCGCATTTTTCCGTCCAGGAAGTGTGGTCTCTGTGGCAGAGTAAACGAAAATAAATACTTATATCCCTCATGATTCTCTCAGTCGGGTTTCCCTGGGGATAATATGCTGAGGAATAGTACAATTTTATTCCTAATGTTTCTAAGGTGTTCTGAAACAACTTGCTCTTATGCATGGTTGCATTGTCCGATAGAATACATTTTATCCTCCCATATTTTGGGATGTAGTCCTTGACGATTTTATCTAGGCATGTTCTGCTTTTAATGTTCTTAATGGGGTATATTTTGGTGAATTTTGTGAAAACATCAAACATGACAAAGATGTATCTGTTTCCATCTTTACCCCTAGGTAGCTCTCCATGCTCGTCAATACACACCAATGCATTTTTCTCGTTCCTCATGATGGATTGTGGGATGATATTGTACCTTACATTAATTGGCTTGGCCTTTTGGCATAGGTCGCATGAGGAAATTAACTTCCTGACCTTCTTGCCAAGATGTTTGATGTACAATACTTCCTCGATTGCAAGCATTGTTCTCTCAGTACCGGAGTGAAGCATCGAGTGGTGGAATGCCAAAATGACCCTGTCCTGTAAGGAATTTGGTACCATCATTTTCCATTTCCTTACGTCACGACCATGCAGTTTAAATAGGATGTTCCTAAATTTGCCTATCTTGGCGTCCAATCTTGGTATTATGTCTGGAGCCTTGTCGAATAGCCTCTTCAATTCAGGGTCTTCTTGTTGTAGCTTCGCTATGTTTTTGAAGTCTTGCAAGATCTCGTTGCTTTCTTTGCTATTTATCTGCATGATTTTAATTTCATGGTGTGGATTGTATATCGTCTCGGGTATCTGACTCTCCGACCTTAATCTTGACAAAAAGTCACTGAAGATGTTCTCCTTCCCCGGGATATGTTTGACCTCTATGTCGTGTGACATTATCTCATGTATGTACCTTGAGATTTTGGAGTTGGTTAGCTTGCATTTTTGAATGAAGGACAGGCTTACGTGATCTGTATATATAATTATTTTATATAGATATATATATTGTCTGAACTTTTGTAACGCAAAATGGATTGCACCTATTTCCAATTCGGTTATGCAGGCATTGGCTTCTATCTTGTTTAAAAATCTAGAAGCTGTGGCAATCACATGTTTGTTGCCATCTGCATCTTCTTGTGCTAATATTGCTCCATATGAGTGCGCACTAGCATCGGTGTATACTAGAAAAGGTGAATTTGGATCCGGTCGTTCCAGGAGAATACTGTGCTTGAAAAGTTCTTTGATATTCTCAAAGGCCACCTGGTGTTCAGCATTCCATTCCCACTTAGTATCTTTTTTCAACAGTGCTCTAAGGGGTACCAATTCCTTAGCGTAGTTGACCACGAATTTTGACTGGTACTGTAAAATGCCCAGAAACCTTCTCAACTGTTTTAAGTTACGTGGGGGTGGTATATGCTCTATAGCCTTGACCCTCTCCGGATTAGGTTGTATACCATCAGGTGTAATGATGTGGCCTAGAAATTCAGCCTTTTTGACGAAAAATTCACACTTTTCTAAATTTAGGGTCATGTTGCTTTCCTGGAACCTGGATAATACATAATCTATGTGATGTAAGTGCAACTCGGGATTCTTGCTGTATATCAAAAAATCGTCGACATATTGCGTCACAAAAGTCTCGATGGTATCCCCAAAAACTTTGTCTAGAGCCCTCAGTAGTGCACTGCTACTGGTCGATAGTCCAAAGGCACATTTTAAATAATGGTATACCTTTCCTTTGTGCAAGAAACAGGTATATTTCCTGACATCTGGATGAAGAGGAATTTGCCAGAATGATGCTGTCAAGTCAAGACTGGTAAAATGTTGACCTCCCTTCAATTTCGATATTAGTTGGTCTACCCCCTCAGGCCTGTAATGATCCGGCAAGGTATGTGTATTTATCTTCCTTGCGTCTATGGTCATCCTCAATTTTCCCCCTTTCTTATGGACCCATACTACTGGATTCACATAACACGAGTCCGACGGCTCTATTATTCCATCCGCTAACATTTTCTGGATCACTCTGTCAGCTTCCTCCCTGATGGAGTTGGGGATGGGCCTGGATTTATGTGAATAGGGGGTAATATCTGTTACTGTAAAAGTATGTACGTACTTGTTACACGTACCTGGCTTTTTATTGAAAACTTTTCTGTTTTTAACCAATATTTTCCTAAGTTGGTTTCTTTCCTCTTCAGAGATGTCATGTGCCCCCCAGACCTTCTCATCGATTAGCTGTAACATCGATTCTTCTCCATCTGTTGGTAGTGGTTCAGGTTGGTAGTTGTCCCAGGTAACATATTCGTCTTCTGTGCAGATCCAATGGCTGCAAACGTTAGTTTCTTCATCGCTCGTCCAACCTGTTTTCTTCTTATTTACCCTTAGGTCTACCAACCTATTCTCGTGGACATTGATGTTCTCCACAAAGAATTGTTCATCCGGATGGATCCCTGTCTGGTCTGGTTCCTCCTGGCATGTTTCTTCCTCCAGGAACTTCGCAGTGCATGCTGAGGCTCCTTCCTTAATAATAAATTCATGTAGGTCATAGTTAATTACCGACCTCCAAAGGTTAAGCAAATCACTGCCAATGATTAGGGTAGCTGTTAGTCTAGGTATTACTAGGGCAATAAAATCGAACTTCCAACTTCCGATTTCTATTACCAGCCTTACCTGGTATTTAACATGTTCCCTTTTCTTGCCAATTGCTGTGCTGCAATACACTCCACACACAGGCAAGAATTCAGCATTTCTTTTAGTTATCAGTTCCTGGAATAGCTGTTCGTCACATACTGATGTGCTGGCTCCTGTATCAATCATCGCTGGCAATTCGATACCCCATACCTTCAGCCTAATCATTGGTGGATTGGTTATTTCCTTTCTTTCACTCGCCTGTCTTCTCAAGGTACCTACATTACATTGGTCAATATTGCCCCTACTGCCACACAGGTCAACTTCCGGGACACAAAGTTGACTTGTATTTAGTTTTCCTGGACGTTGGAGGTGATCGTCGTTTCTGTATTCTGTGCAGTATCGGTCCTATCCGGCACATTTTCATTCTGTTCCTGTTGTCTTACGTTGTCGGTGTTCCCTTGGTTTCTACCCCTTTGACGTGAACCCCTATTGTACGACGGCCTATGGCTGTTCAAGTATTCCCTACAGAATCGTATATGATTCACTTGATGGGTACGGTCTCCTGGTCTTCCACGATCATATCTATGCGTTCTGTATCTCGATTCACCCCTCGGTATTGTGTCGTGGTACCGCTGTCTTGTGTTCTCCATCCTCTCGCCATGATTATGTGGTTGTGGGAAATGGTGTGCCCCTCTCCCCCTTTCATGGGTACTCCTAGTATTTCTATGTTCTCCCTCACTCTGGTTGTTCGTAGTCGTGTTCCGGTTTAGGATGGGTGAGTTTGGGTGACCGTTCCTATGTCTATGCTCATTAGGCCGACCATTTTGTGTTTCGAAGGCTGTCAGCAGTTCTATCATATCTGCAAAATCTACTGGCCTCGCAACAATTAACCCTGTTCTCACTGTGTCTGGGAAATGTCTTGTTATGCTGGCAATTAGTTCTGCCTCCGACAAGTTGGGGTCTAATAGCTTTCCTTTGTTGGCTACTTTCATAAAATAATCGACTAACGACAACCCTTTGGTTGGATCGTATCTACCTGTCGCTAGCTCTACCCTAGTTTGGTTTTGTTTAGCTGGGCCCCAATACCTTGATAGGAATAAATTTCTGAATGAGCTATACGACTCTTGACCAGCTAGGGTTAACCTGAGCCATTCTAATGCCTTGTTTTTTAAGCTTTTCTTGACTATCATCATCCTAAGCTCGTTTGGTATCCTTTTCACTTTAAAATATTCTTCCATCTCTTTAACAAAGAGTTTTGGATCGTCTCCCTTCTCCTCGTCAAATGTAGGTGGTGTGATTTCATGTAATATGCTGTTGGTGTAACATGTGTTATGTGTTGTGTCATTGTTTGGTTGTGAACCTCTTTCTCTGTATGGTGAAACAACATTTTGTACATTATTCAAATAACTCTCATCTTGTACATTACTTACATCTAAATCATCTTGTCTTTGTAATGCCTTCACAACATCATTTACATTAGCCAAACTTTCTTTCCCTTTTTTCATTTCTTCATAAATTGATTTTAAATCATTCTTTATTTCTAAGTGGCTTTGTTTCATATCATTTATAGCATCCTGTTGTGAAAGCATCACATCATTCATTGTCTTAATTTTAGGAGTTACAATTTGTTCTACAGTTTCATTAATAATGTCTTTCTTTACTACCTCCATCTCTTTCCTTAATTCCTCAGTTATTTCTGCTTTTACATTTGTAATCTTACAGTCCACACTTGTATTACATTCTGTTATATCATCCCTACATCTAGCAATTTCTCCTTCTAACACAATCTTATTCTCTCTCATCTCTGATTCTATTTTTCCCATCCTATCTCCTACAATTTCTATCCTAGCTTCTAAGGCTTCCTTTGTTTCATTTAAGTTTTTATGTACTAATTTTAAATTAGTTTCCATTACTTTCATATTTTCTTTACACTCCTGTCTTCCTAATTCTATTTTCTGTTCTAAGTTCTGTCTACCTAATTCCATTTTCTGTTCTAAGTCTTTTCTCACTTCCTCCATTTTCTGACCTATCTCTTCCTTATTCTGTTCCAGTTTCTGACCTATACTCTGACCTAAACTTTGTTCTATGTCCTGTTTTAATTCTGCCCTATTCTGTTCCATGTCCTGTTTTAATTCTGCATTATTTTGTTCCATTTTCTGACCTATTTCTACCTTATTTTGTTCCAGTTTCTGACCTAAACTTTGTTCTAGTCTTTCAAACATCATCATCATCATTAACCTTTGGTCTTTGCTTATTTCCACCTGTTCCTCACTTTCTAATTCTACCTGATAACTAGGCCTATCTGCCCCTTCCCCCACTCCTGTTTCTATCTCTTTTCGCGACATTTTAATTTCTTTATCCAATTCACTTAGGGTTAAAAGTCCCACTATTTTTCCGCTTCTCAAAAACATAAAAAAAATGGAAATAAAATGTATGTAAAAACAAAAATTTTGGATCCTACTTTCTTTTCCGTTGGTTCTTCGTCCAGTTATTTACGTCTCCTGGGTAGTTGGCTTCGCTAGATGATCTCCGGTGTTTTTCCTTTCCCACGTTGATTCTCCGTATATCGATGATATCAAACGATGTTTAATGGCGTCTTTTTCCTGTGCGATGAGATGGCGTCATTTGATGTTAACACTTTGTACTCGTAATTTTGCATTCCATTCTAAATTCGCGCTCCACGTTGGGCAAGCCATTTTGGTACAGTTTTTTAGAAATGGGTCTTTACCTAGCAGCAGGAAAAGATTCTTTACGTAGCATACCGGAGATAATGTTCTTACTGAATGATGAAATGTGTGATGTCAGACGCGGTTATCTACAGGGTCGAGGTCACAGAATGGAATGCATAAATCAACGTTCCTTTATCACAACATATTTATTCGTTAATTTACACTTTTAGCACTATGTTAATTAGTTAACAACTTTCAAAATTCGATAGAATCTACACTGGTTAAAAGTTTGGATGTAAGTTACTTGTTCACACGCTATCAGAAAATATACATCCTTTCACCTTGAGCATACAGACGCTAATGAATCTAGTTTTTGGCGTCGGTATGACGCAACACCGCCATTCTTTTGTATTCATCCGCGCAAGAGTTCTCATTGGTTGAACTCAAAGTGACGAGAAAACATTGGCTATCTTGAATATTATTAAAAGAAATAAGTCCCTGATACACTCAAATTAAAAGAATTAGAAATTTACACACTCTTACAAAAATATTTACATGAACAATTTTCTATTGATCAATATTCTGTCTCACACCTTTTGGCATTGGGCGCTAAGAGAGATTGAATCTGCCACATTGTTTAACTAACTTCTTTTTCTCTGACTATGATTTTCTTCTTCTTACTAATTGTCATCACTTTGTCTCTTATCTCTATACGAGAAAACTCATGCATTTATAATTATCCCGTAGCAATATCAATTTTCTTCTTATTTTGTCCTCGACACCCTTATGTGTAAAAAACATATTCTCTTCGTCGCTATAATTAATTTCTTCTTATTTTGTCCTTGACAACCTTATGCCAAAAACACATTTTCTTCATCTGTATGATTTATTCCTTTTATGACAATTAGAATTTTCATCTGTCTTTGTTGATGATGCTCACTTTTGGTTGTTACTATAGCCAATGACTATGTTGATGTCCTTTCCTGCTGTAGCTTCTAGCCTATATACATATATTCTATAAGAAACCCATTTAATCTTGTTGTTTTTCCTTGTTTCCACTGTCCCTGCCTTACACATTTGTTGGCAAAGACAACTAATTGGTCGTTTCTTTAAATGGCTTTAATTTGTTCTTACGGTACTTTCCTGTCAACTTGCCATTTAAATTCTGTAGCTCATACATAAGGTCACCCAGCTGTTTCGTTACAACCATTGGTCCAGTGTAAAGTAGCTCCATTTTTCTGGATCTTTTCTTGGATGCTTTAGATATGTTGTGTCTTCTTAGGAGCACCTTTTCTCCTATTTGTGGGGACCATTTTCTGATGTACCTCTTCACTTTGTTCCTACCTTTCTCAGCTCTTCGTTGCAGTCTCCCTGAATACCAGTTGACATTTCTCCCTTTCTGTGAATTCCCTTTGGGCAGCCATTGTGATGTCTATGTCAATTGCTAACCGCATAGGTTTTGTGTTGATCATCAATTTGATTGGGGCAAACTTAGTCGTGGGGTTCACTGAGTTATTAAGTGTCTCCTCTAGCTGCACTTTTCGGTCCAGGAAGTATGGTCTGTGGCAAAGAAGGCGGCAATATATTGAAATATCTGTCATTGTTCTTTCTGTTGGATTTCCTTGCGGGTAGTAAGCTGAAGAATAAAACAACTTCATTCCCAATGCCTGCAAGGTGTTCTGGAATAATTTGCTTTTATGCATCATTGCATTATCCGAGAGAATTGCTTTGATATTTCCATGTTTTGGAATCTAGTCTTTTATGATTTTAGGCATGTTCTACTTTTGATGTTTCTGACAGGGTAAATTTTGGTAAATTTTGTGAAGACATCAAACATGACGAAGATGTATTTATTTCCATGTTTCCCCATTGGTAGCTTGCCATGTTCGTCAATGCATACCAAGACGCTCTTCTTGTCTCTCAAAATGAGCTGTGGATCGGTGTCATACTTGACATTCATAGGCTTGGCTTTCTGGCATAGGTCACATGAGGAAATTAACTTCCTGACCTCCTTACCCAGATGTTTAATGTGTAATACCTCCTCAATTGCAAGCATCGTTCTTTCACTGCCTGCGTGGAGCATCAAATGATGGAATGCCAAAATAACTCTGTTCTGCATGGAATTAGGCACCATCATTTTCCACTTTTTTATGTCACGTCCATGTAGTTTAAACAGGATGTTCTTAAACTTTCCTACCTTGGCATTTAATTTAGCTACTATATCTGGTGCCTTGTCAAACAGCCTGCTCAATTCAGGGTCTTCTTGCTGTAACATCGCCATGTTTTTGAAATCCTTTAAAATTTCATTGTTTTCTTTACTGTTCATGTACATGGTTTTAATCTCATGGTGAGGGTTAGATATTGTTTCGGGTATGTGACTTTCTGATTTCAGCCTGAATAATAAGTCACTAAAGATATTTTCTTTGCCTGGAATATGTCTAACCTCCATGTCGTGTGATGTTATCTCATGTATGTACCTCGAGATCTTGGAGTTGGTTAACTTGCATTTCTGGATGAAGGACAGGCTTACATGGTCGGTAAAAATTATCTTGTAGTTGTAGACATACTGTGTAAACTTTTGTAACACAAAATGAATTGCAGCTATTTCTAACTCTGTTATGTATGCATTGGCTTCTATCTTTGGTAGAAATCTAGAAGCTGTGGCAATCACACACTTATTACCAGCTGCATCTTCTTGTGCTAATATTGCCCCATATGAGTGTGCACTAGCGTCGGTATAGGTTAGGAAAGGTAGATTTGGATCTGGTCGTCCCAGGAGAATACTGTGGTTGAAAAGTTCTTTGATATTCTCAAAGATCACCTGGTGTTCGGCATCCCACTTCCATTTTGTGTCCTTCCTCAATAGTTCTCTAAGGGGCACTAACTCCTTAGCATAGTTGATCACGAATTTTGACTTATTGTAGAATGCCCAGAACCTTCTCAGCTGTTTTAAGTTTCATGGAGGTGGTATACATTTTATTGCCTTCACTCTTTCCGGATTAAGCTGTATGCCATCAGGTGTAATGATGTGGCCCAGAAATTCAGCCTCTTCGATGAAGAATTCACATTTCTCCAAGTTCAAAGTCATATTGCTTTCCTGGAACTTGGATAGCATGCAATCTATATGATGCAAGTGTGATTCGGGGTCATTGCTGTATGTTAGAAAATTGTCAACATATTGTGTTACAAAAGTCTCAATTGTGTCTCCAAAAACTCTGCCGAGTGCCCTCACTAGTGCACTGCTACTGGTCAATAATCCGAAGGTGCACTTTAAAACTTGGTATACCCTTCCCTTGTGCAGGAAATGGGTATATTTCCTGACGTTTAGGTGAAGAGGGATTTGCCAGAATGATGCTGTCAGGTCAAGGTTAGTAAAATGTTGACCTCCCTTTAGTTTGGATATCAATTGGTCTACCCTCTCAGGCCAGTAATGATCTGGTAAGGTATGTGTGTTTATCATCCTCGCATCGATTGTCATTCGTAATGTTCCTTCTTTCTTGTGAACCCATACCACTGGATTCACATAACAGGAGTCTGATGGTTCTATAATGCTGTCTGCCAACATCTCCTGTATGATGCGGTCAGCTTCTTCCCTGATGGAGTTGGGGATGGGCTGGATTTATGTAAGTAGGGTGTGATATCCTTAACCTGAAAGGTATGCATGTACCTGGCATTTTGTTAAATACTCTCTTGTTTTGATTAGTATCCCTCTAAGTTGGTCCCTTTCCAATTTGGTGATGCCATGTGCTCCCCGAACTTTCTTATCAATTAGTCGTAATGTTAGTTCTTCGTTATATGTTGGTATATATTGGGTCAGGCTGGCAGGGATCCGAGGTGGTGTACTCGCCGTCTTCTGTACAAATCCAATGGCTGCAAACATTGGTATTTTCCTCACTCGTCCAACCTGTCTTTTTCTCACCTGCGCTCAGATCTACCAACATTTTCGTGGATATGGATGCTCTTCATGAAAAACTGCTCGTCCGGATGGATTCCCACCTGTTCTGGTTCCACATGGCATGTTTTCTCCTTCAGAAATTTTGCAGTACACTCTTGATGATGAACGTATGTAGATCGTAATTAATTACCAACCTCCAAAGGTTAAGTAAGTTGCTGTTAATCTTGGTATCACTAACGCAATAAAATGAAACTTCCAGCTTTCAATCTCGATCACCAGCCTTACTTGAAATTTAACATGTTCCTTTATCTTGCCTATTGCTGTGCTGGCAATATACCCTGCACACAGGCAACTTGGCGTTTCTGTTCTTTACCAGTTCCTCGAACAGCTGCTTGTTGCATACTGACGTGCTGGCTTCTGTGTCGATCATAGCTGGCAGTTCGATCCACCATACTTTTAATCTAGTCATTGGAGGATTAGTTATTTCTTTATGTTCCTTTCATAGAAGTTTGAAAACAGTGTTGTTGTAATTAATTTAATTTAAAAGGTGAGTTAATTAATAACACTGAACAACACTATAACTCAATAACTTTAGTTATTGTCCGGTTGATAATGGAGGAAAGTTACCTTCGAAACGCGTCCCGGAAAAATATGTTGTAAGTGTTGTTCAGTGTTATTAATTAACTCACCTTTTAAATTAAATTAGTTATTTCTTTCCTGTCGTTTGCCTGTCTTCTCAAGGTACACACATGATTTAGGTTAGTATTGCCCCCACTGCCACACAGGTCAACCTCCGGGATACAAAGTTGACTTGTAATTAGTTTTCCTGGGTGTTAGTGGTGATTGTTGTTTCTGTGTTCTGTGCAACATCTGTTCTATTTGGCACATTTTCATTTATTTCTTGTCTTGGTTGTTGGTGTCCCATTGGTTTCTCCCTCTTTGGTGTGAACCCCTATTGTATGACGACCTTTGGCTGTTTAAGTATTCCCTACAGAATCGTATGTGATTCACTTGATGGGTACGGTCTCCTGGTCAGCCCCGATCATACCTATGTGTTCGGTATCTCGATTCACCCCTTGGTATCGTGTCGTGATACCATTGCCTCGTGTTTTCCTTTCTCTCACCATGATTGTGTGATTGATGTGGGAAATGGTGTGCCCCTCTTCCCCTGTTGTGGGTGCTTCTAGTGTTCCTATCTTCCCTCTCGGTTTGGTTGTTTGTGGCCGTGCTTCTATTTATGTTCGGTGAGTTCGGATGACTGTTTCTGTGTCTTTGTTCATTGGGTCGACCATTCTGTGTTTCGAAGGCTGTCAGCAGTTCTATCATGTCGATAAAATCTACTGGCCTTGCAACAATTAACCCAGTTCTAACTGTCTCTGGGAAGTGTCTCATAATACTGGTAATTAATTCTGCCTCTGACAGGTTAGGGTCTAATAGCTTCCCTTTGTTAGCTATTTTCATAAAGCAGTCAACTATTGATAATCCCTTGGTTAGATCGTATCTTTGTGTCGCTAGCTCTACCCTTGTCTGATTCTGTTTAGCTGGGTCACAATACCTTGACAAGAATAGATTCCTAAATGAGCTATACGTTTCATGACCCACTAATGTTAATCTTAGCCATTCTAATGCTTTGTTTTTCAAGCTTTTCTTCACTAGCATCATTCTAAGCTCGTTTGGTATCCTTTACACTTTGAAATATTCTTCCATTTCTTTGATAAATGGTTTTGGATCATTTTCCTTCTCCTTATCAAATGGGAGGGTGTAATTTCATGTAGTATGCTGTTGGTATAGCATGTGTTGTGTGTTGTGTTATTATATGATTGTGGACAACATCCACCTCTGCATGGTGATTCATCGTTTTGTACATCACTTAAGTCACTTTCATTTTGAACATCTCTTATGTCTAAATTATCATTTTGCCTTTGTAGTGCAACATCATTTAAGTTAGCCAAACTTTCTTTTCCTCTTCGCATTTCTTCACAAATTGATTTTAAGTAATTCTTTCTAAATGACTTTGTTTTATATTATTCATGGCATCTTGTGATCTTACTACATCAGTTAGGTAAATCAGCAGTTGCCCCCAATTTTGGACAAAAAAAATCAACGTAAATTCAGAACGAAAACTTCTCAAACACGTAACAGGAAAACAAGAGCTGTCCACATGGGAACAAATCTTTATCTTGAAAAATAGAAATAGTGTGTTCAATTTCAACATCCCCCAGAAAGATATGTTCAGCAAGTTCCTAGAACCACCACCAGAGGAGACCTCAGAAAAAAACATTGTCAGTCACATCACAGAGAACCAGTCCATGTCCAGTTGATAATGGAGGAAAATAGGCCTCCGAAACATGTTCTGGGAAATTCTGAAGTAAGCGTTATTTAGCATCATCACTCGACTTACCTCTGAATGTAACTTATTACAACACTGTTTTCAACATTTCCAAGAAAGAAGGTAGTAGTAATCTAGTTTTGACTTTTTAGATCCTAAAATTCGGGGCTAAGTAATTTTGGTTATCTAAATAACAGGCAATGTTTGTAAAAATCCTAAATTTATTTTTTAAAAAATCTAAGTAGCTACTCATCTAATATTGCCATACTTGATCAATCAGACTTCAAGATATCTGTGTACTGTTTTTGTAGTCATTCTGAGGTATTTTGAGTTGCACTTTTACCATAAAGTGTTCTCACAATTTTTTTTGGTATGCAGTTTTCATTTTTAATATACATATAAACAGGATTCTATTTGTGTACTCTTACAGTGAAGCCACTATACTATGGAGCATTTGGCTCATATGCTCCTTCATATGATTCAACATTTGCCAATCTCACTAAGGAGGAGTCAGATTTGGTATATCAGACTTATGGTGATGAAAGCTGTGTGCAGTATGCAGAAAGGTATGACAGTACTTGAGGTTTTGGGGTATGTAGTTTAGGGAAAATGTGCTTAACATACCATAGAATAGTATTTTAGCAAAAGAAAGATTAGGTTTACAGGTGATCAAAAGAAGTCCAGTGTTTTAAGTGATAAATATCTTCATCTCAGAAGGTCAGATAAGCATGTAGAAAAGTTATATAAAACTTGAATAGTTCTATGTTTCTTTAAGTACTGTCTTTCCATATATCATATATCCCATACTTACTTAAGGAAAATTTATTGGAGAAAAAACAGTTTTCATATCTTCTGTTTGATTAAGCAAAGAGAAATATTTACTGTTTTAATGATGCTAACAGTTGTGAATATTATTGGAAAGAAAAACATTTTGCATTCTAGCCAATCGCATAAGTTAATTGCATTTAAGCATACTTAAATGGGGTCATGTTAGTTGGGATTGAACATGCAGCATAGAATGTCAGCACTCATACAACTGCACCTCTCTTGACATAGGCTGTACACTTCATCTCTTTCTGATCTTTATTTGCATCTGTTGTTCTACCGTAAATTTTTCTCTAAAGCAATCAGAACTGAAGAGTGTGATAATTAAAGCTGAATTTGTATGCAAAATATATGTTCTTTTCTTTGTATGCTTAAAGTGTGAGGAAGTGTTATACTTTGTAAGTCACACTTTCACAGACAGTTTGACCAATGTTCAATACTGCCTATAAATGAATATTCTTGGAGAAAGTGAGTATTTTAAGTTTTCAGCTCACATTTGCCTGCAGCAAAATTAATTGTATGGGGTACACATGAAGAGGTACTAACAGGAAAGCAATGTTGTGGTAATGGAAAGGTGGCATGACATGTAGAAATAATAAAATATTACAGATATTATCAAATTCATACTTTTTAGTATCACTAAAATGATAAGGCTTGGATACTTTTTGAATTCAAGTTCAGACCCTTCAATATGGGAGTATGAGAAAGATATAAAATAAAATGTACAAAATGATGAAGATTAGTGTCGAATCCATGGTGTTAGGGTTGTTGAGATGAATGGTAACACTGCCAATACTGTTAAGTCCAAGTTCGTGAGTGTGAGAACAGGTGAAAAGAATTCCACTTAATATATACAAAGTGATATAGACAGTGACACTTGGGCAAAACTATACATCAGCCAAACTAAAAGAAATCTTAAAACATGACTGAAGGAGATATTAGAAACATAACATTCAAATAGATCGACAAATCAGCCATAGCCCATCACTTCTGGTCAACTCAGCACACCATAGAGCAGGATATTAAATTACTAAAACACACAAAAACAATAGCAGAACTGATCATTTGGGAGAAAATACGTATTATGAAGAATGTTCACACAGCCATGAATTTTGATACACCACAAGCGGATGTCATAATGAAGTTTATATCCAGCAACTCAGATAGCAGCACAGTCACTACCACAATAGATGTTTCCTCTTCAACTGCCAGTTGAGAAACCGTTGAGAATGAATACGCTATTCTCCGAAACGCGTCCGAACAAAAATAACTATAAGTGAAACTAGGTGTCTACAAGTTGACTCATATACTTCTAAAACAGGTGAAAAGAAATTTACAAAGTTATTAAGTGTAGTGTTGAACCCATAGTTTTCAGAGTGACTGATGAATAGTGATGTTTCTGATGCTGTTTGAGTCCAGTTCTGTTCCAGTTGGCATGGGGTGTCAGAATGACTGGAAATATATGTACAAAATGACTAAGTTTAGTGTCCAATTTATAATTTTCATGACTACTGGGATAATACTGATATTCTCAATGTCATTTAAGTCCACGGTTCTTCATTACTTTATGTCCTACAAACAGTTTTTCAAAGTTCTGATATCAGTTGCGATGTTGCATGCTATAGGAAGTCACAAATATCATCCAAACATACAATAATAACTTAAAATACAGTAACTCAGGTTGTCTACTGCCATCAAAGTGATGCCGAGTCAACCAGGGTTGCCAACATTTTAAAGTAAAATTATCGTGCCAGCCACTCAAAATTATAGATTTGGATTCAAAATTATTGTACATCTTAAACCACATGCTACAACAATAAAAATATCAGCAAAACACTTATGAAAATGTAATAGTAATGATGCTTATGATGTTCACTTACAAGATTGATGACCTCAACCAGTATTGCAACTTTAGAACTTAGGTTTCTCTCATTATTTATCTGAAAGTTCATCTTCCTCAACCGTTGCAGCATTATACAAATTTGTTGTTGAGTTAAACCTTAACATCTCGGTGACTTGCAGATTTTCGGATCTACCACATTATTTCAAAACTAAGGCGACAGAAAAAGTTCATTTCCCGTATATAGTGCCAATCTGCTTCTAACTTTAGTTTTTATTAAGCCCAGTTTAGAAAAAACCCTTTCACAAGCAGCTTTTCTGTGGGGAAACGAAATCACTGATAATGCAAAGGCTTCTTTGAAATCAGTATTTCCACCAAGGTAGCATGTGTTTAACAGCACTTCAAAACCTGTCAGGTTCAGACATGTACAGAATATCACTTATTCAGAGTTTTCTCCATTGATCATCAATTTTCGAAACAGCGCCTTCTTCATTGAGATTACCAGATCTGGGCACACTGGCAAAAAGAGGATAAAGAGTAGAAGGATTAGTACGATATAAAATGGTTGCCTTAGAGGGGTGGAGATAGACCATGAGGGCATTTGTAATTAGTTTCATTTTGCTGGTGTGACAAACCAGTGAAAATTATATTTCTCCGGTATCGAACTATCATACATTCAAATTATCGTACACCCCCATAATTATCATACGGATTGTCAACCATGTGTACAAACATTAAAATTATTGTATGCCCCCATAATTATCGTAGGAGTTGGCAACCCTGGAGTCAACTACCTTACCCCCACTACATCAGCAGATTGACAAGGTAACAATGGAGTGATGTGGAACAGAAACAATTGCACATACGGTTTTGGAAGCCATTCACATGCTGTGTTGTTTGTGGGAAGCTTTGAGAAAGTTCCATTTTCAGAGAATTTGCCAGTGACTCACCTAGCCTAAATAAGCTAGTCCAGATGGCAAGAGAAGCCAGTTTGTAGTTACAAGTATTAAGTGTTGAATGAGACAGTTGTTACAGCTTTAGTTAGGCCTGTTTGAGTGAGAGTGAGTGTATCATTGGAAGTAGTTTGGCTGCACCATAGCCAAATGGTTAGACCATTAGCTTCTCACCAAAGGGGCCCGGGTTCGATCGCAAGCAACCACATGTGGGATTTGTGGTGGACGAAGCAGCACTGGGGTGGGTTTCTTTCAGGTTCTCCAAATTTCCCTACCATCTCTTTCCACCTGTGCTCCATCTTCATTCCATGTATCATCTGTATCACCGCCTGCAGTGCCATAGTAGTAAAAGCAGGCATTACGCACTAAAAAAGAAAACAAGAAGCAGTTTTTGAGAGAGAATATTAGTGAAGTGTGTGTCAAGGCTACGATTAGACAAAACAAGGTCATGACGAATTGTAAATTGTGTTAACAATAAAATAGAGGACTGTGTTTTTGTGATTCAGTTTTAGAGAAGGGAAATACAATGACAGAAAAAGTAACTGGACTTATCATTTGTCAAAATACTCTCTAAACAGTCAGAAATATGTAAATTCATTTGAAATAAAACACAAATATTCTTCATGTGCTTAATGGTCAAAAAGACCTCACGACTATGGAAGCAGTAGTCGCCTCCTGAAAGCCACCTTTGGAATATCGAAACACACTAGATCAAGACTAGCCTAGGAACTCTCCAGAAAACCCTCCTTCATGGAGGATCTACATATGAATTCAGCATTACCGTTCTTGGACAACTGGAAGAGACTAGTGGACAAAAGAGAGAGGAAGGGAAGGGAGACCTGGTCAGAATTCTATATGACAGAGGCAATGAGAAATAGATCCTGGACAGCTACAAGGCAAAAATTATGACACTGGTGTTTGTACTGGCAGTACATGATACCACCGTAAGGTTTCCAAAACAAATGTTTTTACGACCCTGACAGCAACTGCGTATGTGAATTGTGTGATAAAATCAAAGAAAATCCATAGATATGTGTCTAGAAAACAGTGAAAACTACACTGCATAATCTGAAAGTTTGCAGAATGAACATGCCATGTAGATTGTGAAATTGTGTCTGAAATGTTGTTAGATAATTTGAAATTAATTATAATTGTTTTCTGAACTAAAAAACAACAAAAGAAAAGGGAGTTGTGGTCAGAGACCATGACAAACTGAGTCAACTATGTCTAGAGAGCAACGTGAAAATGTTTAAAAGGTCAGAGAATGCACTCTATTTATGTACAACTTGTGTACATTTCGTCCTATTAAATGTGCTTACTGTATGTGCCAATGTCCAGAGCAGACAACTTGGCTTGTTGCCAACTTTATGCGCAGTGTAATACCACCTAGTATAATACCAACAGTACAAAGACAACTTCCTTTCGTGAATAATTGCAATCAATGATTTTTTAATCAGAGTGTGAACTGAAACTCAAATGTCATTCTGCATAGTGTCCACATGCTGAAGGCATAAGAGCTGTCAAAATTCTTCCACTGTGAAATTGGTGGCGATTGTGCATGACAGCAGGGGCATCATTGTATGCCACTTTGTTCCATTGGCCAAACAGTAACAGCAGAGTACTACAAGGACTTCCTGCTGAGGTAGGTAAGATGGAGGATTATGGAAAAATGTCCTAATCTGCTGGACAGTGCAACCATTCTCCATGACAACACAAGACCACATAAAGTAGTATATGTTGAGTCACTACTGCTGTGCTGGAAATGGAAAGAATTGCAGCACCCACCATACTCTCTTAACCTATCCCTGTGGGACTTCAACCTCATATGCAAAGTAAAGGAACCTTAAGTGGGAGTCAGTTTGTAACACTTAAGGACATAGTAAAAGCTGGCAGCTGATGTACGCTTTCCCAAATGGAAGGAAACTGGTGATGCAGATGGCACTCAGAACCTTCCATATCATTGGCAATATGTTGGAGTGTTACAGGAAACTATTTTGAGGACCTTAAGAATGGGTATGTGTGTTGTACTGTGCTGTAATAAGTGTGAAACTTGAAACCATTACTATCATGTCAACTACCTTTATAAATATGTGAAGTGCAATATTGGCGTGTTACTAAATGTCCACACACATTGTTCATACCTTGTCCTCTTATGTGTATATTTCACATTTTCTACATGTGCTGTACTCACAAAAGAGTTGTTGCTATGAATTGTACCCCTACCTCATATTTCAAATTTCCAAAGTAAAACTTATAGTACTTCATTCACTGTTCTTTATTCGTATATCCTGGTTCTAATGAACTAATCTACCTTTGGTAATTATTATTTATTTATGCCAACAAACTTACTGTTGGTGTTTTTAAACACACAAGCCGTGTGTGGGCCCACACACGGCTTGTGTGTTTAAAAACACCAACACTAAGTTTGTTGGCATAAATAAATAATAATTACCATGTGAAGGTTATTTAATCCTGGGATATAAAGTACTTACAATAGTAAGTCACCATTGGGGTAATTGTTTCTGATGTGAGACTGCCTTTGTGGTTTACCAGGAAAAATACGAACTGGCTTGAGAATTTAATGCCATTCTGGCAGTTTGTCACAATAGCTCAGTGGTAGAGCGTCCGCCCGGCAAGCGGAAGGTCTGTGGTTCAAATCCCAGTTGTGGCATTGAATTTTTAAGTTCCAGTTCTACCTCTTAATCTACCTTTCTTTTTTCTCTGTTCTAACGTGCTTTATCACCTCTCAAAATCTCAGATTCGTTTTTACTTTCTCTACTTTGCAGAGTAAGTAGAGTAAGTATCGTATTTCACTCAAAAATTCAGTGTCGAGATTTCACCAAAATAATGTTTTGAGGCCACCTGAATCCAAAAGGAATATTTATAGAAAAAGGTCTGTGCGTCGTGTATGTGTCAGTGTGTCTGTCACTCTGTGGGCAGCATAACTAAAAAAAAAAAAGGTGGGTTAAAACCAAAGTTGGTATTGAAGTTTAATTTCTTTTAAGGATGGGACACAAAGATTTTGAAGAAAATTCCTCCACCCTAAACTACATGGAAACTTTTTCAAAAATTTTTGATTTTCTTGAAAATGGTTCTAATGATTTTGATTCAAATGCCACAGGTTTGGGATATTTTTTATGGCAAATTAAATCTATATTTTGAATTTTCTGGCTATAGCCTATGTAGTCCTGTTTACTCTGGATGGCCTTTGAATAACTCGTAAACCGTAAGAGATAAACAAAATCTTACTGCACAAAAAATGTAGATCTTGCTAAAGCACACAGTTTATGTCCAAATCAATTTTTTTGTAGAGCGAACCGTTTCAGAGATATTCCTTGTTATTTATGTGAGTTTTGAAACATTTAAACTTCTGTCAAATGGAACATCGTTATTCATTTTTTTATATGTTGTTGTTGTTTTCTAGTGCCTTGCATCTGGCAATAAAGCCATTAGCATACCTATTCTGTAGAGATGACTTACTAAGCAGTCGTGATTTGTCCATAGTCGCAAGGCTGCAACCGCTGTTTTCCTTGGTCTCTGGGGGATTATATCTGGGTTGGAAAGTAGTGTAATCCATTTTTTATCTTTGGCATTTGTTTCTATTTCTTGTAGCTATGAATGAGAAAATTTTTTGATGATCAAGCATTTTATTGAGGAATATGAGAAATTGTATTTAGACTTTTGTTTTATTGTTGTGCCTTTCTTTGCAAGTGAGTCTGCAGCTTCGTTCCCCATGACTCCACAGTGTGCTGGAATCCATTGGAGATGAACAGTCTTATTAACTTTTTGGAGTTGTGTTAACATTTTGTAGCATTCTCTAATGTTTGTTGACTTCTTTGTAGTATTTGAACATATTCCCTGAATTGCAGCTTTAGAATCTGAAAGAATTACTGCCTTGTTAAATTTATTTAAGGGAAGATTTAATAATTGTCGGAGAGCAATGTATATAGCCTCTATTTCTCCGTCATAATTTGTTGTGTCTCTGCCAACAGAATGATAAAAGGAAAAATGTGAACACATAACTCCAGCTCCAGTAAGGTTTTCCATGGAGGATCCATCAGTATATATGTGCAGCCATTCTTCTGTGGGATATCTAGTATTGATTGTTTCCAGAGCTAGAAGTTTTTGTATTTCTTTTGGTGTGTCTGCTTTACTTATTTCCTCTATTAATTCCAAACTGAAGGTAGGTTGCAATAATTCCAATGGATTTTTCTCTTATAAGTAGATTTTCTCTGGTGTTAGGAATGTTCAATTTGGACTTAATCTGTGTTACCTTTTCTAGGAAACTATTATGAGTTTTAAGGATTGAAGGGGGCAGGTTCTCTTCTGTCCATTTAGAGTTTGGCAGTCGAACACTTTCTCGTGTCGGAGCAATGCTTATTCTTCTATTTTTGTTGTTATTGGTGGAGTCCGTGTTAAGGCAAGCATGGCATCAACAGGTGTGGATTTAACTACTCCAGTGATAGGCGAAGAGCCTGATTTTGTATTTGTTCAAGTTTATTGATGTTAGCATTTGCTGCTGTTATTAAAGCTTCAGAACAGTACAAGAGGTTTGGTTTAATATACATTTTGTATGTTGTGTTAAGGACTCTCCTTGAGCAGCCCCATTTAGCACCAGCTAACCTTTTCAGGGTTTGCAGTTTCTTTTCAACCTTTTCTGAGATGTTTGTTATATGTTTTTTCCAACTTAGCTTTCTGTTGAAAGTGATGCCTAAGTATTTGGCATCATCAACTGCTTTGAGTGGTTTACCATTATAATTTATGTTAATATTAACTGGTTTGTATTTTAGTGTAAATAATTCATAATTTGTTTTTTCCACATTGATAGTCATGAGTAGGGCTAGGAAGTTCATGTTTTTTCATAGGGGTTAAAAATGTATGCTTTTACATTATGTGCACGAATTATGGAATTTTCAGTTATTTGGACGTGATTTTATAGTGCATATAACTGCATATTTTCTTGATTTTGATAAATGCATATTATTTCAATATTATAGCCCCTATACTGCATATTTTAATGGTTTTTATGGTTTTTTATTATTTTTTTCCATCTGGATAATATCATATTGGTAGTATTGCACATGATGATACAACTCACAAAGATTTCAATATTATAGCCCCTATCCTGCATATTTAATGATTTTTATGTTTTTTTTAATTATTTTTTCCCATCTGTATAATATTTTTCATATTGGTAGTAGTGCACATGATGATACAGCTCGCAAGGTGGCGAGAACTAATGTTGAGTCATGTTGTCATGAAGTGAATCCCCTGTTTCCATCCTTTCATTATATGCATGTGCGTAGAGAATAATCGGTGCGTTATCTGAGAGGTTTATATTAACAAAGGTAAAGTGCAGGTCAACGCTTTGAGCAGCACGATTATAGCAACACTTGCTTGCCCACCAGTTGTTACGCCGTGGTTTTCAAACGTAAGTGTTGTGAACTGAAGCGTGTGAGTAAAATGTAGGAAGTGGGAAAATATTTCAAATAGTTCAGCACATAGACCAGCAAAGCATAAGGAGAATTTAATCAGAAAATTTGCAAACAAAGAACCTGTTCAAAAACAGTTAGTAGAGTGTTTAGGAAGTAGGGTTACTGAATTTTCCTATGACTTGTGCCATGTATTTTTAGCTGCTGATATTCCCTTGTTCAAAATTAATAAACCGACATTTAAAAACTTTCTTGTCAGGTGCACTCGACAATATGTGCCTGGAGAAAGTACACTGTGTAAGACTTATGTAGGACATTGGTACAATAGCTTATTGTCAAATATGCAAAATGAATTAGCAGATCAGTTTGTGTGGTTGTCTGTTGAAACCCCTGATTCTGAGCGCCGTTCTATTGCGAATATAATCGTGGGTGCTTTAAATAATGAACAAAAGACTACACCTTATCTTCTTAATGTTTGCGAATTGTCGGCCACTGACAATGTACCTGTAACCCGGTTTGTGATGGACTCTTTGAAATTATTATGGCCATGTGGAATCAAATACGACCGGGTACTTTTATTTGTTACTGATGGTAAAAAAGGACAAACTCGGAAAGGTATTTTTCCTAACTTAATTCATATAACTTGTTTGGCACACGCTCTTCATCGCATTTCTGAGACAATACGTAATTCTTTCCTATTGGTAGAGTTGTGTCCAGTACAAAGAGAATTTTTGTTAAATCTGCTAAAAGAGTTAAGTTGTTTAGATCAACAGCACCTAATATCCGACTTCCTCCTGCACCAGTGTTAACTCGATGGGGAATATGGGTTGATGCAGTTTTATATTATGCTGAGCACATAGAAATAGTCGAAGAAGTTGTTAATGCATTGGACTCAAAAGATGCTTCATCAATAGAAACTGTGCAAAATATTCTGTCAGGCACTGGATTAAAAGAGGATCTTAGTTTCATATCTGCCCATTTCCTTACTTACCAACAGCCATAACGACTTTGGAAGATGTAGGATCTCCTTTGCATGAATCATTTACTGTCCTTGAAAAAACAATATGATCTAAGTTCGGTTCCTGGTAGCATAGGAAAAAAGTGAAAGAAAAAGTGAATTATGTAATTTCAAAAAATTCTGGTTATAAACAGATGTGTGATATTCGAGACATCCTCGAAAGGAAACCATCTGTCATACCAAGAGACTTCACTCTCTCTGTGAAGCAGTTAACATCATTTAAATATGCCCCGATAACATCTTGTGACGTGGAGAGAAGTTTTTCACGTTACAAAAGTGTTTTGCGAGACAACAGACGATGTTTTACAGTTGAAAATTCGTGCAAAATGTTGGTTGTGAACTGCAATTTAGCAGTTAATACTAGCAGCGGGACCACTTCTGCTTCAACCTCTAAGGAATAAGGTAACTTTATTTATTATTTATACTAACTCGCCTTATCTACTGCAAAGGAACATTAATTGTTTTAATTAAATAGTGCATATTTCTTGGCATATTTTCAGGTTTTTAAGAGCATATTGGCATGCATATTTCAGTGTTTTTTAGGGCATGAACTTCCGAGCCCTAGTTATCAGGTTTTTGGAGCTCCATTCATGTACTTTGTTTAGGGCTGTTTCTATTCTGTCTTTAATTAATTCAGATTTTTTTGGATAGCCTGGAGTCCAAATGACTACATCGTCAGCAAATAAAGCAATTTTGGTTTCTAAAGTTTTTATTATTGATGGTAGGTCATTTATATATATGTTAAAGAGTGTTGTGCTCAGAACAGCACCTTGTGGAAGTCCTCGGTGTGTTTGTTTATATTTGGAAATGCATGTATTATATTTTGTGGCACAAAACCTTTGTGAAATAAATTGAGTTATCCATTTAAGCATGTTACTTTTCACACCTATTGATTGCAACTTCTCAATTAATTTGTTTCTCCAGACTGAGTCATATGCTGATTTAAAATTAATGACTACTGCTAGGGTATCCTCCTTTCTATTGAAAGCTTCCTTGATGTCTTATATGTTAACCGTGCAAATAGAACGGAATTTGAAAGCTTTAAAGGATTTAACTATCGCTCAAAGTCTACTGTATTCCCACATTCCCCTTGTACCTACAAGGAAATAAGTATAACCCGACAAAGGCCAGTGCAGTCCTGCTTCGGAGGGCGCCACGGGTACTTGTTACGGTTGGCAAAAGGTGAACCATAAAATATCTCATGTGGGTATTTTCTCTGTGTGTATAACTGTATTATATGTATATTCATACTGTAAAAAGTCAGATATATTCACAAATACTTTAAAATACAATACAATTTGAGCATCTTTCTCTGAAAGTTTCATTACTCTGCGATGTTTCCCTCACTTGCTATGTCGGTCTGAGGTCCAGTGGTCATTTCTTCTCCAGAATCGTCACTGCTGCACAGTCCTGGATTGATTATTATCCTTTCCATTTCTTCTTCCATAAGCGCATCTCTTTTCCAATACGTTTCTTGAGTATCTTTCACCTTCTGAACAGAGTTTTTCCAGTCATTTACTGTTATTGCTCCAATAGCATCATTGTTAAAGCCTTTAATGTTGATAGAAGCATGGTCCACATTATTATCTGCAACTTTTGCTTTTATTAAATTCTAGGCTAGTTCAATGGTGTTAAGGTCTGATAGGGTGGTAACCTAAGTGTTTTAAAGTCAGCATCTGCAAATAATTTGTCAATTTCTTTGGTATGTGCTGTTTTGCGTGAAAGACAAGTTCTGCTTTAGTCATTTCCAGGTTAAATGGTATCTTGTTGTTCCACAACCATTCTAGTATTTCTGACTGTAAATTGTTTCTTGAGGGCATTTTATTGTCTTCTTTATTGTGATAAGAAGCATTGTCAAATTACAACAATGCTGTTTTGTGGTAATCCAGGTATCAGTTGGTTTTGCACCCACTTGAAGTATTTTTAATAGTTCATTTCGTTGTGGTAATCTGACGTCTTGGATTTTGAATCGTAAATGGGAGAAGCACCTGGAATAAATCCCATTTCCCAGCCAACATGCACGACAATAAGACACTGTCCAGCACTGTCATTTTCATATATTCTTGGAACATCGTCACTTTGCCAACACTTGGAAACTGTGTAATGCGTGTGAATCCAGGTTTCATCCATGTATATCACTGGCTTATTTTCCCCGTGTTCATTTCTTCTAAGTGTTCCAAGAAATCATGCTCTTTGAGCCACTATATCAGGGCGTTTCCTCAGTACACTCCTTTTATTTTTACACTTTTTAAATCGAAATCCAATAGATTTCTACTGCAGCCAGTAGAAGGGACAGCTTGTTCTTAGCATTTTTAAAAGGTATTTATTGACCTTCTTTCTTCTCTTTGTCACAAAACTTAACAACATTTTAAACAACATGCCGAGTTTGCTTGTGAATAACTATTTCCTTTATGTTCCATCACTAGCACAATAATTGTGAACACTGTGCTGCACGTTAGTAAATCAGACTGTACAGCATTTCATGATGTATTCGTGTCATCATCATGTTAGTTCACCTGCTTGCTGCTTCCCATGCAGGACTCCAGTGGCCTTGGTCAGGTTATAATAAGATAATTTCTGCAAATGTTTATCTCGACTAACACAAAGAAGATATAAAAATAAGAGTTTGTAAGAATGGTTAGTACAAGAGTAGAGAAAATCATGTGAGTGCAACACATCAGATTTTTTAATATTCTGTTCATGAAAGAAACAAAGGAAAGGAGATTCTCCACCATGTTTTACCAGGCTTGCATTAAGAGCGTTTATCAGTGTGTTAATGGGTGGTATGAAATAAAACTAACCACAGCTTGCAAGTAACTGCTGGACGAGCAGTTGAGGATCGAGCTGCAGCTTGCAATTTGGTATAAGCCAAGCAATGGCTCAGTGTGCAACAATTCTTGCTTAGTGTCCATCACCTGTAGTCAGCTGAGGAAACAAACATATCTATGTGCTGCCATCATTGCAGTTTAAATCTTTGTTGTGCTTTTAAAATCTGCATTTAATAAAATTGATGTTAAGCATACTTGCATTTAATAAAGCTAAATATAGATGCATATTTAAACTGCACAAATGAAATTAAAAATTTAGTAGGTAATTAAAAATAATTGCAGTTTAAAATAAGAACAAATTAGAAACTAAAAGTTTCACTTATCTTAGTAATTATTGTAACTGGAAACCTCCATTTCCTCTCCAAATTCAATTATGCTTTTCCTTTATACACTAGTAATACTAAGGAACTTGTCTCCAATGACATGAAATAATGAAGGTGGATTTCCTGTGCTCGTATACTTCTCATATTTGTTGCATCATTTTTATTTATAATTTTCATACCTAAAACGTAACCCCATGGCATAACAGCCCATATGGGCCAACGCCTACTGCCCAACTGCCGTGTCGCCTACCTCTGCCCATCACAGGCATCATGAGTTGGGTACAGTAATAGAGATGGGAGTGGTCAGTGCCACAGCCACTCCCGGCCAGTTATGCGGTCTTCTCAACCAGCATTTTTATAACTAGGCAATAAAAATTTGTGTATACAAAAATATTGAAATTAGTAACTGTAGCCAGGGTTGTCATCAATTAAAGCTACGGATGCAAGAGAGAGAGATTTCTATGGCAGGTTTTATAGTCATTTCTTTGGCTGTAAAAAACCTCAACAGTGTATGCTTACAGGTTATTTGCTACCTTCCCCCCCTTTTGTATAATGCTGGAGTGATGCCACGCAGAAAACATATGTGCCTCATAACATTTTGAGTGAAATTAAATCACTTTTAAGGACAACTTTTTCAGTATTTTAGATATTTTTTCTGATAGGCCATTTTTTTACAAGTTATGTGCCTTTTTAAAACAAATACAAATTTTAATTATTTATTTATGCCAACAAACTTAGTGTTAAGTATGATTTGAAGCTTTCCGGGCGACAAACATATTCAAGATGTTCTCGGGCTTCAAGCCAGGTGTAGTGATGAGCCATCGACGTTTCGGGAGTGTGCATCTCTCCCATCATCAGGATGATGAATGCCTAGTAAGTGTTTTTTTTTTTTTTTAATTTTTATTTGGCCGTGGAGAGGAAAAACTTGTTACAGGAGGACCTGCAAGTCGTTATGGTATTACCTACGTTAGTGTTAGCATAATATGATATTTTTCGTGCAATCCTTTAGCTTGTATATAGTGTTTCACAGGTGTTTACCTGCAAGTCGTTATGATATGAGCTAATGTTAGTGTTAGGGTACAAAAGATGTGTTTTCCATGCAATATTTAAGCTTATGTCTAGTGTTGCACAGGTATGTACCTGCAAGTCGTTAGTATCAGCTATTGTTTGTAACTATTACGTGCTTGATGATTCTATTGTGCTAGAGTTCTACTTCGTCTGCCCGAGACAGGCAGGTCTTGTATGTGCGTTAATCCTGGATTGGCCTGGTCGTCGGAGTGTCCTACTCCATCATACGGTGGCCCGCTTTCACTGCGCACGTAGGACACTGGTGGGAGGCCCTAGTTCTGCCGGTCCGCCTCGGCAGTCGCCGAGGGCTTGTAGGACTCTGTGGCAGGCTGCGGTCTGAAACAGGGAAAAGGAAGGTTTAGTTTTGTGATAGAGAAGGGAACAGTCCTGTGTCAATGTCTGATTTAGTCGTGTAGTAGATTGTTCAAGAATTCCTCTACTTCCGTGTTATTTGGAGTTAGATTTCTGTCGAAAAGCCCTGGCGGTCTAGCGTGTTTATAAATTTCCATAGTATAGTTGCCTAAGTTCGTTACTAAAGGGTTGTGATGTTTATGCAAGTGTTTATACGTATCGTGTGAGAGCTTTTTAATGAATTGCTCTATCGTGTGCATTTTTAATTCTTCGTGTAATAAGTCCACTGGTGCAGTGTAAAGCACTTTTGCTACCAGTCGTAGTATTTTGTTTTGTAGTCTCTGTAAGCGCATGTGTGTTTTTGCGGCATAACCCCAGACCGGAGCAGTGTATGTGAGTATAGGGCGGATAAGCGTCTTGTATAATGTTGGTCCCATTTTGAGTTTTAGTTGCGAGTTCATGTTTATAAGGGGATAGAGTTTGCCTAATTGAGCATTTACTTTTCCCCTTATTTGGAATATATGCTGCTTCCATGTGAGTCCCTGGTCCATTTTAAGCCCTAACCAGGTGACTGTGTTTTTCCACTCAATGTTCTCTCCAAATATGGTGAGTGGTGGAAGCTGGTGTTTACCTAGTCTATGGTTGATTCTTTTGGTTAATATGATAGCCTGCGTTTTCTTGGCATTCACCTTAATTCGCCATTTGGTGAACCAATCCTGTAGCTCGTTAAGGGTGTTTTGTAACCTCCTGTGTATGAACTCTGCTTTCCCCGATTGCACTACAATTGCCGCGTCATCTGCATAGATGAATAAGTTCATGTTGTGTGTTTTCGGGATGTCGTTCATTGTTATATTAAAGATATTCGGCCCCAATATACTTCCTTGTGGGACTCCCGCTTTTATAGGGTGGGGGGAAGAGAGATGGTTGTTTACTCTGGACTGGAATGTCCGATTGTGTAGGTAGTTTGCGATTTGTTTTATTAGAGAGTCGTGTATATTAAGTGTTTTCAGTTTCTTGAGCAGGCCCGCGTGCCAAACTCTGTCGAACGCACGTTGTACATCAAGTAGGAGTGCGCCTGTCGATTTTCGGAAGTTAAACCCATGCGTGATGTGTTCTGGGGCTCTCAGAAGTTGCAGGGTTGTGGAATGGCGAGCGTGGAATCCGAATTGTTTGGGTATAGTTATGTTTTGTTTGATTAACTGTGCATTTAGGCATTTTAGTATTACTTTTACAAGTAGTTTACCCAGAATGCTTAGTAGACTAATTGGTCTGAGTTCTGTGGGTTTGAGAGATCTTTGCCCTTTTTGGGAAAGTGTACGACTATAGCTGACTTCCATCTGTCAGGGCAGTACGCTTTCTCCAGCACATAGTTGAAGATTTTGGATAGTAGTTTGATAGCATCTTTGGGTAGGTTAGCTAAGGCTATCACCGGAATGCTGTCTGGCCCAGGGACCTTTCGTTTCGGTAAATGTTTGATGAGCCATTTGATTTCGCTGGGACATGCTTTTCTTATTTTATTGTGTGTTTTTTTTTTTTTTTTTTTTTTTGTTGTCTTTATATTCGTGCATTTGTTCCTCGGTTTTGGCAGTGAATTGTGGGCAAGAGGGAGTGATGTTTGGAGTTAATGTTTCTTGTAGCACGTCCGCGAGCGCATTTGCTTTTTCTTTATCGGTGGTGGCTATGATTCTATTAGTATGGAGTGGAGGGATTTGCACTTTATCGCGTGTTAGGCAGCGAGCTACTTTCCACACGGAGTCTCGTTCATAATCGAGATTCTCCAGTGTGTTCTGCCATTGCCTCGAGACGTGATTTGAGATCCTTTCGCTTACTAGATTATTTAGGTATTTAACGTACTCGAGGTCTGTTAAATGCCGCATTTTTTTCCATTTGCGTCTGGCTCTGAGAGGTTATGTCTTGTGGGAGTTTAGTTTGGTGTTGCCTAGGCTGGCTCATAGGCACAGAGGCCGCTGTTACTATTTTTATGGCCTTTTTCAATTGGATGACCGCTTCGTTGGTGCTTTCGTTAGTGTTTAGTGGGACAGTGGGCAAGTTTTTGCTTACAGTATCTGCAAATGTAGCCCAGTTCGCTCTGTTATAGTTTGGGCGTTTAATTGGCGGGATGACTAGTAAGAGTGAAAGGACCAGTATATGTACTGTCCGCTATACCGCTCGCAAAAGTTAAAGGCATGTGAACGCTGGCCAATGCTCAAGCAGAGCGCTGTTTCCAAGCGTAGTGTGTGTACCGGCAGAGGTTCTGTACATAAGGTTGTGTGAGATGCATGCACCACATTCGGCAGCGCTGGTAGGATCGGCAAGTGTAGGATTCGCTGGAGCCCACAGTACGCCCCGCCTCCATATGTCTTTAAGTTTTGCGAAGATTATAGTACGTACGTACCGAGTAGAAAACACCTAGTCCAATGTGGAGGTGGTTCAGTACTCCGTTGGAATGTGTGTTTTCTGAGCCGGTCATTCTCCAACTTTAAGGCTGGTTTCCAGGAGGGACTAAACTGCAAACCAGCGTGCTGGTTCAGTGTGCTCTTCTCCACATGTGCACCTCTACATTAGAATAGGTTTTTTGTACTTGGTACGTACTAGCAGACAGTACATATACTGGTCCTCTCACTCTTACTAGTCATTCATCATCCTGATGATGGGAGAGATGCACACTCCCAAAACGTCAATGGCTCTTCCTCACTACATCTGGCTCGAAGCCAAGGAACATCTTGAATAAACTTAGTGTTATGTTTTTTTAAACACACAAGCCGTGGGTGGGCAATGTTTGAAAAGTAGTATCAAAACTGAAAAATTCGATGCCACAGCTGGAATCTGAACCACAGACCCTCTGCCCAGTTGTGGAATTGAATCTTTCAGTTCCAATTCTCCCTTTCAAATACAGATTTTTCTCATTTTTTTTTCTGAGGTTGGTTGCATTATTCTCCTACGCGTAGTATTATTAGATGTTATATTAGTATATATACTATATAATAATATAAAATAATTTGTAGAATTGTACTTATATTAGTTTGTATCAGTTGACTGTTCTTCAATTTTGAAAACATATATGCGTTTGTAACGAATTGTAATTCAGTATTCAGTAATAAATTATAAGCAAAATATGCAAGGAGGTCAACAAATGAAGGCAATTTTAAGACATTTTTTGTTCTTTTGGGTCATTTTTAATAAAGTTTAAGGTGATAGAGTGAGAATTTTAAGATCTCTTTTTAATATTCTTTAAGTCATCAAAATCTGAGCCCTGGTGATTCTGCTTTGCTCTTTTATCAATCTTCAGCAGTGAAACTAGATCACTTTGACCTCATACATTATACATAGTGATTACATCATACTTGGGTACAAAGAACACTATCATGTATCATTAGAACAGCTAAATTTCAACTAATAATAAATACAATTTATTCGTACAATGGATGTATGAATGCTTACAAATTAAGTTGTAATTGTTATCATTATTGTAAGCTATCTACTTGGGGTCATAGAATTTTGATATGGGGTCATCAACCATGATGCAGTACAATTTCCTGAATCCCCTAATATATTACATTGGCGGTATTACTGGTCATCGAAGTGTAGGCCCCTGAATTGTTTCATATCCTGGAATTGTGGACAAGACCGAGACATTTAGCAACAGCATTTGTAAATATTTCATTTCCATAGCACGTTGTTGCTAGAAAGTCCCTTTCTATTAACCTCTTGAGCGATGGCCATTTAAAACGTCCGCGAGCCGAGAACTGCTACCCAATATCCAGTGCAGGGCATTTAAATTGCTTCGTATATACACAGCTGTGTTTTGTGTAAATATTGTTATTTTAATGAAACAAAAACTGGTATAAAACTCGTTATATGCAGTATAAATGTACGTCATCAGCAAAGTTGAGTTGTATTTACAAAACGTTGAAATGGCAATGTGGTGAAAAGTCAACTTTGCTCTGTCGAACGCATCTAATATAAGTTCTCGGAAAGAAACAGTAGTCGACCCATTGTATGTGTGGCTTATGCGTCAGCATACTCTGTAATAAAGCACTACTATATGCGTGGTCTCTTGAGTCATCAGAATAGAGCAACATTGCAACTTTTGCTTATGCGAGTTTCGTAACTTAGTAGACTCTGTTTCTTTCTTGGTTGAAATACATATATATATACTTTCCTGCTTGTAGCTGAAGGGAGAAGTGGTATAAAAAGGTATTTTTGCACCAACTGGATATAACCATATACAATTGTTGGGTAATTTGGAGAGCTCTAAACCCACAAAGGGACAATGACCTACCTGGACTTCTGGCTATCAATAGCTCGCAGCCTAATTGAACAATACCATGTTGGGGGTAGAAAATCCAGAACCCCTGCACCCCTCAGACTTCAAGGAAAACATTATCCTAAAAGGATACCACCAACAGCAAAGAAGTCCCACCCATCTCGAAAGTGTTTTGTGTGCCGCAAGAAGGGAATTCGCAAATGTGGAGATGTACCCTTGTGTGTTTGTTTATCCCTGTTTTGAGGCATATCACTGCACAAGGAACATATAAAGGTAAGCCAGTAAAGTATATAGACTTTACTCAAATCTTTCATAAAGGGAAAATTAAAATAAGTTGAGTTAGATAAGGGATAAATAAGGCTTAAATGCTTAAACGCACAGGACGTGTATACACGCCCATATTGCTCATCCGTCATTTTAAATGGACGTGATTTCACGCCCACATTGCTGAAGAGGTTAATGTACTCATTGCCATGTATATTTGGTTTTCTTATTAGCACATGAGTACAATCTCTACCCCAATAGCATCAGGGAATATAACTTGTTCTGCCCATTCCCTTTTGGCATCCTGAAAAGTGGCAGCTGTTGTAGGAAACGGTACACATCCATCTCTTGCTTTTTCCTTGGTAGCCTCTACAACTTCCCAGGAAGCATTTAATACCATAGCTTGGGTAACCAACATCCTCAACAATGTCAATTTTAAAACCAGAATCCCCTTCACATCTTTAAAAAATTCTCTTTTTTCTCGGTGTTGCTGAGAGCTCCACAGCACTTTTTATTTGATTGGAAGAAAATATTGAGCAAACCAGTCAGTGTTTTCTGTTTTGAACCTGTATAACTGTTTATATTTACTCATATCAGAGACTCTGCACCTTGTATAAGATTTCACTTTTCGTTCAAGACCCCGCATCATGAATTCTGCCATCACAATCTTCTGAAATTAAGTAAGCAGAGTGAGCTACTAAGGAGCTTGAAAAATACCAAACAGCAGCTTGGTAAAAACAAGCAGCGACCTCTTTTTATTTATACCAAATCATGTGCTGCTGCTGGATTATCAAGGTCAGCAAGCTGCAGCTCGCAAGGAGGTTGAGCAGAACTGTTTTGAGTCATTGCTTGCTTTTATTTATTCTAACCGGGGTTGGACGTTGACTGCCTTCCCCCAGTAAGCGATGTCTTGCATGTGTACGCGGCCCTTACTGTCAAGGGATCAGATTCCTTTTCTTTTGCAGCCAACGCGCACCCGGGTCCTCGTCCCCCAACCCTGGGCAATGGAAGTTCCGGCTAAGAGGTGCAATTAGATAGAGGGAATACTCAAAATGCAGCGATCTCCAATTAAAGGCACCCCTCTACGAGGGAGGAGTGATAGTTTAGTAAACGAACGAGAAGGTGCCTCTAGCACTGGCACAAGTGTTCAAACCAGGCTAGAAAATATTTCCCAACCAGCCATGAGTATGAGAGTAGACCTCCAGGAGGTAGAGAACATGCTTACCACTGGTGAATGAATAACCAGGGAGAAAATCGGGATTATTCAGAGAAAGCTAATGGGGCTGGCAAACAGCCTTAATTTCTCAATGGGACGTATAGCAGAACTGGAAAAGGAAAATGGTAGATTAACAGATGAAAATGAAAAATTAAAGGGGATGGGAAGACAAACATACGCCGCAGCGGCTGCTTTACCTACAACCTTGAGAGGCGACACAGTTAAGGATGCTAAGATCAAAAACACCCTAAATAAAAAAGTCCCAACTCTTTTTTATTTCTAAGAGGGTAAGACCTCTGCCGAAATTTATAAAAAGATAGGAGAAATAATTAATCCCGCGAAAGAGAAAATTCACTTCAAATCCATTAAACCTTTAAAAAAAAGGAAAGAGGTCGTACTTGAAGTCGAAACCGAAAATGATTATGTTAATAAAATACTAAATCATCCGGTACTATCTAAAGAAATGAAAATAGAAAAACCGAAAAAAATTTTACCTAGGCTTATACTTTATGATGTCCCGAGGTGGATCGAGAACAACCAACTTAGGGAACTAATTTACGATCAAAATTTGACTGAAGACATACCACGTGAGGAATACAAAAAATTAATTAAACATAGATTCTTAACTGGGCCCCGTAGGGAAGATGTGGTACACCATGTATTCGAGGTAGATAACAAACTAAGAACACTGATCTTAAACAAGGGTAGACTCTATATAGACTTTGTGTGCATAACCGTCAAAGATTTTCTCGTGGTACCCCGTTGTAATAAATGTCAGGATTTGGGACATGTTATGAAAATGTGCACATCAAGTAAAAAAGTATGTGGGCATTGTGGCGAACAAGATCATATTAGAAAAGACTGTGAAAAAAAGCGTTTGCCGGGGGTGTGCATCGCATGTACATCTAGAAATAAGAAAGATAAGTGTAAGAAACCAAATTCTTCAGAATGTGAAGTGTATAAAATGTTGCTACAAAGACAAATACAAACAACGGACTATGGCTAGTAATGCGGACAGTAATAGGCAAAAGTTTTTAAGATGTATGGTTTTATTCGCTCTTTTTCTATTTCTTGTGCCTTGTTATTTTAGTTTTAAAATATCCGCGACATGTCGTACAACACAGTTTTATTTCTCAATTTTAGATATAACATGTTTCTTTTATCAATCGGTTGTATTTTATACGTTTTATTTAACTAACATGGGTATTTGTTTTTTATGTTTTTACCTTTTATATGTAGAGTTTTATTGTAGAATAGTTTTAGAATTGAACTTTGGGGTTTTTTATAACTTTTATGTAATAAGTAAATTTTATCTGTTTTTAGACATTAACCGTAAATTTATATTTTATGCTTTTTATATTTTTGTCTTTTACATATTACAAAATTTATGTTTTTATTTCAAATTTCTGTGTTTCTGATTTTTTGACCTCCAATTATGTTTTAAAGAATTGCCTGTTTTTATCTAGTACTGTTTGGATTTTACATAGTAGTGATTTTATAAGTTTTATTATGGGATATAGATGGTTTTATGTAGATTGTTTTTATTGTTATAATGACTTATTTTATTAAACTAAAGGTAGGTCAATTAAACTGTGCTAGATCCAAACTGGTAATGAGAGAGGCTAGAAAATTAGTGGAGGATATGTCGCTGGATATTTTATGCCTTCAGGAACCATATTCCAGAGACGGTATTATACCACACATGCCTATAAATAGTAATATAATTGTACATAGTAATAACGCAATGGCGGGCACAATTGTGCTGAACAAACATGTTAAAGTAATAACAAATGAAATATTCTGTAACGAATTCTGTAACTGTATAGAGATTTATACAGGTAGGTTTAGCCTCATACTAGTCAACTTATACTGCCAACCCAGTAGGGATATAGAAGAAGGCTTATCTTTACTTAGACAAATAATATTCAGAACATATGGGGACAAGCCGATAATAGTAACATCAGACATTAACGCTAAGTCTCATCTTTGGCATAGTGGCAGGGTAGACGACAGAGGAGATAAGGTAGAAGAACTGATAATGGAGTTTAACTTAGAAGTTCTTAATAGACCAGGTAACCCACCAACATACATTGGTCGTGTAGGCGTAAATGCTAATATAGATATAACACTCTGTAATATTAGGGCACTAGAACTAGTATCTGAGTGGACTGTAACACAGAATCAAACCGAAAGTGATCACAATCTAATTACATTTGTCATCAGTACTAGCACACTTCACACAGCAGAAACAAGGTTTAATTATAAGAAAGCTAATTGGGACAAATTAAGAAATATATTTAGCCCACCACCGCTGGTAGTTGAAGGACAAGACGTAAACCAAGCAGCCATAGAATTAAAGAATAACATTAAATCGGCAATGATAAAGTGTATTCCCTTAACTAAGGTAACTAACAGACCTGTCAATACGCCCTGGTCCGATGTTTTACAATAACTTAGAAGGGTATGTAGAAATACCAGAAGTCTCTATCAACGTGCCTTGAACCCGGACGAAAGGGCAATTAGGTTAACGATTTATAGGAGAAACAAAAGGAAATATGAGGAAGCGTTAGAGAAACACAGAACAAACAGCTGACGTAAGTTTACTGCGGATTGCCTTGATAAAGATGCCTGGGGGATTCCTTACAAGATAGTGAAAAAGAAACTTACCCACTCACTATGTCAACAATACTTAAGGAAGATGGTACACACACCGCAGGGCCAACAGAAACATACACTTACCTCATAGACAGACTACTACCCACAGACGACCCAACTACAGAGGAACAACATCACAAGGATACACGTAATAACACTCTCAATCCAAATCTTAGGAACACAGATATAGCGCAGACGACCGAAGCAGTGATAACCAAAATAATATCAGGGATGAAACGAAAAAAAGCACCAGGACCAGATAATATTACTATAGAAGTATTGCAGGCACTAAATGGGAAAATCACGGAATTCCTAGTTAGCTTATGTAACGAGTGTTTTAAACAATGTAAGGTCCCGAACATCTGGATACAGTCCAAGCTGGTTATATTGAAGAAAGCATCAGACAGAGATCCCAATTAGTTAAGTCCTACCGGCCGATCTGTCTTCTAAACACTCTAGCCAAAATACAAGAAAAACTAATTTGTAATAGACTAACAGAAGTAATAGACCAAATATATACACATCAATACGGATTCAGACCGGGCAAATCTGCAGACGATGCACTCAATCACGCCGCCACACTCATCGAATCCTGCAATAAAAAGTACTTAATAGGAATATCCATAGACATTGACGGTGCATTTGTTAATTTGTGGTGGCCTTCGCTATTTAAAACACTCATTGACTTAGAATGCCCTAATAAATTGTACCAAATTATTGCAAATTATTGTAAACAAAGATATGTAAATTTTAACATAGGCAATAAGTATTTTAGTAAAATGCTAAGCAAAGGCTGTCCCCAAGGCTCAGTGTGTGGACTGACGCTCTGGAACATAGGTTTTAATGAATGTCTGAGATATTTTAGTGTTTTAGATAATGTTTATGGTGTGGCGGCATATGCCGATGATGTACTTTTAGTAATAGAGGCTGACTCCAGAAGAGAATTAGAAATCAAAGCCAATAACATATTAAATTAAGTATTTGTAAAAATTTCCCAAATTAAACTAAAAATTTCTATTGCAAAAACGAAATTTGTGCTATTAAAAGGCTCGCTACAGAGATCACCCATCCTAAAAATGAATAATAACACGATTATGAGGGATAATAGCATAAAGTTCTTGGGGATACATTTTAACGAAAGATTAAATTTTAAAGTACATATCGACCGAATCACAGCGAAAACATTTACAATAATGAATAAGCTGATACGTATCACGTGTAACCGTGGAAGAATACCTTATCAAGCTTTAAAATTATACAATAATGTGATTTTAACTGGAATTGTGGCATATGGGGCTAGCTGTTGGGGGAAAGGGTGTTTTTAGATGGGACTAAAAGAATTTTAAGGAGCATGCAAAGAAAAATTTTAATTAGAATGGTAGGTGCATTTTCCACCACACCAACGGACGTTCTATTTGTTATTTTAGCCATTTTACCAATAGACTTAGAAATAAGAAAGAGAGCTGCCCGTTACTGGCTCCGAAGAGATAATTGCACAAGAGCGTCACAACTTGCGGTTTTAGAGTTGTAGATGAAAATATTGGATATATGGCAAGATGAATGGGAGGCTAGTCTAACGAAGAACTTTTTCCTTCTTTCCCAATGTTATCGAAAGAACAAAAATGAAATATTTTAAGCCACCTCAGGGTCTTGTGCACTATCTCTCTGGCCATGGTCCCTATCCAGACTATTTAAACAGATTTGGTCAAAAAGATACAAATACATGTATATGTAACAATATTGGCACCCCCGAGTATGCAGTCTTTGAATGGCCACATACACTAGATATAAGGAGAGAATACCAAAAATGCCTACAAGGCAAAAGTATGTACGAAATACTCCGAAAGAAGAGACTCTGGGGGGCCTTGAACAATATAACCGACGCATATTCAAAATTTAAATTTAAAGAATTTTATCGTAGGTAGATATGCTTGTAATTTTTAATCCATGGTATTTTATTAACTATGTTTTAATGTGTTTTAGTGCTTAGCATTTTTTAACTAATAATCAATTAATTGCGTAAATATTAAGAATTTTAGAAGTATTAACAATGTATTAGTTTTACCTCTAACGGTTTTAAAGGGTTTTTAGTATTACCAATTTTATATTTTATTGATTTTATTGCATGTTCTTGTGTGTTAGCTTTTACTTTTACTTCTAATTGCATGACATTATAACTAACGTTTTGTTTTAATCTGTTTTTATTTTAATTATTATTCTTTATTTAATCATTATTATTATTATTATTATTATTATTATTATTATTATTATTATTATTATTATTATTATTATTATTATTATTATTATTATTATTGTTGTTGTTGTTGTTGTTTTATGTGTTGTCTCTCGTCTGAGTGTTTCAACTGGTTGAAGTCTAATTTTAATGAGTTAATTCCCCTTCTTGAATTACAAATTTTAATATGTAATTGCATGAAATGTTATCCCTATTAATATTGTGAAACTTCTTTTATACTGAAAAATTGTTAAATAAAATAGGAGTTGTTTATGGGACCCGGTCAAAATTTCAGAAACCGGGTCAATTAAGAATTGGGGAGCCCCCTAGTCTGCGGTTGCGCAGGCTAGGGGGCTTTTTTTTTTCTTCTTCTTCTTCTTTTTTTTTTTTTTCCTTCTTTTTTTCCTTCTAACCATTGTGTGCAAAATCTGTTTTAGAATGCCAAATAGCATGATGGTGTAATTTGCAACCATTTTTGAGATGACATAAAAATTGCAACAAAAATGAGGAATACACAAATCTAATGCATTGCATTCACAAGACGTTCTCTTTTCACTCTTCTGCAAACTATTCTTACAAAGGCTTATTGTTCTATCTGCTTCTTGTAATCAAGATAATCCTTCATTACTTATGTACACATTTTGTTATAGGTATAAGAAGCCTATAGTGGGCTAAAGTGATAGGTTTTTATAAAGTATTGAAATGTAATGGCTGTGAAATTCCTTGCTCCTTGTATTACCACAAGAGAAAATGAATGACTTACTGCTTGAAAAAATATAAGTATTTGAAGATTTAAACCAATAAAAAAGAATATCTAAAGAAGGTAAACACCGCAAAACATTTGACATAAATTGTATGCTTTAATGAATTCTATATTTTTTGCTGAATAAGATTTTGTCTATCTCCTGCATTTACCAGTTACATGACCATTCAAACATAAACCAGAATTTTGTTCATTTTACTCACATAGTGATGTGAACAAATTGAACTTCTACATAAAAAATAAAAACTACTTCACTACTAATTCTGACATCCACAATATCAATACAAGATCTAGATCTGAACTTCATATACCATCAACTAACCTCACATGTGTCCAAAAAGGAGTGCATTACCAATGTATAAAAATATTTAATATGCTACCTAATGAGTTAAGGACCTGTAATGATAAGGTATTCAAAATTAAGCTAAAGGAATATCTTCTTAAGCATTCATGCTATACCATAAATGAATTTAACAACATCGAATGTAACCATTAGATCATTTTATGTTTATAATATTAATCCTGTCTATTGTAAATATTGTATAACATATTGACATGTTCCACATCCTGTTGCCAAGGCAAATTGAGGATCTATGGAATGCAAATAAATGTATGTATGTATGTACAAGTTGGGGAATTGTTGACAGGAGTGTGGGAAGATGTTAGATATGTCCACGGCCCTCATACTCAACATCTACCATTTCAATATCAGTATGAGTGAACAGGAAATATCAGCATCTCTTACACGAGTGTTATTTTCTGACAAATGAATGTGTGAAACAGAGGGAAATTTTGAAAATATCCAAGCATGGTTCAGTAATGCCACTCTGAGAAAAATCCCAAGGGTTCAGTCAGGTGCAAAAGTTTTGAATGGTTGTGATAAAGTGGAAAAGCAAAGTCATAAATGACTGATGGCCATCATGAATGAACATTATGTATATAAATCCTACGATGAAATGGAAATACTGGGCTGGGATGATAACACCCAAATGTTTAAAAGAATGGAAATATGAGCTGCTTAAGCCATTAGAGCACCTGATAAACTGTTTGCTAGCTAATGGAGAATTCCCTTCTTGCCTGAAAACTAGTATTGTGCATCCGGTATACAAAAAAGAAATAAAACACAAGTGTTAATTGAGTGAGTGAGTTAGAAGGGTTTAAGGGCCTGTCGACAGCTAAGTCATTAGGGCCCCACAAGTGTCAAATTATCGTCCAACAACACTAACATAAACGTTAAAATTATACTTATCAGAATCGATAAATTCCTATCAAGTAGTAAAATAGTAAGGCCTACACAACATGGGTTTCACTATTCAACCATAACTGCTACCTCCGAATTTCTGAGGGATATTATAGCCAAGATGGAAAGTAATAACAAGGTAGCTGTAATATTTCTAGACTTAACTAAAGCATTTGGTTGTATAGATCATACAATACTACTTGTAAAACTGAACAGCTATGGAATAAGGGGCTTGGCAAATAAATTAATTTCTTCCTACTTAAGCAATCGTGCACAAAGGACAGTAATTCCATTCTACTGTGGAAATTATAAAGAAACTTGTAAATCTAAGGCACGAATAGTCCAATATGGGGTACAGAGGTATTTTTTTAGAGGTGGCATGTGATGTAATGTTGTGCAGTAGTTCATGGTCGAGTCCACTTGTCTGTTGTAAGATAAAAGGGGTGTCTGGTTAGTATCTCTTCGACTTCTAACCCACTAGCCAGCAGGCTGCTGGTGGAAACTTACCTCTACCATTGCTTTGCGTGATGTCACTCGCGCACATCCGAGCAAGGTCACGCACCACCTCTAAAAAATACCTCTGTACAACAAGGTTCGTTATTGGGGCCTCTGCTTTTTATTTTATATACAAATGATGTTCTAATAACTCTAAATTAAAAAATATTGTCATATGCTGACGACAAAGCTGTGATATGCTGGGTACATCCACAAATGACCTTATAGGGAAAATAAGTGCAGATTCAGAGCAGTTACCCTACTACTTCAGGATCAATAACTTAGGTTGTAATACAAGTAAAACAAAAATAGTAAACTTTGCTATGTTGCGTAGACAAAGTGGAAATGAATTAGTTACACAGGTTTGTAAGGATTGTAGTAATGAAACTGACCAACTTCTTTTCTGGGAATACTCTTTGATAAGCATTTAACATGGGATAAGCACATTGTTTGGGTATATGGCAAAGTGAGTAAGGGAGTCTTTGACAATCTATTATGGAGTTATGTATCCACACCTACTCGTTGGAATTGAGCTATGAAGAGGGCAGCTAATGTGTATATAAATAGATTGTTAGTTTTACAAAAGAAATGTTTACACATTGTGTCTAATGTATGCCCTGACCATCCTTGTAAAAAGTTGTAAGAAATCAAATTCTAACGGCGATGTCACTTTATCTCTGTCGTGTCATACTATCTTTACATCACTCTAGAGATATTGTAAGACATTGTGATCTGCACAAGCATAGGACTAGAAGGCAGAAAGATGTATATAGATATGCACACACAAAAAATATAGTGATAAAGATCCTTTAAATATAGGAGCAACATTGTACAATAAACTTCCTATGGATCTGAAAATTTTAAAAAGTATTTTGTTTAAATTTAGATTAAAGAAACACCTTAATAGACCTTTGTACAGATTGGATGATTTCTGACTCTGTGTGTGTGTATGAGAGAGAGAGAGAGAGAGAGAGAGAGAGTGTGTGTGTGTGTGTGTGTGTGTGTGTGTGTTATTGTTCTGTAATATTTCTTATGTGACCATGCTTAACACTTGTACTACCAAGTCTACAAGCAATAAAGAATTAATATCATCATCATCATCACCATCATCATCACCATCATCAGGGAAAGTACCTTAGTTGGTTGGGAAATGAGGTACACAACACTCAGACCATTGCCGTGCAAGGGAACCGGTTTGTTCCTGCTGGCGGCGCGTGGCTGTAAACATGCACTGCTACCTGTGTTCATTTAGATACAAAACCAACAGTACGACACTTACGTGATAGTGACTTTATTGTTATCATTACAATGATATACATTCTAAAGCTTTCAAAGAAAAATCTTCTCCTATTGTCATGCAAGCCTGATTTGTACATGTAAAACCTATGTTCTGCGTCACAGGATGCGGCAGGTGCAAAACGAAAATACTGGACGTTATCTGCAGGAAATAAATAAACAGTTGCTGCAGCTGGTTTTCCTTCTAATGCATCTCGAATATCTCTCATGGCGGAATACCAAGTATTTTTCAGTAGAACAGAGTTTAACTTCTGTTTTATTTTTTCAGTGATCAATGTAGATGGAGCTTTTTTAACTCTTTCTGACAGTATCTGAACTAGCTCAAGAGCTTTGAGCTTGTCTGTGTGACATGTCTGCAGATGTGTGATTGTATCAGAAATATGCCCAAAGAGTTGTTAATAAACTAGAACTTTTCACGTAAGTGATCGGAAAGCAGTGATTTTATTGTTCCAATTGCTGAACAGTCCGTACTGTTGAAGGTATTAACTATTTTAGCGATTGTAGTATAATGCGTGGCATAATGTGTCACTGCATTGAGCTAGGTTCCCCACCTTGTAATGGCAGATTGTGGGGGTAAAGGTACCCCTGAATTTCATTATTCTTGCCGGAGCCTTCTGGAATATTCTCTTCATATTTGAAATAAATTTATCTACGTCATCATAAGACGACCGAATCTCCTCGGCCACCCTGTGGCAAGCATGCACCAAGCACATTAAATGAATAATGTTTGTGTAAGTGTTCCAAAGCTTGTGTCTTTATGTCTGTACGCTGTTGACTCGTATGCACCGCAGCTGCGCGCTGAGCTGCGTGGACGTCATGCACCGTCACATCACATGCATACGTCGGTTGCAGTTAACCTGTGTTCACTGCAGAGTGCTACTATGCCAACCAAGGTACTTTCCCTGGACCATGCTTAACACTTGTACTACCAAGTCTACAAGCAGTAAAGAATTATTATTATTATTATTATTATTATTATTATTATTATTATTATTATTATTATTATTATTATTATTATTATTATTATTATTATTATTATTATTATTATTATTATTATTATTATTATTATTATTATTATTATTACTATTATTATGATTATCATTATTATGATTATTATTATTATTATTATTAGTAGTAGTAGTAGTAGTAGTAGTAGTAGTAGTAGTAGTATTGTTGTTATTAATCTGTGATTTATTAATTTCTTTGTTAGCTACCTCTCCTCATATAAGTAATAATAAAGATACCTGTTTCTTTCTTTTTTTCCCCTGATTTAGTATGTCATAAGTTCTGTGTGTACTTATTAATTTTGCTATAGAAGTTTTCACGTTATGAAGGCAAATGGCTCTTATGGAGAATCAGTGTGGTGTCACGTATGGTGCACAACTGTAATTACCGTGGTTTTGCTAGTTGGTTCCTGAACCACTGTTCAAATCTATCACTGTCCATTTCATGATGATAATCAGCAGAACCTTTTTTCTCCAAGAAAACAAGTTTTGCACCCTGTACAAATCGTACCATCGGCATGCAATATTACAAATTGTGGTCCACAGTGATTTAGGACCAGTGGTCAACCCAGCCAAAAGTGCTTCTTTAGGATACAGTGTGCCCTAAATTTACCCAACTTTCATCAAGGTACACAATTTTCCTTACCTCTTTGCTGAATTGTTTTATTTTCCGTAAACAGGAATGTCGCCACACTATAATATCATTTGTCTCAATCATAAACGACTTATTTCCTCTCTTTTCAAAATGAAATCTCATTTCCTTCCCTAAGCTATAAAAGGTTGAATATTTAAAATTTGGCAAGTCCTCATCCTCATTGACTTTTTTCAACATGGTCAGAATTGTAGGGGGAATACTTTGAAATAGAAGTTCACGCTCACACCTCAGATTCCCAAAACCTATTGAAAAACCTGCGCTGAAGTACAATGCCTTATCAGCCCTTCAACTGTCATATCACATCTGGTTTTCATCATCTCCAAGACACGAGGACAGGTTTCGTCTGTGGTGTGCTTTGCGCTCCGCAAACATTTGGCTTTAAATGGTGATTTATGGATACTTTGGTACTGGAGACACTCTATATGTATATAAAAAATAATTTAGTTATTTCCTTGACAACTTTGTCGCTGGAAGTTTTTACGTGGATTTACAGAATGAGAATTAGCCAGCGACAACAGTTTCCACTGTATAAATGAAGAACCTTAACACAGTTTTAAACTTTATTTTTTAAAAAAAATATATCTAGACATATTGATACGAGGGCCGCTCAGAAAGTAACCTCCGGTTGATTGCAAAAAATTCACCAAGTTAAATAAAAATATTTTAATATATACATCTTACAACTACATCTTTGCACTATTTTTCTACATAGTCTCCATAATGATTGAGGCACTTATCGTATCTGTTCACAAGCTTTGAAATTCCTTCTGCATAAAAATCACCCGCTTGTGCCTGGAGCCAGCCTGTGACCGCATCTTTGAGCTCTTCGTCGTCATCAAACCGCTGGGACCCGAGCCATTTCTTCATATGCATGAAGAGGTGATAATCGCTTGGCGCCAGATCTGGGCTGTAAGGTGGATGGTTGAAAACGTCCCACTTGAAGGACTCAAGAAGGGCTGTTGTTCTGCGAGCAGAGTGAGGACGGGCGTTATCGTGCAAAAAACCGATACCGGAAGTCAGCATACCACGGCGTTTGTTCTGTATAGCCCGTCGTAATTTTTTTAGTGTTTCACAGTACACGTCTTGATTAATGGTCGTCCCACGTTCCATGAATTCAACCAACAACACCCCTTTTGCATCCCAAAACACCGTTGCCACCAATTTTCGGGCAGAAAAATCTTGCCGGACTTTTATTGGTTTGGTAGGCGAATTTGAATGTGCCCACATCTTTGATTGTTCTTTTGTCTCAGGGTTCACGTACTTAATCCAGATTTCGTCCCCGGTCACGATTCTGTTTAACAATGGTTCACCTTCGTCATAAATAACGTGACAGAAAGTCTAATGCAGAGGCCATTCTTTGAGTTTTGTGGTGGTCGGTAAGAATTTTGGGCACCCATCGTGCACAGAACTTACAGTAACCCAATCTTGCTGTCACTATCTCGTACAAGAGAGTCTTAGAAATCTGTGGAAAATCAGTAGACAACTCCGACATTGTGAAACGTCGGTTTTCACGAACTTTTGCATCAACTGTCTGAACGAGTTCGTCCATCACCAATGATGGTCTACCACTCCTCTCTTCATCATGAACGTTTTCTCGTCCACTTTTAAATAAATGTACCCATTCACGGACCACTCCTTCACTCATAACTCTTGGTCCTTACACGGCACAAAGCTCACGATGAATAGCTGCTGCAGAATATCCTTTGGCTGTAAAAAACCTTATAACAGCACGCACTTCACATTTGGCGGGGTTTTCTATTGCAGCACACATTTCAAACGGCCACAAACACTAAATTAGCACAGGTACAACGTTCACTCGACCACGGCTTGATGCCGACTGACCTGCTGAGTGCGTGAATGCACAGATGGCGTTGCTACTACCCGCACTGTGACCGATCGGAGGTTACTTTCTGAACGGCCCTCGTATAATCTAAATACCAACTGGCCTATAAAAGTAAGCGAATAATAGATTTTTTTAATTGCAATTATTTCGGTTTAAAACCATCTTCTGACGTTCAGAGTGAGAAAGGTGTTAAAAAATCTGCTATCAACAAAATTTTAGATTTTATTATTTTAAAAAATATACAGTTATATAAAAGGTTTATGATGCATACCATAGTGTTCTTCAACACATTTCACACCGAAATGCATGTTCATACTTTATCTTAGTGACATTTGAAAACATTCACATTTAGCAACAGCGCACTTGATTCTTCCGTAAGAATAGCATAGTCCATAATGTGCCTTCATGACTTGAAAATTCCTGTAGAATGTTCCTTCTTCCACTTCCAAATCTGAATGTTTTATGTATTTCATTGTTACTTATGCTCATCTGCAGCATCTTCTTCAGAACATCCTTTACCTCTTGTCTTGGATCAATCCTAGTTGATTTTTCTATTTGTGTAACCACCATATTGTATTTCCTACTTCTATCCTCCCATTTTTTCCATTCTTCCATTGAAACCATTTACATCCTTTAATATCTGTATTTCTGAGTATTTCCTCTTTGTCAATTATCTCTCTTCCTTTATTTTCCTCAATCCTCTCTTCCGTTGCTAGTATTTTTTTTTAATTCCCCCAGTTTCGCTATCACTTTGTCTATTGTATCTTCGCTTGCAATGTTCTTTGAATTCTTTTTCCTCTTACTCTCAGGAGTGTTTTCCACACACATCTGGACTATCACACTGCTTGCTGGGTACTGGATCTAACTAATGATAAACCACTAAATTACATTGGCCAACACTTAGAGTAGCAAGGGTGTATGCGCCAAAAGCTAGTTTTGAGAAAAATGCGATTAAACTTTTACTATGCAGTACATATTAAAATCATGTATAGAGAGATGAAAAATTGCTCAGATATGAATCTAATGCATTAATACTGTTAATTAGGAATGTAAAATGTTATTTGGCAGATATTTAAGATTTCAGAAGGTTAATTTCATCAACAATATAATTTAGATATTGTATGCTTTCATGCACGCTATAACCAAAACATTTACGTCTAAAGTTAGCATTTTGCAAGCAATACTTTAACTAATATTGGTAAATATTTGCTCTAATGCTAACAAACAATACTTCTAAGGTGAACTTAAAGAAGTTAACAAAAAGTATGGTTAGATCACCGAAGATGTTTAACCGCTGTGCCGTGCTGTGAGGAATCAAGAGTATGTTAGTAATGTGAAATATCGTCATCTGCCACTGCCTCTTCTTCTACCCCTGGTGCATGCCTTTACTACATGTTTGATTTTTAAACTTACGTGTTCTTCACCTGTATTTCTCTTCTTCTTAACCATATGCATTTTCCATTGGTCTTTCTGCATGCAGCGTTTTCTGGAACGACTTAATTGACGAGTCTGTGTCACTCATAGTGCTTAATAAAAGTAAATCACTACCCTAAATGCACTAAAGTTTTGTTCAATGGTATTGCTAGTAAACAACACAACTACTCTTGAAACATTGCTAAACAGAAGTTAAACCGAGAGCTGCAAGCCACTAAACACAGGTTTCTTTAAAAGCAACAGACTGAACTAAAGAAATACCCCGTGCATCTAGGCAAAAACTATTTATAAAACTGCAAACATGTTTGAAAGGTTAAGGAATAACCATTTATGAAGGGTAAAAGCCTGAAAATAAACAGTACCCTCCCTTAAGTGATTTATTTCTACATTCTCCTCAAGAGCGACTGTCACAGCGCAGCGGCCGTCAGGTTGGCTTGCACCTTTGCTATTCTCGAGATTTGGCTGAAGCACGTTAGGTCTAACACAATGCTGTATTCAAATGGAGAATTCATTCTAAGCACCTCAAATCTGGGACCTCACCTTGCAATCCATGCTTGTCCCACTGCAACTGTCATATGTTTGGTGCATTGAAGGGGGCATTAGGAGAGGAAAGATTTGAAGATGATGTGGCAATTAAACAGCACATACACAAATGGCTACTGGGGCAGTCCTCTTGTTTTTTTCCTTGAAGGGAATGGATTTCCTGTCCAATGGAGAAAGTGTATTTCTGTTGAAGGAAACTATGTACACATATAGATAAATGAGGCACTCCATTTGTATTTATATGTATCAATAGTAAAACTGTAAGATTTAAAGCTTTCACGGCGCACATTATTTATTACAGTTTCACGGGAGATCAGCCGTGTGAGGTTTAAAAACATTGAGCTTTCGGCCATTGTAAACTCCATGGCCTTCATGGAGTTTACAATGGCCGAAAGCTCAATGTTTTTAAACCTCACACGGCTGATCTCCCGTGAAACTGTAATAAATAGTAAAACTGTTTTAAAAATTTCTGCATATGTTTGAAAGACCCTCCAAAAGACTGCAAAAAAGTCATTCACAATGAAGAGGTCTTACAGGCTAATCACAGAAAATGAGGGATATACATTGCATTTGTCATGCAGATATTTTAAACATGTAATATTTTAATCAAAATAGAACCATTTTTGAAAAAATAAAAAATAAAGAAAACTTCCGTGTAAATGGCAGTGAGGTGGTTGGCGGGGGGAGGGAATTTCTTAAAACTCTTCCTGGTGTATCTCTAGAAAGAAGATGCTGAATTCAAATACAAAGTTGGTATTAAACTGACTTGTGTTTTTGAGTTGTCCTGTTCACAGACCAGCCAAAAAGCTTTTACTAAAAATTTGTTTTGCATTCAGGAAAGCTCAAAACGTGTATTTCTGGTGAAATCATAGTATTGAGTGAAAATGTTTGATAAAAATGTTATTCTGGTAGTTCCAGAATTTTTTTTCCTTGTTTCATTTTTTGTTCAGAAATTGAATGTTATTTTCATGTGAAATCAGTAGTAAAATTAGTTAGCCATAATTAGGTTTAAGCAGGTGAATAGTCCTTTCTCTTAAGTGAAGAAAAATTATAGGCTGTAATGTAAATCATAGCTCTAGCATGTCTTTCAGAAAATATTTGAAATAATAGTCTATTAGATTAGAAGTGTTGTTGGCTAATGCTGGATTTCTGACAATGAAGTCATTAATCCTCTTGCTCTCCAATATATTGAAGAGAGCAATAGCAGTAATAGTAACCGCTTTTTAGAGAGCACCATATTTTTATGTTTTGGCGGTCACATCGCTCTCTCACAACCCCCAGAATGTCTGGAGGACCACGCCTGTCGTTGGTTTACGGGTCTCACCGACCTGACCAGGAGAATTATCAAAATAAATTCACCGACCACATCCTCTGATCACCAATCACAGGACATCTTACATGCCATGACAGGTCAGCATGTTGGGGTTAAGATTTTATAGAGAAATGGAGAGGTTGGAAAAATAAAGACTCCCTAGCCCTCGGGAACCCTAATAGCATTGGGGTCAGAAGAGAACAAGAGATGACCAAGGTAAGGTCAGATAGAAAAGTTACAGGGAGGAGCAAAACACCAGTAAGTGGAAGTAATGTTCTGCTCAGCTTGGGTACCTTGTGGTCGCTATTCACATATCCCCTAGACGGAGACCCCTGAGTCAGAGTGTGTGAGTGTGAGTGTCAGTGTCAGTGTGAGTGACGGGACAGAATGTAGGAATGAGTAAGCGCAGTGTGGCCAATGCATAATCGGGTTATTAGTACCTGGTCTCGCCGGGTTAGTGTTCTAATTGTTGTGGACAGGTTAGGTATTGGAAAGATATCATGCAGTTTGCTGTTGGATGTAGTTGTCCAATCTGTCTTCCATCGGTGTAGGATAGTTCTTTTAAGATGCCGTAAATAGTCTTCATGTGGAAGCTTAAGCTCTGGTAAGTTTGGAGGATGCTTGGTAGCTTCTTTTGCGGCAGTGTTATTGGAGCTCTGAGAAACCTAATATTGTTCATGAACTACCCCTTCATGATTAAAAATTGATGTATGGTGCGCCATTAGTGGACAAAGAGTTATAGGCTAAATTTTTCATATGGCCAATCTTCCGATGAGAACAATTGAAAGTGTGTTTCAGGACAGAATTATTAGTAGATACAAGAAATGTAGATCTTGCTTAAATACACAATTTATGTCTGAATAATTATTTTTGTGGCCGCCTCCGTAGCGCGGAGGACCCGGGCTCGATCCCCGGTACCAGCATGGGGACCCCATCCCCTCTGGGAGGTCCGGCACGGGGCGCACTCAACCTCGTCAGGTCCCGGGGCGACCGATTGAGGAGCCACCCGACGGAGAAGCAGCGGCCCCAGGTCTAGAAGACCGCACAACTGGCCGGGAGGGCTCGGGGCGCCGACCACGTCCCACCCTCCAGCACCGCACCCCACCAACGACGCCTGCAGTGGGCAGAGGTGGGGGACGCAGCGGCCGGGCGGCAAGCCCCGGCCCCCCGCGGACCGCCGCGCCGGGGTCCAGTTTAATTATTTTTGTAGAGTGAACCACTTCGGAGATATCCCCTGTTATTTGTGTGAGTTTTGGAAAACATGTTTCCGTCGAATGTTACATCGTTATTCATTTTTTATATGTTAACCATGCAAAGCAAACTGAATTTTTAAGCCCTAAAACACTTGACTATCGCTCAAAGCCCACCGCACTCCAACACTCCCCCCGCACCTACAAGGAAATACCCAATGAAACAACTCCTGCAAAAGTTTATCTCAACTAACACGAAGAAGATATAGGAATAAGAGTTTGTAAGAATGGTTAGTACAAGAGTAGAGAAAGCCATGCGAGTGCAACACATCAGATTTTTATTTATCTGATACTTTGTATCACTTTCTTTTATACATAGTTAATTTGTTTGTGAAAGAGAATAAGAGTTAAGCCGTGGTTGGGTGCACAGCTGAAAACTCAAAAACAAACTGGCACTTCTCTGGAGATCAAATTGTGTAAACGTATTATTAATGGCTTATCACTAAATATGGCAGAATTCATATCTTCGCACTTTAAATTAAGAGCGTACTTATGCATCCTCCAGGGCTATTTTAGGAGTTTTCTTCTATATGCTCTGAGCGCATACACAGTACTAAAGTAAGACTATGTTTTTTCAAAACGAAACTCTTTGTTATAGGTAAACATAATAGTATGGTAACCATTTACCATCTGTTTCAGTTTAGTTTATATTACATTAATTACTATGAAAAATAAAAAATAAAAAATGGGAACCACCAAACATTCAAACAGTAACTCCTGAGTACTCGAAAAACGGCAGCGCAACGTTCAGATCGATTACAGGACACAACTGTATGGCAAAACATTCATACAAAATTGGGTACATTGTTCATCAATCCGTCCTCCATGCGATCCGCAAGAGGAAACGGACCGAAACCACCCTCAAATATGCCCGGCTAACAACACTAGCGCTAATACTATTGCACTCTGCTAGTCTCTAGCTCCCGATGCCGCGGATTGTGGTGACAAAGAGAAAATATTTTTGACGCAAGGGTGTCGAGGGTGAATTAAGAAGAAAAAATAATATAGTTGCAGAATAATTATAAATGTAGAAGTTCTCTCTTATAGAGATAAGAGATAAAGAGGTGACAATTAGTGAAGAAAAACCATAATCAGAAAAGCAATGCCCATGAATTAAGATGGATATGGCCAATGTTGTTGTTGTTTTCTAGTGCCTTGCATCTGGCAATGAAGCCATTAGCATTCGTGCTTTCCAATACTTTTGAACTGTAGTTTCTTCTGATCTTAATGCTTCACAGGTCTTGAAGTGGTCTTCGTTCATTTCTGCTGGATCGTTACACAGGACACATATTGGTGAGGCTGAGATACCTATTCTGTAGAGATGACCTGCCAAGCAGTCATGATTTGTCAATAGTCGGAAGGCTGCAACAGCTGTTTTCCTTGGTCTCTGGGGGATTATATCTGGATTGGAAAGTAGTGTAATCCATTTTTTATCTTTGGCATTTGTTTCTATTTCTTGTAGATATGAATGACAAACATTTTTTATGATCAAGCGTTTTATTGAGGAATATGAGAAATTGAATTTAGAATTTTGTTTTATTGTTGTGCCTTTCTTTGCAAGTGAGTCTGCAGCTTCGTTCCCTATGACTCCACAGTGTGCTGGAATCCATTGGAGATGAACAGTCTTATTAACTTTTTGGAGTTGTGTTAACATTTTGTAGCATTCTCTAATTTTTGTTGACTTCTTTGTAGTATTTGAACATATTCCCTGAATTGCAGCTTTAGAATCTGAAAGAATTACTGCCTTGTTAAATTTATTTAAGGGAAGATTTAATAATTGTCGGAGAGCAATGTATATAGCCTCTATTTCTCCATCATAATTTGTTGTGTCTCTGCCAACAGAATGATAAAAGGAAAAATGTGAACACGTAACTCCAGCTCCAGTAAGGTTTTCCTTGGAGGATCCATCAGTATATATGTATGTGCAGCCATTCTTCTGTGGGATACCTAGTATTGATTGTTTCCAGAGCTAGAAGTTTTTGTATTTCTTTTGGTGTGTCTGACTTACTTATTTCCTCTATTAATTCCAAATTGAAGGTAGGTTGCAATAATTCCAATGGATTTTCTCTTATAAGTAGATTTTCTCTGGTGTTAGGAATGTTCAATTTGGATTTAATCTGTGTTACCTTTTCTAGGAAAGTACTATGAGTTTTAAGGATTGAATGGGGGAGGTTCTCTTCTTTCCATTTAGAGTTTGGCAGTCGTAACAGTTTCTCGTGTTGGAGCAATGCTTGTTCTTCTATTTTTGTTGTTATTGATGGGGTCCGTGTTAAGGCAAGCATGGCATCAATAGGTGTGGATTTAACTGCTCCAGTGATTAGGCGAAGAGCCTGATTTTGTATTTGTTCAAGTTTATTGATGTTAGCATTTGCTGCTGTTATTAAAGCTTCAGAACAGTACAAGAGGTTTGGTTTAATATACATTTTGTATGTTGTGTTAAGGACTCTCCTTGAGCAGCCCCATTTACCACCAGCTAACCTTTTCAGGATTTGCAATTTCTTTTCAACCTTTTCTGAGATGTTTGTTATATGTTTTTTCCAACTTAGCTTTCTGTCGAAAGTGATGCCTAAGTATTTGGCATCATCAACTGCTTTGAGTGGTTTACCATTATAATTTATGCTAACATTAACTGGTTTGTATTTTAGTGTAAATAATTCATAATTTGTTTTTTCCACATTGATAGTCATGAGGTTTTTGGAGCTCCATTCATGTACTTTGTTTAGGGCTGTTTCTATTCTGTCTTTAATTAATTCAGGTTTTTTTGAAGAGCCTGAAGTCCAAATGACTACATCGTCAGCAAATAAAGCAATTTTGGTTTCTAAAGTTTTTATTATTGATGGAAGGTCATTTATATATATATGTTAAAGAGTGTTGTGCTCAGAACAGCACCTTGTGGAAGTCCTCGGTGTGTTTGTTTATATTTGGAAATGTATGTATTATATTTTGTGGCACAAAATCTTTGTGAAATAAACTGAGTTATCCACTTAAGCATGTTACTTTTCACACCTATTGATTGCAACTTATCAACTAATTTATTTCTCCAGACTGAGTCATATGCTGATTTAAAATCAATGAATACTGCCAAGGTATCCTCCTTTCTATTGAAAGCTTCCTTGATGTCTTGGCTTAGTAGGAGTACATTTTCACTTGTACTATGATTCTGTCTGAAGCCGGTCTGTGAACTATTAATTAAGTTGTAATATTCTAGAAACCAGTTAAGTCTAGATGCCACCATTCTTTCCATCACTTTTGCAATAACACTGGTCAAAGATATTGGTCTGAAACTATTAATATTGTTTGAGGGTTTGTTTTTCTTTAAAATCGGGATGATAATGGCTTTTTTCCAGTCGGAAGGTACAGTCATTCTCCAACACGTGTTATACAGTTTAAGTAGGATTTCTTTTCCTTTCCTGCCAAGGTGTTTAATAAACTCTGGGTGGATCTTGTCAGGTCCAGGAGATTTTTTGTTCTGTAATTGTTCTATTGCTAAATCCAGTTCTGTTTCATTAAAATCTTGAATAAAAATATCATTTCGTATACCTTTTAGCTTACTAGTTTCTCTGATAGTTTTTTGGATAGCCTTATCTTGTTTTTTATACGCTTGGGGTATTCTTTGTGACTGAGCATAAAACTTGTTAAGGGATTCTGCTATTTCCCTATCTGTAGTTAAGCTTTTGTTATTATATTTTAATGGTTCAGTTGTATTTTTTGATAATTTTGTTTTATTAAGGAATTTGTATATTTTATTTCCATCTTTCCTATAGTCCATATGTTCTACAAAATTTGTGAAACTGGCCCTTTTTGCTGTAATTAATTCTTTCTTAAAAATGGCTGCTTTTCTTCTCCAGTTTTGTACATCTTCTGGACACTTGGTTCTTTCGGCTTTGACTCTTGCTATATTTCTTTCATGTTTTAACTTAGATAAAGATGGAGACCAAAAGTAGCTATATTTCTTTAACTTTCCTTTGGGGATATGTGTTTTGGCTGCTGTCAATAATATTTCACAAATTTTTTTATTCATTTCATCTGTTGACTTGAACTCTGATTCTAACAGTATATTACACTTCCCTTCTATCTCATTTTGGAAACTGGACCAATCTGCTTTTTTAAAATTCCAAGAAGTTTTAACTTTTGGTTTGTTACTTTTATTTATTAGACCTCTTATGGAGTTTATGGTGATTCTGTGGCCTGAACCTGGGTCTTCTATTATTTCTCTTTTTGTATTGTCAATTATGTCAGATGACACCATCAGAAGGTCAGGATTTGTACCCGAACCATTATAATGAAGGTAAGTGGGTGGATCATTTGGATTAAATATTAATTCCATTGTTGACGAGTTTAATAGGTCTTCTATGACTCTTCCTGCTGAATTTATATCTCTGTAGCCCCACCTAGGGGAGTGTGCATTAAAATCACCTATTAAAATACTTTTGGGTTCTATGGGAATAGAATTTAGATCTAGTGTATTGTCTGGAGGATTGTAGATACTGTAAATTCTATAGTGGTAGTTACTTTTCCATACTTCAATTTTAACTATTTCTGATTTATCTTGTTCTTCCATTGTTTTTTTGATTTGGATAATAGCTTTCATATTTCTTTTAATTCCTGTAAGAATACCACTTGCTATTTGACGAGCCTTTGGAAGTATATGTGTAGTGTACTGATCCATTTCAAAGTATATTTCCTGTTCTTGTGATATATTGGCTTCTTGTACTGTGAAGACATCTATATCTTGGTCTTTTAATATTTTGATTAGCTCTTGTTTTTTAGGCTGGGACATGCCTCCTGCATTCCATTGTAGAATTCTTAAAGTATTGGAATTGTTGTGATGAAATTTGCCTAAAGATGTCCCCACCCGGAGATCCGATTGGGGGACAGTTTTAACTCCGGAATGTTTATCTTTAGGACTCATATTCATGTATGTGGCTTTCATGTAACTGTTTTCTTAACGGGCACCAGTTTTACAATGTGGCAGTTACATCACCCGACTTAAACCCCCATTTTGCAAGGGGGACCACACCTATCATTGGTCAACGGGTCCATCGGACCTAGCCGGGAGGACTAAATAGATGATATTTAGATCCACCGACCTTCCCCTCATGTGCCTCTGAGGGACGCTGTTGTGCTGTGATAGGCCAGCACATATGTAAATGACATTTCCTCCATTTTAGATGAAACAGTTATACCGCTGTAATTCGGTCCCCAGAGCCTCATCTGTTAAAAGCAGGGTGCACCACGGGCAGGATGAGGATGGGAATTGGGTAGGAGAGGCTATAGGAGGCGCATCACTACCCCTTACTACCCCAATATGGCCAATGTTAAGCTTGAAGAAATGTCGAACTAAGCAATAGTGAATAAGAACCCAATGTCATAATAGTATCATTAGTAACATCAGAGTTTAAGGATTGACTCAACGACCTGCCCATACATAATAACCTTGCAAGACAAAGAAGACAAAGAACTGAATAAAATTGCCATAAATATGATCATAATCAGAAGCTCAAGATTTGTATCCTGTACTTCTCTCCTCATAACAAAGAACATAAGTCAAAAGGCACACAATAAACCATAATATACTTAAATAATAATAGTGTAAATGTCAAATGTAAAAACTCAGGAATATTCTTGGTGTTGTGTTGTGTAGTAACTGAATATGTAAAATTTATAAAGACATGCTGTGTCATGCCAAAACAAAAGACAAAAACATACAGCAAAGAAGACTGTAAAGAAAAAATCTGATGTGTTGCACTCACACAACCCTCCCCACTCTTGCACCAACCATTCCTACAAACTCCCATTCCCCCATCTTCCTCGTGTTAGCTAAAACAAACATTTGTACAAATTATCTCATTGCTTACTTCCTTGTAGGTGCAAGGGGAATATTGGAACACAGTAGGCTTTGTGCGACAGTCAAACATTTTAAAGCTTTGAGATTCCGTTCTCTTTGTACACGTAACACACAAAAAAATGAACAACGATGACCCATTTCACGAAAGTTCCAAGTTTTCCGAAACTCACACACATAACAAGGTATATCTCCGAAGTGGTTCACCCTACAAAAAAATTTATTGAGACATAAATTGTGTATTTTAGCAAGATCTACATTTTTTGTATAGTATGATTTGGTCTATCTCTAACGGTTTACCAGTTATGCAAAAGTCGTCCAGAGTAAATACGACTACAGGGGCTATAGCCAGAAAATTCAAGATATACATTTCATTTGTCATAAAAATATCTCAAACATATGACATTTTAATCAAAATCGTTAGAGCCATTTTCAAGAAAATCAAAATTTTCGAAAAATTTTCCATGTAAAGGGTAGCTTAGGGTGGGGCTATTTTCTTCAAAATCTTCGTTTCACATCCTTGAATGACATTAAACTTGAATACCAACTTTGGTTTTTAACCGACTTTTCGTTTTTGAGCTATGCTCTCCACAGACTGAGAGACTGACAGACACACAGACACACACATGGACCTTTTTCCAAAAATGCTTTTTTTGGATTCAGGGGGCCTCAAAACATGTATTTCCGGTGAAATCTCGAGTTAGAATTTTTGGGTGGAATACAATACTTCCCCTACTTACCAGTAGAGAAAGTAAACAGGGTATTGTACAAAGTATTAAGTATTAGAGGAATAGGGAGAAGTGTTGTATTGTGTTTCAAGATTGTAAATGTAGGTGACAACTTGAAAAACAAAACAAGGGGCATGTGAGACAGAATATTGTAAGACCCCAAAAGAAAATCATTTATGTGAATATTTGCTAAGAGTGTAATTTGTTTTTGGTGTTGGTACGAGTTAGTTGAGTGACGAAAACGTGTTGCTATTGTTCATTGTTACAAACAATTAAGTTTGTTTAAAGACGTCATAAATATTTCCATATTTAAATTTAATATATATGTATAAATAAAAGAATTATATGTGTTCAATATTGAAAGCAAAGGTAGAATAGCTAAAGATTGCTTCCCTTTAGCTATTCTACCTTCGCTTTCAATATTCATTAGATTAGGAGTAGACTAATACCAAATGCTCATTTCTGTTTCCAGCATTTTGGATTTTTCAAAGGACTGTGACTACACTATGACAATGGTAGACAACTTACTTGACTTGTTAACTGGTGGAGAACATCGTAAGACAAAACGCATTTTAGAGGAAAGGCGAAAATTAAGAGAGGAGGAAGACCGCATTAGACAATTGCTGGAAGGGAAGTCCACTTCATCGCAGGATGATAAAATGCAATCCATTCAAGCTTCTGATATCAAAGTTGATTTCAATTCCCTGAAATCACTATCAGATGTTGGAATTGATATGAAGTTTCTTGATACTGTTGGTGAGTTTAAGTAATACATCGTTTAAATTCTTTGTTTTGTTAGCTGAAGTTGAATTCAGCAAATTAATGGATGGTAGAATTTGCATGCTAAATTGTTGATCCATAGAAGGAGTAGCTGCAACTGTATAGACTTATATCATTTAATGTTAAACTTGCTAATAATGCACAGTAGCTTGATTGTAAGCAATGAGTTTATCAACTAATATTACAAATATTGAGAGACCGGGCTTCACCTATCTTTTGTACCAGGTGAAAAAGCATGCTATTGCAACAGGAGTTGGGATTGGTTCAAACTAGAATAAATGTTTGAGAGGTAGAACTGGAACTTAAAAATTCAATGCCACAACTGGGATTTGAACCACAGACCTTCCGCTTACCATGCAGCTGCTGTAACCAGTGAGCTATTGTGACAAACTGCCAGAATGGCATTAAATTCTCAAACCATTTCGTATTTCATTGAATTTTTAAGCTCCAGTTCTACCTCTCAAACTTTGCCCACACACGGCTTGTATGTTTAAAAACACCAACAGTAAGTTTGTTGGCATAAATAAATAGAATAAATGTTCCTATAAATATATGTCCAGAAAAAAATACCTGTTGAGATATGGGCCATTTTACCAATGTTGAGTGTGAGTAGCATTCAGTGGTGCAGTCTGGCTTTCTTTTGAAGGTCTTTGCATGTGTCTGATTTTCAGTCATATGAGATTGTGCTTTCATTGCAATAAAGTATCCAAATGAGATTAGTGATTTTGTGCTGTGCAGACAATGTAAACTGTGCAATGGAGTTATGCTATTCCTCAAGGGAAATGGCAGACATGGTTTTTTGCTCTGGGTTAGCCAATGGTAGTCAATGACATGTCTATATCATGTACACTGAAAAACATCCACACTTTTTTTTAAATATCCTGTATATGATATAAGTTATTAAAATTTATCACATGTATATTATTTGTATGTAGGATTAATGACTTCATTGTCAGAAATCCAGTATTGGCTAACAACATATTATTTGTATGTATATTAAAATTACATAATGAAAAGGGCGTTAGTTGAGCCGGTACTCGCCAGTAGTTATAGAATTGTCCAAAGTGAGTACCAAAAGTTCTGAAACTTGCAATGTACATTTCTCTTACAAGACCATCAGTGCGGATACAATTATAATAATTCACTGATCAGAAAACCGGAACATGATAAATATTGAAGGAAGAGATTCGTTTTTGCTGTACGCTGTGTGTAAAAGAATCCAAAGTAAAATAATGAGTTAATTTTGTGCACCTGAATTAAGAATTATTGTCTTCAGCTTGGGCAAACCAAGTTAAGCATAAAATTTTATGTCAAAGAATATTTAAAATAATATTTCATTTATTTGTCATGTAATGATACTTCAGCAACAGCTGGCAGAGTTGTAGGGATGCATCTTCAACAATAATTTTTATGTATACCATAATCTGGAATTGCTACAAGCACATATTAAGAATTATTTCATATAATAAATGTTAGATATTCTTAGAAAACTATACCATCAATCTCCAAAGAACTGAACAGCTGCCCAAAAAGTTTAATTGAACTTATTGATCTAACTGAATCTCCTCTTTCTAAATTTGTTCCAATGCCATATTATGCAACAGGAAAAAAAAAAAAGAAAGGAACAGGTATCTTTATTAATACTTATATGAGGAAGGGCAGCTAACAAAGAAATTAATAAATCACAGATGAGTAACAATAATAATAATAATAATAATAATAATAATAATAATAATAATAATAATAATGATGATGATGATGATGATGATAATGATAATGATAATAATAATAATAATAATAATAATAATAATAATAATAATAATAATAATAATAATAATAATAATAATAATAATAATAATAATAATAATAATAATAATAATAAACTAACAATAACAGTAATAATAACAATAATAATAACAATGATAATGTATATTACTTTTATTATTTATTATATTAGTTGATTTATACTGCTTTACTGTTAATAGCTTCAGTTTTTCATTGGATGAGTTAAAGTTTGAGACAGTTATAACTAAAGTGGTTGAAGCAATGCTGCACTATTATATCTGGTTTGTTTGTAGTCCTTGAGGCTTAAGTATATTACCTTGAACATAATGTTGAAAAGATCTATTTTACCAGAATATTATAAAGAATTTGCCCTTATGATTCAGAAAGGGTTATATTTTGTTTACAGTGCATGAAATGATAATAAATCTGAGATAATACCTTTGCATGTTACTGAATCTTGAAGCAACAATACCTGTACGTTGAATATGTCTAGCATTAATAGGAAAGGAAATTTGGTTAATAAGTCAGATAGTTATTATTCAGAGCAGATTTTTATGTGGTAATAAAGGTTAAATATTTATTTTTATGTGCAAAAAAGGTATTTGGTAAAAAGTTTAATCTAAATTCATAATAATGACAGAAAATTATTAAAGTATTATTGTTAAAGGATTACATGAAAATATGTATTTAATGCAAAATAAGATTTCATATTTATGCTCATGACTTTTATTAAGATGAGGGATCAAAAACTGAAAGTAAGTTAGTTATTTTCAAGTTAAGGTTTTTGTTATTGTTTTAATAGGGGTAAGAGATTTAGCTTTATTAAAAGGAGTATAGGTTTTGTAGGCATTTATGTGTTTGCAGGAAAGATATTTATTTACCTAAGAATCCGCTCCCTAGTATTTTACTGCTCAGATGGTAGTTCTGTGCCGGTGAGAGCTGGATGCACATGGTTATCTGGACAGTGAGCGAGCCAGCCCACAACTCTTGTGCATGCACAATGAATACAGCGAGTTCAGTCTAGTGGAAATAGTATTCCGAGTAACATCTCTCTTGTAGCCATCTGTTTATGATATCTTGAACTTACTGTGGAGTTTCATTTCTGTAATTAACCTTGGATAGTATATACTGTATTTTGATGTGCTTATTGGAGGTTATCGTCTTTTGCATTCAAACTTAAACTAAAATGCCTTCAATTTTATCAAACCTTGGCATAGAAACTTTGCATAGTCAAACTAGGGAAGTGGTGTGCTATGTCCATGTGTTCATGAAACATCAAGTAGTTTGGGTGAGATATTGATTCCATTGAAGAAAGTGCAAGAAAGAGTGCTACAACTAAAGTGCCCAAAAAAACTATTAGAAACATTGTCAAGGAAGGAAAGCAATGCGAAGAACAGGGCACCTATTTTGGAATTCCTGGAAAAGTGCACCAAGTACCAAGGCGTGTCATAAATATAGACAATTTTGATAAGTGTATTATTCAGTGTGTTATATTTAATTTCTACATTGTTCAAAAAATGCTGCACATCATCAATAAATTACTAAGATTAGGGAGGCCATAAATTTTAATGTAGGTAGCACAAGTTTGAAAATAATTTTGAGGAATATGGGATTCAAGTGGGGGAAAACAAGAAAAAACACAAGAATATTGGAAAGGCATGACATTCTAACACTTCACGTTTCATTCTTGTGGGCAATTATGCAATACAGGGAAAAAGGTAGAACCATAATATATGAGAATGAAACCATTTAAGATCAAACAGCTGGAGTGATGATAGCACTTAGGTTTCCATGAAGCTGCTGCAAAAGGGCAAAGAGCAATCATTGTGCATGCAGGAGGTAAAACTGGGTTTGTATCTGGAGCATTTTTGATGCACAAAACAAACAAAAAACAGGTGATTGCCACCAGAAAGTGAACAGGGAAAAGTACAAAAAAATGACTAATGGAAAAATTAATTCCTAATTTGCCTCCCAGATCTGTTGTGGTGATTTATAATGCACCATACCGTAAATGGAGTTGGAAAAGGCCTCAACATCAGCTTCAACCAAAACTGAGAAGGACTGCCTTGCATCATATAATGTACCAGTTGAAAAAAGGATGTTAAAGTTAAGAGTTTTACAACTTAATTATGGCTCCTAAACCAGCGTAAAAAAAATTACATCACTGATAGTTTGTTGGCCATTCATGGACATATGTCCTTAGATTACAGCCCTATTTACCAGATCTTAAGCCAGTAGAACTTATCTGGGCTGATATAAAGCAATGGGTAGCTAGTCAGAGCGCAACATTTAAACTACTAGTAGATGATATAATGAAGCTTCTTTGATGACATTAATATGGGAAACTGTCTGCCAGCACATTATAAACTTGTAGGACAAATATATGATTGAAAATTGGAGTACGGTGTACAATAAGTGCCATCAAAATAATAGGACCCATTTTGTTTAATGAAACAATGAGGTACACTGCCTGATTGTGAGGTATGGATTTTAGTGTGCCTCTGCCAGCACAATTTTGCCAGCGACTCTTGGTTCCCTTGCACAGTGAGAGAGCCCGTGAGTGGGTTACCATGTATATTAATGACCTTGCACAAATGTAAAAAATGATACATCTAGTTAAGATGGAAAATGTTAAAATGTTACATATAACCCAGTAGACAAAAAAATGAGTAATGTCTGGACACCAAATTCGTCCAAGTCCTATATGGCATAGAACCTTGATTGATCATAAGGTTAGTAATATTCAGATTTGGAACTGTGACAACTTGTTGCTGCCACTACTCAACAGCATCGCAGATGAAGTAAACATGGCGATGTGCAATGTAGGACTTAGACAAATTTTTTTTTGTCCACACGTGTACGCCCAGTGTTAATGTCATGTGAACAATGAGCCTGCTTCTTGCAGCAGAGCATGTCAATGTCTAGTGTTGTGAAAGTTAGTAGAAGAGACATATCTTCTGCATTTAAACGAGTTTGATATTTAGTTTTGGTAGTGATTAGCATGTTGTCAGCACTGCCAGCTCCATTGAGTCAGCGCGTAGTGGCTTTTTTTTTTTTTCACTAATAAATAATAGCGATTTTCCTCACCTTCATAACTGCTGCAGATGGAGCCTGTAAGACTCTGTGGAGCACAGTTTATAAATGGTGGTTGTAGGTCATATGGAAGGAAAATGATCAACATTATTTTAAGATATTTATGCAATCAACCTAATAAATGGTGGAAATAGTTTTTCAGTTAACTCAATCTCTATTCTAATGTTAAAAACATAAGTAGCAAAAATATGCAGTCTTAATCTGCTCCCTTAACCTTTGTGGTTTCATAATTGTAAGACAACAGGAACTACAGATTTATATTGTTAGATTGGTTCTCAGATCAGTTAACATGCAAGAAAACTTGTAAGAAAACCTTTCATAGTTTACATTTGTTACTAGAACCTACAATGCTTTAATAAACCTCCAACAAAAGTTGGTAATCAGCTGACCCTGTATCTCAGTTGGTAGAGCACCTGCCTGCTGTGCAAGGGGTCCTGGGTTGAATTCCTGGCAGGGGGATTAGGAACTTTTCTCTAACCAAGATTATCCCTTATCCTCCCCAGAGTCTGGAAATATGAAGGAGAGTATGAATGTGTGTGTGAATTCAATGTTTAAAAAAGAAAAAAGAAAGAAAAACCCTGGTGCGGTCTTTTAAAAGATGTTAAGAATGGCTTCGTCGTTAAATCTTATGTTATGATGGAAGCTATTGGTGAGACTCTGTTACTATCTCAGGTCACAATACAGGTCGAGATGAATTATTAGACACGATTTCTTGGTATGTTAAATTTTTATTCACAGTCTTTGAGTATTAGCACAATTTAAAACATCTTAGTTTTAACTAATTTATGTTTCTTAGTACGATCGAGATTCTGTATTGAAATATTTAGCAAAATTTTGCTAAATACGTTGTCTATCTTGTTATATTTCATCAATTTAATTATATTGTATTAATACGGAGTAGATAATTTAACTTTTCGTAATCAAATTGGTCGATAATTATTTCCTCACTTCCAAGCCTTGGGCCACTAATATTAAATTATATTCAACAGACAATTATATCAGCATGTTGCTAAGATGACATGCTGCTCTTGCTTATTTATGCTTACTTGTGACATAATTTTATGATGTATTTCACGTTGTGTTATAATCTCGAATTTGCTAAGAAAATGATATTAATTTGCCTTTTTGACATTTCTCACATGAAATACATACAAAACAACCCTTAATTACATAAATACAATTGAAAAATAATTTTTAACAATAATTATCATCCTTATAAATAGACAATCTTCTTGACAATGAAAGAATGATATGGGACAAACAGAGTCAAATACATATATGAATAAAGTCAAGTTCATGATTAATTTAATTACCTCTGGAGACAAACATATACTGCTTCAACCCTAAAGGTAACCCCGCTGGTCTGGATGGCTCAGTTGGTTAGATGCTGACATACTGATCACAAGGCCGCACATTCAAATCCGGCCCAGACCAATTGTTTTTAAGTGTGCTCAAAAATGACAGCTCCATGTCAGTAGATTTACTGGCATGTAAGAGCTCCTGCGGGACAAAATTCCAGCACACTGGCAATGCTGATGTGATCCTGGTAATTGACAGCATTGTTAAACAACAAAATGATTTATTTAATTTCTAAAATTAACCCATTGTTAAGCGAGTTCCACCATTGCAGATAAGCAATATGTTCCGCAGGAGAGGCTGCTGATATGACTTTTGTAGTTAAATATAAATGGAACAACAATAATAAAAAAAAACTGTGTTGCACTCACATGGCTTTCTCTACTCCTGTACTAACCTTTCTTACAAACTCTTATTCCTACATCTTCTTCGTGTTAAGATAAACATTTGTACAAATTATCTTATTGCCTATTTCCTTGTAGGTGCAAGGGGAATATTAGAATACAGTGTGATAGTCAAATCTTTTAAAGCTTTGAGATTCTGTTCTCTTTGCACACTTAACATAAAAAAAATGAGCAACGATGTTCCATTTCATGAACGTTATGTTTTCTGAAACTCTCACACATAACAAGGAATATCTCCGAAATGGTTCACCCTATAAGAAAATTTATTTGGACATAAACTGTATATTTTAGCAAGATCTACATTTTTTGTATAGTATGATTTGGTCTATCTCTAACGGTTTACCAATTATGCAAAAGTCATCCAGAGTAAATACGACTACAGGGGCTATAGCCAGAAAATTCAAAATATACATTTCATTTGTCATAAAAATATCTCAAACATATGACATTTTAATCAAAATCGTTACAATCATTTTCAAGAAAATCAAAATTTTTGAAAAATTTTCCATCTAAAAGATAGTTTAGGGTAGGGCTATTTTCTTCAAAATCTTTGTGTCGCATCCTTGAAAGACATTAAGCTTAAATACCAACTGTGGTTTTTAACCTACTTTTCGTTTTTGAGTTATGCTGTCCACAGACTGACAGACACACAGATGCAGACAGACACACAGACATACCTTTTTCTTTTCTTTTTTTGATTCAGGGGTCTCAAACACATATTTCCGGTGAAATCTCAACATCGAATTTTTGGGTGGAATAAAATACTTCTCTACCAGTAGAGAAAGTAAAAAAGGGTTGATAATCTTCATGCATTTCCAGCATGGAGCAGGAAATCTATTATCAGTTGTCAAACTTGCTCAGAGAACACACTTTTTGTCACAACAGAAACACAATTGCTGACTAGCTCACTGATGCTCGCTCACGTACTCACTTTGCAATACTGACAACTTGCAAGCACACTTCTATATGTATAGCTGTTAGAAATTTCCACATAGTTCCGGGATTACAGGATGGAAAAAGTTCTAGAAAAATGTAGTTATCTGGTGATAATGCCTCTGCTGTTTACTCTGTGAGCATGCAGTTTATCTGTTTATCATTCCGACTGGCTGACACCGGCCTCCTGATAACCTTGGGCCCAGTTACTATTTCACACGCTCCCTTCTCAGAGCTGGTTATCCCAAGTAGCTCCGCAATATGGGGCAAGCCATTCAAGAGGGGACCATTATCAACTTGCCTCAGGATTGACGCTAAATGCAGTGTACTACATCATTGATACAGGTGACTACTTCATGTGGGCTGTCCAAGGGACATTGTGGTTTTGTCCTTGGATAGCAGAGCTATATGAAGTCACTTTTCCGAACTTGGTACTGTTTACTAAACAGTTGTAATATGCCTTCATTCAGTCACTAGCCAGCTTTAGCTGCTCCCTGGCTAGATAGTGGATGTCCTTTCTGTTATCGCCTCAACATAATACATTGCCAGTGGTCAGCATCAGGAAGCATGCTGATCAACAGATCACGAGATGGCCATAGCTCCCATCCAAATACCAAATTGACCAGTGTGATGTCAGTGGATTCACATACTGATGCTTGGTTGACCAGGAGTAAAGATGGCACCTGCACACGCCAGCCTAACTGATAGCTGGATATCACTGCAGCAGCTGTCAACAGTCATAATATAATGTTCTGTCCGACTGTGGTTGAAGGGAAGTGGTATGAGTATTGTGGATCCTGAGGCACAAAGAAGCTCTCACATTAGATTGGATTCAAAACAATTTGTCCCCTGATCACTGTGGAGCTCCCAGGGGACCCCAGATCTGCAGAGATTGTTAAAGGCTTGCAGGACTGTGAGAGAGGTGAAGTTTTGTGAGACAAAGGGAAGAGTTGAGTTGTATGTGATGAAATCATGTGTGTTGGACAAGACAGCTGTCAGCAGTGTGTGTGTGTGTGTGTGTGTGTGTTTGTGTGTGTGTGTGTGCATGATCATCAAAGCCAGCAATTTGTTAGACAGAACTGAAAGACAGAAAAGTGTGTGTATTAATGTTACAAAAGGGAAGAACAGCCGTGAGTTGCAAGATCATGAAGAACTGTAGACTGTGCTAATGATAAAATAATTGTTTTTGTGCTTCAGTTTAGAAGAAAATAAAATCACAGAAAATGTGATTGGACTTCGTTGTCAATTTTTCCGCATTGGTGTCATGTTGTCAATTTGTCACAGTATGTATTTCTGTGTATCTTCATATTATGGCCATCTGTGGTAAGTGCTTTATTTGTTTGTGGCACAAACTGGTTCCCAGGAACTGTAAGAAATGAACCGATGTCAGATAACAGTTTGAATGAGTTATGTTTTTGCTAGATCCAATATATTTCTCAAATAAACCTAACCATTTTTAAATAGAGCCAAAATTTAAAATAAAAATTGTTAGCAGATAGTATTTCAACATATTTACACTTGTCACATGTCTTATGTATGCATTTCTCTCATTATTTTAACTATTTTCATGATCATTTGAGGGTCCCTAAACCTTACTTATTGCCAGCAGACTTCTGATAGGTTCATCTTCAATCCTTTTAATTACTTTGTTTCCCTTGCATAGTGTGTTTACCCTAATTGCTATTACTTGGTCCTTTTTAATCTTAGAAATTTATTTAGCTTATGTTGCTGTTAATTACCATTTAAACATATACTAAGTGTAACATAGTGATTTTTCTGCTGCAGAAGAGGAAATGCGATTGAAAGAAGATCAGAGGCTTGCAGAGGAGACATTTCAGTCTCGGTTGGATCACACATCAACTCTGCTGCAAAAATTACAGCAAGTTCAAAATGATCGTTTGAGTGTTACTCCTCCAACACACTTATCACAAGTAGCCCATCCTTCAGAAAGTGAAGTACAACTTGGTATGTATAGTATAGAAATAGTATTAGTTGATTTAGAAGTAAAATAAGTTTGGTTGTATAAGGAAAGACTCTATATGTATATTTGTTTACTTTTATATGCGCTGATAAGGTTGAAGCAAGAGAGACAAATGAGGTTTAAGGAGCATGTAAGAAAATATAAACATATGGATAAATTGGCTTTTGCCGAGCATTTTTGGTCCAAGATCACTATTTGAAAGAAAAAGCAAAGGTTTCTTTCATTTTGCAAAGTGGTTGAACTCCTGATTTGAGAAAAACTATTTATATGTAAACACAATTTGTTAAATATGTTAAATTTTATATCCCGTATGAAAACAATCTCATCACACAATATGTCCAGCCAGAAAACCCATCACAACCCACAAAAGGAAGCATGACAGTGAGCCTAGGCTGATGATGGACAAATAACAGTCACAGAAACATGTTCCAGTATGTTTTTGTTAAATACGTGAGGCTAGAGAAATCAAAATTTCATTTTTGAGTATTTACTGTTTTAATTTCATTACTACTCCAAATTATAAAGTCGTGAGTCATAATTATTACTATTTGACGTTGCATTTATGCTAGTTAATAAGTTAATATGGATCACTACCTGTTTTTATCCAGAACATTTCAAAGGTCTTTCCTGAATTATCAGCTGCCTCCAACTGTTGTGAATTCCATTATTCCTCAAGTGATGAATGTACATGTATATTTTGTAATACATGCTAGATGTATAAAGTAGCCCTTTGTGAGATTTTGATCAATTTTTTGTTTGCATTTAATTTTTAGCTGAGAAAATTACAGAGAGCCTGAAAGACATGGCCAAGAAGGTAGAGCCCGGTGCAGTAGCTCCAGTTACAGCAATACGAAAGGCAATAGGAATAGTACCAGAACCAGCTTTTGTAGACACGGACAATAAAGAAACAGAAGGAAGCACCTCAGCAGTATGTGAAGAGGGTTCACAGGAAAATGCTACCATTGAAGTCTCAGCTGTGCTTGGAGATTCTGTTCCAAGTGAAACGGCAGTAGAAGATGTGGATGTGGAGGGTACTTCATCACAAGCAGAACCTGAAGAAGAACCAGGAGAAGTTCCAGACCTGGAATCTGAGCTTAGAGAATTTCTGGAAAGTGAACCTGCTCTAAGCAACTCCCCTTTACATGATGATCGGACTATTGAAGAAATTTTATCAGAATCGTAATCTTTATTGATTAAAAGAAAATATCTCATTTTTGTATCATATACAATATCTATCTTTGTGCTATTGTATCTTTAAGCACCTCAAAGAGAAAATATGTAAAGGAAAATTGCAGATATCTTATCCAATGATAGGTTTTAAAGAAAGTCAGTAAATTAAGTTTGTATAGACCCAAAGTGCATTAATTTTCCTGTGGTCCCATCCTTTATTCTAGTACTGTTAGGTGTCTGTGCAGTTTTGATAAAGAAAATGCTCTTTCAAAAACATGACTCAGTTATTCTGATCATTAATTAACTTAAATATCCCATTTTGTAAATGTCAAGGAATTAATGCTACTATTGCATCTAAATTCAAGGAGATTCTGTGCTGATTTTATAAATATGTTGTTCGCCCATTAATTCCCACACTATGAATTTGCTGTAATGGTAGAATAAACCTGTATCATGCATAAAACCCATATGGTGTAAGTTAGACCATGGATAATATCTGAGACATTGTTAATAGGCATATGCAGACCCAGAGTATTGCTGATAGTAATCATCAGTCATAAGCTTTCAGATTTCATGTTGCTGTTTCATAGATTTTCAATCTATGAGACTTTCAGTAATAAAGTGTCCTCTGAGTATATTACTGACATTCTGTAGAGTAAGATGAGTGATGTATTCTCATTCTCAGGCTATAGTTTTAGGCCATACATCACAGTCTCCAACTTTATTAACCCCAATTGGAGAGTTGCCTAATCCCTCTCTTAGAAGGACAGACGGATGGTTGATTGGACAGTTGAATTTTGGTTTAAGGACACTCAACTATTTAGTAGTCAGCACCCTTAAAAAATAAATTATGGCAAAAGCCAGAGATAAATTTCAATATAAAATAAAAACACTAGGAAAAAGGAAAATAAATATACATAAATATACAAAACAGAGAGTCAAAACCAGAATTAAAACAAGGTTATGTTGTTGTTGGCTAATGCTGGATTTCTGACAATGAAGTCATTAATCCTCTTGCTCTCCAATATTTTTCACTGATGGATGGGGCACTAGAAGTGGCCGGGCATATTTGAAGGTGGTCTCAATTCATTTCCTCTTGCAGATCACATAGAGGACAGAGTGGTGAAGAATATATTCCAATTCTGTTTAAATGTTTTGCCAATCATGTCCTGTAATCAACCTGAAGTTTGCAACTGCTGTTTTTCGAGGATACTCAGGAATTACTGTTTGAATGTTTGGTAGTTCCCATCTTTTATTCTTTGATTTTTCATAGTAATATTTTGAAACAAGGTTATAGAAAGGTTGAAAAAGTATAAATTTTCAATATCAAAGGTTTTAAATTCTCAGGTTCTTGCTTATCTTCGCTGTAAATTTCAAAACTCTCTTGACCACATGTTTGTCATCTGCCAGGACCTCTACAAGACTGACAGGCAATTGCAGAGAGTTTTGAAGGTGTGCTAGGGAAACACACTCTAGCAGCAGTCACAGACTAAAAAAGATTGTTGCACAGCAGGCAAAGAGGAGCAGGATCCATTTAAAAAGGTAACCATGCGTAAAATTGCAGTGGCCAGTAAAACATATTTCCGGTGAAATCTCGACATCAAATTTTTGGGTGGAATACAATACTTCCCCTACGTAAAAAAGGAAGTATGACAAGTAATACTTAAAATGGGGTTTTACTTGGATCTGAAGTTCAGACGAGCCTACTGCACAATGCGTAGTTTGTTCTGAAATCTTATCAAACAATTCTACGAAACTGTCTTTTGAAATGTCATTTTGAAAGCAAACATGAAAATTTAGTAAAGAAAGATTTACAGTACTAACTAAACTATAGTTTAACCCTCTATTGCCTGAATTATTTTGCTACATATGCCGTTCTTCCTCTAATTCGAAACCGGTTTAGATTAGGCGGTCTGAGAGGGCTTCAGCCTGCTGCCTCGGATAGCCATGATCGTTAAGGCAACACGTAGTGCACTGGCCATGCACTCAAAGCCTGAGGTCGTGAGTTCGAGTCTCGGCAACCACAATCAAATGTGCCTGTGGTAAAGGACGGGGAGGGCCCACGTAAAATAATCGGTGTGATGGCATGCGTGGATGATGACGGGGTATCATTTGACTGCGGTTGCATGGATTTTGCTTCTTTTCTTTAAAAAACAAAACAAAACACTACAATATAAATTGTAAAAAAAATACTTTTTTTACAATTCAAACCGTCTCAAATATGTATTTTTAATTGGTGACAGACAATATAACAAGAATATAGCAGAAAAAAAAGTTAAAACTAGTACAAATAGGAAAAAAAGCTTATGTATCTTATAAGTCACACCAGGCAATAAAGGGTTAATGAAACGCCCATTCCATTAAACCTAAATTACCTGATTGAGAACATCTCTTGCAGCGATATACAATCGATATTATAGTGATCTCAGAAACATGACTTACTCCACAACAAACATTCCGGTGGCCTCCATTCCAGGTGCTATGTCAAGATCGCTTACGTGGAGGAGGATGAGTTATGATACTCTTCATTTCTATTTATTGGTTTCCTCTTTCTAATCAATTAATAGCGTCGATGAGCAATTTCAGGTGTTACTAACTCAATTACCTTACTTACAACTACATATTAGCGCTTTACATTTCCCCTCAACACTATATATCACGAACATTTTGGGTCAGTCATATCCAGAGACAGGAAGTTTAGGCATTATAAATTACTAAAATAGGCAGACAAAAAGGCATAAATAGCTAAAATAGGTGGGAAAAAAGGCATTATAAATACTAAAACAGATCTCATTTTTCATTTTATATTTACCGATTTTCATTGTGTCATCGTAACATTCAGTTAAATAAGGTTTTCGCAAACTTGACTCGCTAGGTACACATTTGTTTGTATACATCTCCAAAAACTGTGATAATGTAGGATTCTGTAATTTCCACAAACTGATTCCGACGCTGAGGAAAGCTTTGCATATGTAAGTCGAATGCAAACTGAGATTTTTGACTCGGTGTTGCAATTACTGTTGGAAACAAAGAAATCTTTTTCCCAGTAACCTTGGAAAGTGCAATTTTTGTTTTTTATTGTGCTGACATGTGATGTAAAATGCCTCTTTTCATAGTTGACTGACTGCTCGCATATGAGTACCTTATCGTCGGTACAAAATACATCGGATTCAAAAGTATTAACGTAACTTTGTAATTTACTGCGTAAAGGAACACTTAATTTCCGCACCTTGCGGCTAGCTACAACAATGTAATGAAAACTGAATGAAAAACAAAGTTAGACCCGCACTCATTAGTGCCTTTTAAAATAAACACAAGCGGTAATTCAAACGCTTTCTGTTATCTACACATTTATTTGCGCGGCAGTACTCATTGTTACAAAGAAAATAATGAAGTGAATGAAGGACGCCTATGTTGTCTGCAACTTAAACACTTCAGCGAAGTAAGTTTTATTGTCACAGATTAACGGTTATTGAAATAAAGTGTACCTGAAGAAAATGTTTAATAATTAATCAGGAATAATTAAGTGATGAAATAAAGGCAACAAAACGCATTTATTTCGTAGAATAGGCATTTATATTTAAAAAGGCAGGAAAAAGGCAACATAAAGCTGTGGCATTTCAATCACAAAGGTATAATTCGTATAGATTAACTTTCAAATTGTAGATAGATTAGACACATTTAAAAAGATATTCTGCCCAAGTTCCGGTCTCTGGTAATATCTTACTGATTTTACACAAATAATGTGATGACTTCAGTCTCAGCCTTACACCTTACCATATTCGTTGTTCCCATCATTTCTCATTTCTTTATCAGTTATTTGAGCAAAGCTTTCTTATACTTAATGACTGTTCCCCTACCCGTTTTGGTCCACCTCATCAACATCCTTCATTCCCAGGTCTTTCAGTAGTTTCCTAATCACTTTGGCATAATGGCCAATGGACAGCGCAACTTGACTCTTTGGCAGTGACCACTTTCCTATATTTACCAACATAGACAAATCCCTAGTTTTGGCTACACGTAAAGCTTCCACTCCTCGACCGCATATACATGATTGTAACTCCTTTACCCATCGGCACTGTTACATCCAACTTATGCTATACACAGGAGCATCCTATGGTTCACGTGTCCTCCATTGTGGATACAGTGGTGTTCATTCCTCTCCAAACCAATCATACTCTTCCGGCAAACAGCAAACACATTTACAAACCTATGTGGTGATCCGCGGAGGCCATTGCTAAACGTAGGCTACTATTACGCTAATACCGACAGACACCGACACGTACATCTTTTTCGTTTTAAAAGCTCAAATAGCCTCTACTCGCTGAACTCTCAGAGAGGTTGGTGAAAGTACTGTGCTGAGTTATCACCTTCAATTTATACCCCCACAATGTGTCGCAAATTACGTTGGTTCACCCGCCATACAGGACGCCCTACTACCCCCTTTGATCTGGACATGCCACTTCAACAATTTCTTGAACAACATACCCCAGACACAGTAGCCAGTCTCAGTCCTTTCCCTGAGACTGAGAGAAGAACTTTTATTTGAAGGCACACTAACGCTCAGAGCTCCCATTACAACACACTGACTTATACCCTCAATGCTCACCAAAAATCCACTTCTCCGCGACCCGGTAGATTAACATAAGAAATTATTAAACATTTTCTACCTTCTCTACGCCTTATGATAACACAAGACTATTCGTTTATTCTGTACACTGGACGCATTACCGGTTCATGGCACCGTTTTTATATCCTACTGCTTTTCAAACCGAACAAAACGGGATGGTCAGCCACACATTATCGACCGATTGTTGTAGCTAACACGCTTCACAGACTTTTTGAACAAATTTTGAAAACCTGTCTCACTTTCTGCATGGAACTGTACAGTTTCTGCCCTAAGGGACAATATGGATGACATAAGGTTTTTTCCACTTCTTACAACCTCTTACTACTTAGGACATTGATGCCAATTGGACACGCAAGCGAGGACTTCTCGCTCGTTTTCTGAATATTTCACACGTGTACGAATCAGTGCATTTACACCCCTCATTCATATGTTAAGGAAACTTTACATTCCTACACCTATCGTCAGACTTATAGGTACACATATCACCTATTCACCGACAATCAATTGCAATTACCTCCGCGTTACAAATTCACTAATGGGTTATTAGAATCATTAAATCAAAGAAAACATGTAAACGGGGTATTCTGCGATTTATCTAAGGCTTTCGATTGTGTAGACCACCAAATCCTGCTATCAGAGAACTCCATTAACATGGTTTCACTCATACTTAACAAACAGGGTACAAAAAGTGAAAATATCGAAACCTAATTCAAATATACCTGATTATTCAAGGAGTAAAGTTATAAAACAAGGAGTTCCCCAAGGTTCTATTTTAGGACCATTACTTTTCTTAGTTTTTATAAATGATCTTGCACCAAGCTTAAACAAGTTGGCACAAGTATTTCTATTTGCTGATGATACAACATTATTAATTTCGCATAAAAGTTTAGATGGACTTAAAGAAACCTCACATCACATAACAACATTAATGCAATCTTGGTTCAATGCAAATGGTTTGCAACTAAATGTTAATAAAACAAATATTGTAAAATTTACTACCATTAATGCCGCACAGCATAACTTTGCAATAGACATACATGGTAACTCTGTTCAAGATTCAAATGCTTCTAAATTTTTAGGTATACAAATTGACAAGCACCTAAATTGGAAAACCCACATAGATGAAATTGCCCCTAAACTGAGCTCCGCATGCTATGCATTACTACTTCTGTCCTCCTTCAGTGATGCTCATACGTTAAAATAAGCTTACTTTGCGTACTTCCACTCGGTAATGAAATATGGTATACTCTTTTGGGGAGGTTCAACAAATTCAAAGAGAATTTTCATCTTACAAAAAAAGGCCATCAGAATTATATCACACTCTCATCCAAGAACATCATGTAGAAGCATTTTCAAAAACCTAGAAATATTAACCCTTACCGGAGATGAACTTCTACATAAAAAATAAAAACTACTTCACTACTAATTCTGACATCCACAATATCAATACAAGATCTAGATCTGAACTTCATATACCATCAACTAACCTCACGTGTCCAAAAAGGAGTGCATTACCAATGTATAAAAATATTTAATATGCTACCTAATGAGTTAAGGACCTGTAATGATAAGGTATTCAAAATTAAGCTAAAGGAATATCTTCTTAAGCATTCATGCTATACCATAAATGAATTTAACAACATCTAATGTAACCATTAGATCATTTTATGTTTATAATATTAATCCTGTCTATTGTAAATATTGTATAACATATTGACATGTTCCACATCCTGTTGCCAAGGCAAATTGTAGGATCTATGGAATGCAAATAAATGTATGTATGTATGTATGTACTTGTATTCCCAAGTCTGCTATAGCTCGCATAGTTTACCTCGGGGGCTTCTCTTGGTCCGCTTCTCTTTTATGAACTGCAGTACTGAGATTTCCCGAACATCAGGTGGTGCTTACCATTCATTTTATAGCAAAACTCTTTTTGTTCATGGAGACGCCGCTATTTTCTAAACTCCAACTGGGACTTGAAATGCTTTTAAGCTACAAAATTGGATCGAGGATGTAGGCACCCTTATATTTAAGGATATTTCGGGCTTTCAAAGAGGTCCAGGGGGAAATGACCCACAGGGGGCCTCTCCTATACTGCCTCAAATATGATTAACTTCTTCCTAAAGCACAACGTACTCACTCTAATTTGCAAAACCATGACGCTACCACCAACACCCTATTTCTATATTTTCTACAACACCTTTCCAAAGTTTTTCCTGGGCTCCCTCAGATTATTTATACCGATGGCTCCCTCTTCGCTCAAGGATCATGTGCCACCTGTTTCAATTAAACCACGGGTACCAGTGCCTTATACCCTCTTCCATCTCACTCTTCTAGCTATGCTGCAGAAATTTACGGCAACTATCTAACAACGTGTTAAATTTAAGGTCATAGAACAGGTCCACAAAATAAACTTCCTAGACACAAAAGTTGTAGAACACGCTGAAAATTACTGTGACTGACTCATCAAGGAGGCCATCCACATCAAATTACACCCCAACAATTACAACAGAGGTGGCGGACTTAAACTAAGTTCCACGTGGACAATAGCCATCAGAAACAGCAACACCATGGACCCTGAACAAAATACGTACCCGCAGGATTTTTTTTTTTTTTTTTTTTTTTTTTTTTTTGAAAGGGGAGACGGAAAGAGAGTTGGAGAGAAGAAAGAGTTGGCTTATTTCGCCGGGGAGAGTGGGAACAATGGAGAGGGGAGAAAGCTAAACTAAAGGTTTTCAAGAGGGGATTTTGGGAGAAGTGTGACTAACCTCTCGAGGTTACGCCGAAGCACCCTCGTTAGTATGGGAAAGGTACAGCCGGCTATTACCGGCATCAAGGAAGGGTATTCCGGGTGACAGACATGGCTAGGCCCTGACTGCCACACACGGGGAGTTAGGAGTGGGATGGGTTAGTTCCGAGATCATCTAGGTTAGCGGTTCCAGTTCCACGAGCGTTTACCTGTGACGCCTCTACACATCATTGTTTTGCATTGTTCATCGCAAGGATAACGATAGTGATCGTAGAAGCCAGTTCTTGCAAAATCTGGATGATCAAACTGCTGTGGCATTGGTTGTGCAGAGGTGTGCGCTTGTGTAGATGTAAGAGGCTACTGAAGTTGACCTTGTCGCTGTTGATGATGATTAGCCTGCAGGGATGGTGGCAGGAAGTGGTGTAGTTCTGTTTGAGTTGTAGCCAGTTGTGTTGTTGCAGTGGTCCTGCTCTCGATCTGTGTCAGCTTCTGCTGGACTGATTCTAGAGTTTCACTGTTGACTGCGACGTATTGTGTGAGAGCTCTGACTTCAGTTTCTAGCGCTTCTACTGGTTCTTTAAGATGAAGTCCGGAGATTGTGTTGGCGGCGGTGTTGATGATAGTGGTGACGGCGTTGGTTAGTTGTTGTAGGGAGTCTTCGATACTACCCAGTCGTCGGTTGAGGCTAAGAATCTCAGAGCAGAGATATTCCACTTCCTTACTGGGCGGTTGTGTACTGGCGGTGGCGGCGTCGTATGTGAAGTTCGACCCTTGGAGTGTTGGTGGTTGTTGCTGCGTAGACTGCGTTGGCGGTTGTGGAGGCTGAGGAGGTTGAGACTGCTCACGTTGTGATGCGGCGTGGTCTCTGTACCTCGGATAGAGCGGACAGCAAACCTGCCCGGTGTAGTGGTCTCTCCTGTCGCAGGTGGCGCAATACTTACGACGTCGGGTGAGGTCGTGGTGCTGACAGGAGGATGTCAGTACTGCTGCTCCACAGTAGTGATATTTGGCTCGGGCGACACAGGACTGGGCTTCATGTCCGTAAGAGCAACATCTACGGCAAGGCCGGATCCATTCGCTCCGACTACACTCTATACGAATGTGTCGGCCGAAGAAGGTGAGTCTTGAGGTGATGGCGGCGGTGTAATGCGTCCTGTCTTGAAACACAAGTCGCACTAGGGGCATCGCTCCGTAGTTTCCCCTAATTCTTCAGGTACCGACTAGTGAGCTCCATTTTCGCTGTCCCTCCTGTAGTAGAATCTGCGGATGCAGGTCTCGATGAAACCCAATGGCAACTGCGCCGAAGCGACCGTACCGTGGGTTGGTTACTGGAGGTACGGTGGCGGCGGTGTTGTCTTGAGGTGGCGCGTTGCTAGTAGCGGCGTTCTGCGTCGGGTTGGTAGCTGCGGAATCAGCGGCCAATGCGGTTCCATCTTCCGGCGTAATCTGCGTATTCCGGCGATGTTTCTTCTTTACCATGCTTCCTCCACGCTCCACGGAGCCACCCGCAGGAAGCGAGTTTTGCTTAAGAAAAGTGGCGAAAGTTTTTTTTTTTAATTTTTTTCTTTTTCTTTTCTTTTCTTTTTTTTTTTTTTTATTATTTTTTTTAAAGGGGAGACAGAGAGTTGGAGATAAAAGAGTAGCTTATTTCGCCGGGAGTGCGGAATGTAAGGATTTCACGGGAAGAATTGGGAGGAGTGTTGCGTTGGGATGAGGTTCCGCTGAGCACCCTCGATAGTTAGGTTCTTGCCCGGTAATTAATTACCGGTTACGTGAAGGGTGGCCGGGTGACAGTCATGGCCGAGGCCCTGACTGGCACACGCGGGGAGTTCGGCGGAAGATATCTAGGTGAATCTGGATTATCTGGGTGAGCGTCTGTTGTGGAAATTTAGGGTTTTGCCGCTACAGCGCATGTAGTCACACATCTCGTCGCAAGGTGCATGACCATGGTCGTAGAAGCCGATTGACTCTTGTTCTCTTCGTTGTGGTGGTGGAGCTTGTTGAGGAGGACTGGACGTATATGCTGCGGTGTGTGGCTGGTGGAGTTGGCGTTGATACTGAAGATGGTGTTTTGTCTGCTGGGGTTGATATTTGTAGAGCTGTTCCTCTACTTGTGTTCCTGCTTCGTGTGTTGTTGGAGGAGTGGGCGGGTCTGGAATTTCCTCAAGCCGAGCAAGCTCACGCCGGATTGATTGAAGAAGTTCAGTGTTGTCCAATTCAATCACTGCAGCTCGAAGTTCGTTAAGAAGTCTTGCTGCAGCGTTGAAGCCGGTGGTGTGGTGAGTAAGCAAACGTTTCAGTCCAGCAAGCCTCTTGTTGGTGGTCTTTCTTGAAGAGTTGAGGTGGTGTTGTCGTGTTCGGACTTCTGTTTGTAGGGCTTTCACGGGTTCTTTTGGGTCCAGTTCGGAGATGGTGTTGGTGGTGGTGTTGATGAAAGTGGAGACGGCGGTGGTGAGCTGTTGAAGTGAGACCTCAATGGTGCCCAGGCTTTGATTGAGGCTATAAACCTCGGTGCGGAGATGCTGGACCTCCTTACTGGGCAGCTGTGATTCTGCGGTGGCGGCGGCGTAATTGAAGTTTGGTCTTGGTTGCTGCGTAGACTGCGTTGGAGTATCATGTTGAGTTGGTGCTGTGTCTGCGTTGGCAGGTGCAGGTCTATTATGGGGCTTAGAGGCTGCGACGACTGGTGCTGGATCGTAGGTGGTGGTGCTTTTGTGTTGGAAGGAGCTCCTCGGCGGTGCGGCTGGGAGGCTGCGGTGGCTGGTGGTGGTTGAGTGGTCCGGGCTCGTGGGTAGAAAGGGCACTGCGCCTGGCCTGTAAAGTGGCCGAAGCCGTTACAGGTGGCGCAGTACCGTCGTCGTCGGCGAAGGTCGTGATGAGTGCAGTCCTGGGTGTGACAAAAGGCCCCACAGTAATGGCACCGAGGGGCGGCGTAGCAGGAGGTGGCGTCATGCCCGAAGCGGCAACAGCGACGACAGGGCACGTGTCTGGAAGTTCGACCGGGCTCGGCGTGCAGATGCCTTCCGAGGAGGGACAAGTCCGTCCTTAAGGCGGCCTCGCGGTCGGTGGTGGTGGCGAAGATTATGCGAAGAAGGCTTGACGGTCCCTGAGAGGTGATGATACGAGAAGCTCTCATTGCTGAGGGCAATTGTTCACGCGCTGCATGTAGAACATGCCTCTCTGGGATGTCCCTAGGAACTCCTCTGATGATGACACTGGCCCACGAAGAGGAGCCAGTGTGTGCAGGCGGCGGTGGTGTAGTGTCCGGAGGTGGGCTGGTAGTCGGTGGTGGCGGAACGGCAACTCCGGGAGTGGCACTCCCACTACCTCTCCCTGGGAGCAGTCCTCCTTCCTTGGCGGCAGTGACCGCTCGAGAGGCTGTCTTTTTTTTTTTTTTTTTTTTTTTTTTTTGTGGTGGGGAAAAAGGCTACTTACGCCCTTACCGCATGCATGCATGCGAGTGTAAGACTCCTACCCTGGCTTCGAACCCGGGCAGCCTACTCACTAAAAAACCCCACCGGAAGTCGAGGTCAAGGCCTCGATGCTGCAGTACCGCATAAAGCACCTGCGCATTCTGTGGTGAGAGATGGAAGCTGCCTGCCAGTGGCAGTAACAGCGAGTATTACTGATGTGCCGGAGGACAAACATGACATAAGCCCTGAGTGCCCCCTGGTAGTAATTAGTGGTGATGTGTTTGATAGTTGATCGTGTTCTTTTTGTGTTTCAGCCATTTGGCATCGTTAGGTGTAGATGGATGTGAGGGATGAGTGAAATGAGCATGTTTAGTTTTTAAAATTCCACCCGAAGGTTTCGTTTCTATCCTTAGCGTATTTTTTTTTAATTTTATTGTTTATTTATATTGCGTCCTATAATCTATGCTAGAAGTATTTTAAGATATGCTTATATAACTAGGTGCAGTTATGGTGAAATTTATAAGATTTACAACTTGTAGAGCTAACTTCTACTGTGTCATTTAATCTTACTTACTATGGTGTGATTAAGCCGGAGGCTTCGTCAATATGGCTGTCTCTGTGGCTGCGGTGCGGTAGTACTAGCGATGCTAGCGCTTCGTGCGGCTCCGGCTGTAACTTCGGCTGGCTGCGGTGTAGTGGTACAAGCGCTGCTGACGCTTGGCGCGGCTCTGTCCGTAATTTCGGCGGCTGCGCTGGATGTTTCGGCGTTCTGTGTTGCTATGTTGTTTACGGGTTCGGGAGCCAATATGGTTCCGTTACCCTGTGAAGGCGGCGAACATGTCCGCAGGATATTTTTTTTTTTTTTTTTTTTTTTTTTGTGGTGGGGAAAAAGGCTGCTTACGCCCTAACTGCATGCACGCATGCGAGTGTAAGACTCCTACCCGGGCAGCCTACTCACTAAGAAACCCCACCGGAAGAGTCCAGAGATCAAAACCTCGGTGTTGCAGTACCGCAATAATGCACCTGCACATTCTATGGTGACGATGGAAGCTGCTTGCCAGAGGCAGTAACAGCGTGGTGATGCTGAAGGCCAGGAGACACTCATGACCTAAGCCCTGAGAGCCCCCTGGTAGCAGTCATTGGTGATAATGGTGAGTGGTGTGCTCTGATTCTTGTGGTGAAATGAAATGGTCATGATGGGTGAATGAATGATGATGGCTGAGTCCTGGAGTGAAGTGGATCAATCCGGATACGCCGTACACTTCATGGAGCGACACAACTCCGAGCAGGGGTAGCCGTCGTGAATGTGGAAGCCCGCTGCCTTGGCTCGTGAAGGTAGGAACTGCGGTGGTTGTTGTAGTCGAGCTGGTGGTGTCTCCTTGGTGCGGCGAGTCTGTGTTGAGACGTCCCTGGTGGTGGTCGGATTGGCAGTCGGGATCTCGAGCCGTCCAAGCGTCTGCTTAATTGGCTCGAGAGCCTCGGTGACGTTCCTCGTGATGGTGCCACTTGCTGCGGCGGAGATTGTGGCGGGCGATTCTTCAATCGCAGCCAGGCGGGCGCTGACATTCAGTACCTCCGCGTGGAGGTCCTGGATCGCATTCCGTAGCTCCTGGCTGACTGCGGGTACTGGTGGGGCTGCCGGTGGTGGTGTAGTTCCTGGAGCTGGTTGGCTGGTGCTGCTGATTTGTGGTGCTGGTCGTTGTTGTGTTGGTGTGTTGATCTGTTGTGAAAATCGGCGCGGATGGAGAGGGCACTGTGCCTGGCCTGTATAATGGCCGAAGCCATTACAGGTAGCACAGTACCGGCGGCGGTGTCGCAGGTCGTGACCCATGCACTGCACTGTCAATGCCCGGACACCGCAATAGTGGCACCGCGGGCTGGCAGAGCAGGTCTCGGCCTGGTGGCTGAACTGGCAGCAGCGGCGACATGGGACCAGGCGATCCGTTCTACTGGCCTCAATGCGCAGGCATTGCCCTAACAAGGGCAGCCCCGCCGTCAAGGCAGCTTCCCGGTCGGCCCGGTCCGCAAACTCTAGTCGAACCATCATGGTAGGGCCGCGATCTGTATGAATTCTCGTGGCCCTGACACTGGATTGCCACAGTTGCCTGGCGGCTGACAGCAGGTAGCGGCACGCAAAGTCCCGTGGAACTCCGCACACTACAGCACTATGCCGCCAGGAGGAAACTGTGGGTGGCGGTGGCGGCGTCGGCTGGCGGTGTTGGGTTGGCGGCGGTGTCGGCGTCGGCTGGGGGTGCTGGGTTGGCGGCGGCGTGTGCGCTGGCTCTGCCGCGACTGCTCGTGGCGGAGACTCAGCCACGACTGGTGAGACTGGGCAGCTGGCTGAGAGCGGCTGTCGCTCTGACTTGGCGCGCTCAGGCGGTGAGTCCGGCGAAGTTCTCTGCGGCGTGTCTGCTCGCGCCAAGACCGAAGTCTTTTGCGCGGGTTTTGTGCTGGTCTTCTCTGTTTTCTTTTTCCCCATGTTGACGTTCTGTTGGAGCTGAAGATCAGGTCCGTCAGTCTCTCGGCGTAGAAGAGCCTGGTTGCTTTTTATTTTTATTTTTTATTTTTTTTTTAAGGATGGCCCCAACCCGCCGTCCTCGGTGGCGATCATCCAGAGGAGCTACATCGCCTCCCCATGCACATGCGCAAGCACAAGCAGGGGGACAGGGTGCTAGAGTAGTGATAAGTATGTTGTCGGGTTCCGCGTAGTACCCCGGCAGTGTGGCGTATGTACTAGCATGCACTACATGCATCGTGTATGTGTTGTGCCGGGTGATACTCATACCGAGGTCTGAGTAGCACCATCGGGAATTAATGTATTAAGTTGTTAGTAGGACTAACAGACTGACAGTGTTACGTTTGTATAGGGGATACTTGACAGACTGGACGTTGTTAGATGGCTACCGAAGCCAGGAGACAGACAGACGGACACTGAAGGATATAGACAATAATAGAGTGTATTACGCGATTCAGTGGTTGGGCGGGTGTGTGGTGAAGTTGTACATGCCATGCAATGTAATAAGCTGGTATTCATGCAAGCTGTGTTAAGCAAGTAGTGCATGGTGAAGCAATTTCCAATTTCATGTCCGGGTCCATAGCCAGGTCAGATTCCTTACAGTTGGGGGGGGGGGGCCTCATCCCCCCCCCGGTCCGCCCTGAAACACAGGGACTTTGAGGGTTGCATGGAGATAAGGAGGATTGGAAGGGTGGTTGATTGGCGAAAAATGGTGATCCTTGTTAGAAGTGGCAGCTGTAGAGCTGAAACAGAGAAGTTATGGAGGTTTAAATGTGTTGAAAAGGTGTATTGCTACGTCAATGGCTGGATTGGGATTGGTTATAGATCTGTCGAAGAGATAGAGTGGTCGTTTGTGTCCAAGGGGGTCTGTTTCGTAGTTGCCCATGGATTGTACAAGTACGTTGGGGTTAGTTTTGGCTCTGTCATATAAGTCAGCGGCAAGCTTTTTAATGAATTCCTCAAGATTAAGTATCTTGAGTTCATCATGTAGTTTCCGAGCCGGAGCAAAAGCAGGAACTTTTGCAATGACTCGGAGTATTCCGTTCTGGAATCGTATCAGTGTTTTTATGTGTGTAGTGGCAGCGTATCCCCAAACGGGGGAGGCATAAGTAAGTATGGGACGAATAAGAGTTTTGTACAGTGTGAGTCCAAATTTAGGGCTTAGAGAGCTATTGAGGTTAATGAGGGGATAGAGATTACGTAGTTGGGCTCGTGCTTTCCGTCGTGTTCGTGTAATATGTGGTTTCCAAGTAAGTCCCTGGTCCATTAGTACTCCCAGGTACACTACTTGGTCAGTCCAGGGTATGTCGCTGTTGAAAAGTTGTAATGGTGCCAGAGAATGTGCTGGAAATCGATGCTTGATTTTCTTCGTGAAGATAATGGCTTGGGATTTTTGACTATTAACTTTTATTCGCCATTTACGGAGCCATGGTTCCAGAATAGTAAGTGCATTTTGTAGTCTCGTTCTCACGAGGGAAATGCTGCGGGACTGTGTAGTTAATGAAGTATCGTCCGCATAAAGATAAAGATTAATATTTGGGACCTTCGGTATGTCATTTATGTAAATGTTAAATAGTGAAGGCCCGAGTAAACTACCCTGGGGTACTCCCGCTCTTATAATGTGCGGATTAGATGTAGCTCCGTTTATTGTAGACACAAATTTGCGATTGTTGAGGTAGTTGGCAACAAGTTTAACCATTGTGTCCGACACATTTATGTTTTGAAGTCTACGTAATAGTCCTTCGTGCCAGACACGGTCAAAAGCGCGTTCAATGTCCAATAGGACGGCGCCTGTAGACTGTTTGAAATTAAACGCGTGCGTAATATTTTCAGTTATACGAAGAAGCTGAAGTGTGGTCGAAGGTTTACCGCGAAATCCAAATTGTTCCGGAATTATAATGTTGTCGTTTATGAAGATGGGCATTGAGTCTTTTCAAAATGATGCGTTCAAAAAGTTTGCTTAGAGTACTAAGCAAACTTATTGGTCTATAATTTTGTGGGTTGGTCAAATCTTTGTGTTTCTTGGGAAAATGCAATATTTTTGCAAGTTTCCAAGTATCGGGGAAGTAGGCGGAATCAAGTGCGAAATTAAAGATTTCCGCGAGCCTCTGAAGAGCCCGGGCTGGGAGATTTTTTAGAACTATATTTGGTATATCATCCAGGCCCGGAGCTTTCTTATTAGGTAAGTGCCTAATAATCCATTGTATTTCTGAGGCGCAGGTTTTTCGAATTTTGTTGTGTGTGGGTCTGTTTTTAAGTTCCCGAGTGACAAATGTAGTTTCCAAAATAAATTCCCTATTTGAGGGTTCTAGATTTGGAGTAAGTGTTTCCTCCAATGCATTTGCCAGCATTTCTGCTTTGTCGAGGTCAGAAGTGGCTACTTGTTGTTGAATTCGAAGTGGTGGAATAGTAGTCTTCTCGCGGTTTAAATTTTTAGCTATGCGCCACACAGACGCATGATTAGCATCCAAGCCGGATAGAGTGTCCGCCCATTGTCTGGATAAATAATAGGAAGTGCGTTTGCGTAAGTTATTTTGAATGGATACGAATTTTTTGTGGTCTACTGGTTGCCTTGTTTTTTGCCATTTTCTTCGCGCACGATTTCTGGCAGTAGCAAGTCCTTTAATGTCTGATGGCAGGTGTGTAGTTTTGTTTGTAGGAAGGTGTAAAGGTACTGGCATCATAGTGGCAAACTGTATATTAGTCTGTAGTTGTTCGACAGCGTTGTTGAGGTCTGCAATTGTTGAAATGGGAGTGTGAGAGATTTCTGTGTTGAGTATGTTCTGGAAGGCTTGCCAGTCTGCTTTACTGTAGTTGCGTCTGGGTGTTTGTACTGTCGGAGTCAAGGATCCTTCGAAAGTAAGGATTACTGGAAGATGGTCGGAAGAGAGGTCATTGATGGGGTCCATTTTAAGACGGAGGTTAAGTCCGCGTATGATGGCAGTATCTAAAATGTCAGGTGAGTGTTGCGCCTGGAATGGGATAAAGGTGTATTCTGTAGGGGCATAAATAATATAATCTGAGTGATTTTCGTGATTGAGGAGAGTGTGTCCGGCGTTATTAGCAGCGCGAGAATTCCAGAGTTGATGTTTCGCGTTAAGGTCTCCGGCGATAATGATGTTATGATTTAAATTTAACAAGGCATCTAGATCATCGATGTCTAGATGACCGGGTGGATTGTAAGCCGAAATAATAAGTGTTTTGGTGTTACTAATTTTAACGAATACACCAGTGGCTTCGAGTGTATTTAGGGTCGGGATTGGAGCGAATTCATGCTCGATAGTATTTTTAATAATTATCGCGGTGCCACCACCATATCTGTCTCTGTCAGAGCGGTAAATTCTGAAATTCGGAATATTAAATCGCGTATTGATGGCTAGATGTGTTTCCTGAATTAAAATAATATCTATATTATGCGTTGTCGCGAAGTCAATAAGTTCAGGTTTACGTCTGAGTATTCCATGGGCATTCCAAGTCATTATTTTAATAATTTGGTCAGCCATTATTCATAGAAATGGGTGAGCGGGTTAGAAAGCATTTGGAAGAATTTGGAGTGGGCATGCAGAAATTGAGGGATTTGACTTGGATTTTGTGGCATTCGGGAAGTGATGTTGTGTAGAGATTGATAAATATCACCCCAGTGCATAGGGGAATGGTTCAGGGGGGGACGCATTTGGTATTGTGTGGAGTAATTGTTGTATTGATTTGGGATGTGGGAGTGGGAGAGGAGGGAGGGGTTTGTCGATGTTGGATAAGCACGGTTGGGATTCTGTGTGTTGCGGGAAGGTGGTTGGGATGGCCTATGTGCGGCATTAGACTCTGTCGTGTTGTTATAAGGAGCACGCGTTGGTTGAATGTTTTGTGCGACTCCAGGTTGGGAATACCTGTATGGGTTGCCCGACCTGAGTCGCTCTAGCTGCTGCCTGTACTCAGGGCAGGCTTTATAGCGTGCCCCGTGTCCCACCTGGAAGCATAGAGCACATTTGCGTTGCTCTAGGGCACGCTGACAGAGACGTGACTCGTGGTATAGTGCGCACTTGGAGCACACAGGTTTTGATGCGGTGCAACCTCTCTCGGAGTGTCCCAGGCGTTGACACCTGCCGCATTGTTGAATCGGGGGGGGGGGGCTGATAGTCCTCAACTCTTACCTTGCAATGACATGCAAGCGTAAGTTTGAGGAGCCTCTCCCTATCCTCGATGTTCTTAACCTCGACGAGGTAGATGGGTAATAAGGGGCGACCCCTGGAGAGCCGCCTCAGCTGGACCACCCTGGAGGCCACGATACCAGCACGTTGAAGATCGATCTGCAACATACTTTCTGCGTGGTTCAGAAAGAGTTGCTTAATGACCACTCTATAAGACCGGTCATCCTTTCCCTGTGACAGTTGATAGGACCAAGACTGCTCCTTCAGGAGATTACACCAATTGGTGTAGCCCTCCTGAGAGGAGGTACGTATCATCCAGTCCCCTGACACAGGTGCAATTTGTACCGTGTACTTAAGGTCTGGCCATCTAGTGTCAAAAACCTCCATAAGGGAAGGAAAATTTTCCTGTCCCTTATGGACGTATAATGGCGCTTACTGTGCGGCCCTCTCAGCATAGGAAAGGGTTGTTGGTTGGTTTGGTAGGGATGGGTGTGGAGTTTGAGAGGAAGAAGGAATTTGAGGAGTGTGAAGGGGCATTTGGGCTGTAGAGGTTGAGGGTTGATTTGTCAAGAGAGGAAGATGGGAACTGGTAGTGAGATGATTTTTGGTGTTGGTAGAGAAAGAAGAAGGGGGGTGCGAAGTGATTCGTGATTGATTTGGAAGGGGTGGAAATGAAGTTTGAAAGGAAGAGAGGAGTTGGGCTGTAGAGGTTGAAGGTTCATTTGTGAAGAGAGGAAGATGTGAATTGGGAGCGAGAAGATTGTTGCTATTGATAGAGAAAGAAGAGGAGGGGAATGGGATGTGTGATTGGTTTGATGAGTGTGGAGAAGGAGCGTGAGGGGTGGGAAGGGCTTTGGAAGTGGAGGGTGTTTGGGTGATATTTGAGGAAGTGGAAGGCTGGGAATTTGATGGGGGTAGGGTAGGTTTAGGGGATGTGGAGAGGATTTGGTCTTGGGAGATACAGGGTGGATGTGAAGGAGCAGAGAAGGTAGTAGGAGGCTCAGGGTTAGGTTGTATTGGAAGAGGGTTTGAGGAGGTAAGGGGTGAGGCAGGGGGGCTGACAGTGTCGAACCCCGAGGCCGACCAGATACTTGCACCCTTGCCTATGAGGAAAACCCTAAGATTACGGTAATCCTCACGTGAAGAGGCCCGTACCATTTGGACCCCGGTGATTGTTTCACATGTCCGCTGGAGGTTATGAGGTGTGTGAACCCGGCCAAACTCCTCCAAACAGGGCATCAAGCCCCCTCTGGTCCAAGGCAACAAAGAGCCAGGGTGGCAAGACAGCCCTGTCGGTTCCAGAATGACCAGCCTCTGCAGAAGGTTGGGTTGTGATAGGAGAAGGGTTTTCTGGAGGTGGGGAAGGAGATCTGGAATTTGTCCTCGAACGGGATCGTTTGTTAGACTTCTGCTGCAGGGATTCCAGACCAGGGCTTGGGTTAGGAAGAAGATGATTGAAATTTTCGGAAGTGGAGGGGATTTGTGAGTTAGGTGAGGAAGGTGGAAGAGAGTTAGGTAGATCAGAAATGAAAGAAGTTGAGGCATCGGATGGTTTGGGGGGTTAGGTTAGACGGGAGTGAGTGAAACAGTACTTAGTTTCATGATGGGAGCAGGCCTAGGTGGCAGAGGTTCATCAGGTGATGAAAAGGTTGCAGAGGGTGTAGATGGGGAAGAGAAGGAGGATGATGAGGGTGCAGGTGAGGGAGTAGAGGATCTGGTACCACCGACCTCAGCCATGAGGTTTCTGGCAACAACCCTGCCCGGTGGAGCCGTCTCCGTAGGAGAATACACCACTGGCTTTCCACACTTCCCCATTGGAAATGTCAAAAGTCAGCAGCAGGAAAGAATGGCTTGTGTCGTAGTATGTGTAGAGTACGTTGAGTTAGTAGAAAGAGGGAAGCTTACAAGCTAATAGAAAAGATGAAAGGAGAATGATAGAAGTAGAGAAAAGAGCTGATAGAGGGTGCTAATAAGCCCGAGCGACAGTGGACCGAACCCAGTAATGGGCGCCTTGGTACCAGTTTATGATAAACTATTGGCTAGGTCTTGTCACTGTGCCCTGTTATCAAGCTAGAGTGTCTATGTGATCAGTGTGAAGGTACTTCTCGGCAAAAATAGCCTGGTTGCCTTCAGTCACTGACCGGCGTTGACTAAGTGATCCTGGCGGATAGCGCTGGCTTGATGGCCGGTGTGAAGAGCGTTGGCGAATCGTAGCGTAGCGTGGCTTCCTTCTTCGACGACTCGGGGCCCTGGTTGCTTGCCGCAGGATTTTTTTTTTTAACCGTGGAGGGGAGTAATTGAAAGCTTTAAGCTGGCATGAATTTCATGCGAGCGAGTCAAATGTTGCTTTTTGGTAATGCCCATGAAACCTGGACATGACCAAGAGAGATAAATGCATTGTTAAATTTGTATTGATATTAGACGCGGTTACGCTTACTTATGATTAGGTTGCACAGGCATAGGCCTGTTAGTCATGATGTAATTTGTGCGATGCTTAAGTCTAGGGTCGCACAGGTATTTTACCTGCCAGTCGTTATGATATCTGCTAATGTTATTGCTAGCATACCTGAGGTTATTCGTGCAATTTGAGCTTATATCTAGTGTTGCACAGACCTGCCAGTCGTTATAATATCTGCTAATGTTAGTGTTAGCATACCTGAGGTTATTCGTGCAATGTTTGAGCTTATATCTAATGTTTCACAGGTGTTTACCTGCCAGGCGTTATAATATTTGCCAATGTTAGAGTTAGTGTAACTGAAGTTAATCGTGCAATATTTGAGCTTATATCTAGCGATGCACAGGTGAAAACCTGCAAGTCGTTGTGAGATAAGCTAATGTTAGTGTTAGAGTAAAAAGATATTTTCGTGCAAAATTAAGGCTTATGTCTAGTGTTGCACAGGTATGTACCTGCAAGTCGTTAGAATCAGCTAATGGTCTGTGATTTTTACGCATGCTTAATATAAATGTTATCGTGCTTGATTTCTTCTTTGTCTGCCCTAGATAGGCAGGTCTTGTATAAGCGTTTGTCCTGGTCTCGCCGTGTCGTCGGAGTGTCCTACTCCATCATACGGTGGCCCGCTTTCACCGCGCACGTAGGACACTGGTGGGAGGCCCTAGTTCTCCCGGTCCGCCTCGGCGGTCGCCGAGGGCTTGTAGGGCTCTGTGGCAGGCTGCGGTCTGAAACAGGGAATAAGGAAGGTTTAGTTGTGTGGTGAGAGGGAACAGTCCTCTGTCAAAGTTTCATTTAGTCGTGTAGTAGGTTGTTCAAGAATCCCTCTACTTCCGTTTATTTGAAGTTAAATTTCTGTCGAAAAGCGCTTGCGGTCTAGCGTGTTTATAAATTTCCGTAGTATAGTTACCGAGATTCGTTACTAAAGGATTGTGATGTTTATGCAAGTGTTTATATGTATCGTGTGATAGCTTTTTAATGAATTGCTCTATCGTGTGCATTTTTAGTTCGTCGTGTAATAGGTCCGCTGGTGCAGTGTATGGCACTTTTGCTACCAGTCGCAGTATTTTATTTTGTAGCCTTTGTAGGCGCGTAATATGTGTTTTTGCGGCATAACCCCAAACCGGAGCAGCGTAAGTGAGTATAGGGCGGATAAGCGTCTTATATAATGTTAGTCCCATTTTGAGTTTTAGTTGCGAGTTCATGTTTATAAGGGGATATACCTTGCCTAATTGGGCGTTCGCTTTTCCTCTTATTTGGAATATATGCTGCTTCCATGTGAGTCCCTGGTCCATTTTAAGCCCTAACCAGGTGACTGTGTTTTTCCACTCAATGTTCTCTCCAAAAATGGTGAGTGGTGGAAGCTGGTGTTTTCCTAGTCTATGGTTGACTCTTTTGGTGGATATGATAGCCTGCGTTTTCTTGGCATTCACCTTAATTCTCCATTTGGTGAACCAATCCTGTAGCTCGTTAAGGGCGTTTTGTAGCCTCCTGTGTATGAACTCGACTTTCCCCGATTGCGCTACTATTGCCGTGTCATCTGCATAGATGAATAAGTTCGTGTTGTGTGTTTTCGGGATATCGTTCATCGTTATATTAAAGATAATCGGCCCCAACATACTTCCTTGTGGGACTCCCGCTTTTATAGGGCGGGGTGAAGAGAGGTGGTTGTTAACTCTGGACTTGAATATCCGATTGTGTAGATAGTTTGCGATTAGTTTAATTAGAGAGTCGTGTATATTGTCACCGTGCTCGCCGCATCTAATTGCCGACAACAGCAGTGTCACCCATCGCATTATTGTCGGCACTACCGCAAAGGAGCCGAAGGAAAGAGACAGAGCATGGCCGCATTGTTGGGGCGCTTGCCGAAAGAGAGAAAAGGATAGACACTTCGAGAATCTTCTCTGCTTTGTATCTCGCCGCAATAAGTGAACGTTCCTGAAGCTTCCAGAATAGTGCCTGGGAGATATAAATAGCGGTAAAGTGTGAGAAGAGTCAGACGTATGTGAAGCGTTGAGTAGTGCCGACGGAGAACAGTGAGACGTATGTGAAGGTTGAGTAGTCGTGCCGACGGAGACGGACAGACGATGTGGAGAGTTGTGCCGACGGAGAAGAGTTAGTTCTTTGTGTCACGAATTCGGAGCCGTGCTGTTGGAGAATCGGAAAAGACTTTCTTGTTGTTGCAACGAGTGTACAAAGTTACTGTTTACGGAAATAAAAGTGTTTCTTTATCTCGACTACATCTGTCTACTTTACTACACGCCAACCCAAAAGTCACACTGGTGTCAGAAGTGGGATCCGTCGAATTGCTTCTAGTTTCATTACATCGTCAGAAGTGCAACGTTAGAACCAAGATGGAGGGAGATTCAGAAACCAGGATGATGGCAATGATGAAAGAATTATTCGCCGAAATGAAGACGGTAATGGCTGAAATAAAGACGGCAAACGACAATCTCGCTGCCAAAATGAAGACGGCAAACGACAACCTCGCTGCCGAGCTGAAAGAGATGAAGACGGCAAACGACAACCTCGCTGCCAAAATGGAAACGTCAAACGACAACCTCGCTGCCAAAATGGAAACGTCAAACAACAACCTCGCTGCCGAGCTGAAAGAGATGAAGACGGAGCTATCGGCGAAAATTCATGGCGAACTGACTGGCGTGACGGAAGACGTGGAAGAACTCGGCGAAAAGGTGGTAGACCTCTGCCAGCACGTGGACGTCGTGGAGGACGACGGGGAACGTCTTGGCGCCCTGGTAGTAAGAGTTGACGAGAGCGTCAAAGTACTGGATGCCAGGGGCAGACGGAATAGCGCGGAGCCGGGGAGGGAGCACCTAATGGCCGAGGCGACAGTTGCGCCCGTTCCAGATGATGTGAGGGAAGACGTGGAACAACTCGGCGAACTGATTGGCATGACGGAAGACGTGGAACAACTCGGCGAACTGATTGGCGTGACGGAATGCGTGGAAGAACTCGGCGAAAAGGTGCAAGACCTCTGCCAGCATGTGGACGTCGTGGAGGACGACGGGGAACGTGTTGGCGCCCTGGTACTAAGAGTTGACGAGAGCGTCAAAGTACTGGATGCCAGGGGCAGACGGAATAGCACAGACCCGGGGAGAGAGCACCTAGTGGCCGAGGCGACAGTTGCGCCCGTTTCAGATAACGAAAGTGTACGTCTCGGGGAAGACAAAGGGGCAGTTCAGGGACGTCGTCGAGGATCCCCTGGAGGAGTGTGTCGGGTACGTAACCAACCAGGATATGACGGGGAGGACGATCAGCAGGGAAGCGCACAAGCAGGCGAGCAACACGCGAGAACCGACTTGGTGTGTGGCATAGGAGGACCGTCGGAGCCATCCAAGCACCTGACGCATAGTGCCGTGAACGGAAGAATGGTGGACATCATCGTGGACGGCAGGATACAGGAGAGGCCGTGCCGAGCACGAGTGAACACGAGTGCAGCGGTGGACGCGACTCGCGCGGATGTGGTGGGGTTTGTTACCGGACCCATCGGAAGCAAGGTGGCTGCGAAGGTGCGCCAGAGAGGTCGGCGGACACGGTACCCAATGAGCCGTTTCCAAGTGCGCAGGATGGCCCGTCAACACACCAGGAAGAAAGGCAACTGGACGAGGGACCGTCAAGACCGGCGGTACTGTTGCAGAATTTCGAAGCAGGATGGCATACATCGTCCTACCCGGACCAAGGGACACTATCCAACAGCGATACCTAGGATCGTGCCTCCTGGAGAAGAGGTTCGATGGGTTAGTCCACCGGGCCGCAAGGGAGATGCCGCAGTGATAGTGCTGGTCGGGACGACCAGCTCTGAGGAGGGAGCAGTGTCACCGTGCTTGCCGCATCTAATTGCCGACAACAGCAGTGTCACCCATCGCATTATTGTCGGCACTACCGCAAAGGAGCCGAAGGAAAGAGACAGAGCATGGCCGCATTGTTGGGGCGCTTGCCGAAAGAGAGAAAAGGATAGACACTTCGAGAATCTTCTCTGCTTTGTATCTCGCCGCAATAAGTGAACGTTCCTGAAGCTTCCAGAATAGTGCCTGGGAGATATAAATAGCGGTAAAGTGTGAGAAGAGTCAGACGTATGTGAAGCGTTGAGTAGTGCCGACGGAGAACAGTGAGACGTATGTGAAGGTTGAGTAGTCGTGCCGACGGAGACGGACAGACGATGTGGAGAGTTGTGCCGACGGAGAAGAGTTAGTTCTTTGTGTTACGAATTCGGAGCCGTGCTGTTGGAGAATCGGAAAAGACTTTCTTGTTGTTGCAACGAGTGTACAAAGTTACTGTTTACGGAAATAAAAGTGTTTCTTTATCTCGACTACATCTGTCTACTTTACTTCACACCCACCACCACAGAAGTCACAATATTTAGTGTTTTGAGCTTCTTGAGCAGGCCCGCGTGCCAAACTCTGTCGAACGCGCGTTCTATATCAAGTAGGAGTGCGCCTGTCGATTTTCGGATGTTGAACCCATGCGTGATGTGTTCTGTGGCTCTCAGTAGTTGCAGGGTTGTGGAATGGCGAGCGCGGAATCCGAATTGTTCGTTTATAGTTATGTTTTGTTTGATTAGTTGTGCATTTAGGCGTTTTAGTATTACTTTTTCGAGTAGTTTTCCCAGTATGCTTAGTAGACTAATTGGTCTGTAGCTCTGTGGGTTCGAGAGGTCTTTGCCCTTCTTGGGAAAGTGTACGACTATGGCTGACTTCCATCTGTCAGGGTAGTACCCTTTCTCTAGCACATAATTGAAGATTTTGGATAGTAGTTTGATGGCATCTTCGGGTAGGTTAGCTAAGGCTACCGCCGGGATGCTGTCTGGCCCAGGGGCCTTTCGTTTCGGTAAATGTTTAATGAGCCATTTGATTTCGCTGGGACATGTTTTTCTTATTTTATTGTGAGTTATTTGGTCTTTATATTCGCGCGTTTCTTCTTCGGTTTCGGCAGTGAATTGTGGGCAAGAGGGAGTGGTGTTTGGGGTTAATGTTTCTTGTAGTGCGTCCGCGAGTGCATTTGCTTTTTCTTTATCGGTGGTCGCTATGTTTTGATTTGTATGGAGTGGAGGGATTTGCACTTTATCGCGTGTTAGGCAGCGAGCTACTTTCCACACTGAGTCTCGTTCATAATCAAGATTCTCCAGTGTGTTCTGCCATTGCCTCGAGACGTGATTTGCGATCCTTTCGCTTACTAGGCTATTTAGGTGTTTAACGTACTCGAGGTGTGTTAAGTACCGCGTTTTTTGCCATTTGCGTCTGGCTCTGTTCCTTTCGGCTGTTAGAGAGGTTATGTCTTGTGGGAGTTTAGTTTGATGTTGCCTAGGCTGGCTCATAGGCACAGAGGCAGCTGTGGCTATTTTTATGGCCTTTTCCAATTGGATGACCGCTTCGTTGGTGCTTTCGTTAGTGTTTAATGGGACAGTGGGCAAGTTTTTGCTTACAGTGTCTGCAAATTTGTCCCAGTTCGCTCTGTTATAGTTTGGGCGTAAAATTGTCAGGATTAGAGCTGCATAACCCTCTAGTGTAATTATGAGGGGCAGATGGTCGGATGACAGCTCATTCATAACTTTGAGATGTGTTCTGCGTGTTATGTTTTTGGACAGGGCTAGATCTAGCACGTCAGATCTTTGTGTCCTGCAATATGGAACGTAAGTATGTTCCTCTGGAGTATGGATTAAGAGGTCCGAGTTGTTTTCGAGGTGTAATAAAGCTCGTCCCTCTTTATTTGTCTCGTTGCATCCCCAAATTTGGTGTTTCCCATTGAGATCACCGTTAATTAGGGCCCTATTGTGCTGCTGCGTTAAGTCCGTTATATCGGATGTTATTAAAGTACCTGGGGGGGCATAGGCCACCGTTATGAACACTTTGTTGTTGTCGAGTGTAATTAGTACGCTGGTGGTTTCCAAATTTTGGAGTTGCGCAGGGGGGGGGGTCAGGTCGTGTTGTATATCGTGTTTAATAATGACCACGCTGCCACCCCCGCGCCCGTCTCTGTCTGTTCGGTGTGTCGTGTATCCGGGAATGTTGAATCTATGGTTGTCTTTAAGGAGAGTTTCTGTGATAAGGGCTATATGAATATTGTTACGGGAGAGGAATTCCTTGAACTCTGTCTTTTTGCGTCTAAGTCCCCTAGCGTTCCATGTCATGATGTTTAGATAATTTTTATAGTTCATCTTGATACTTAGATGAAACCAGGTGTCACCAGCAGTTGGAAGAAGTCTCTATACGACGCTAGTATGGAGCGGACCTCCGACTATTCCGCTTCCATCAGCAACCCGAGGATGTGCCCCGCTGTCTCCCTCAGGTCGCCGTCTTCCATGCCGGTGCTAAGTACGCGCCGGTACATCTGTCTCTGGTGGTGTAGTCGTGGGTCTCGGGTCTCTCGGGGTCGTCTCTGTAGATCTGGCCGGTCCCTCCGTGCCATGCGCGGCACTCCACGGGGCTGGCGGGGCGTCCTGGAACTTGACGGTTCCTCAGCGACCGTAGCTTGTGCCACAACATCAGCCACACTTGGCACTGGTGGAGCCCGCTCGGGCAATACTCCCCGCACCCGGCTTCCAGATCCCACAGCCGCGTGTCTACCAGTCCCCTGGAGGTTACGTGCCGCCGCCACATGGCGCTGGTATTCGGGGCAAGCCCGGTACCTGGCCCCGTGGTCCTGGCGCAGGCATAGCGCGCATGTTCTCGGGGGGGGGGGGGGGCGGAACATCGCAGCCACGAGAATCGTGATCACCGGTGCACTTGGAGCACACCCTAACCGCGGCCGAGCACCTCGCCTCTGTGTGCCTGAACTGTTGGCACTTACTACACTGGACCGGTATGACCGGTCGCCTGTACATCTCCACCTTCACTCGAAAGTGGAGTATACATTCAACCTGCCTTAGTCGGTCCAGGTCGTCCGCCGTCGCCAGGTCCACCAGATAGAACGGAAGAGGTGTTCTGGCCTGGTCGTAACGCCTAAGTTGCGTTACACGCAGCACTGAAAAGTGCGCGGCACGCAACTCAGCCTTAATGGCCTCCTCCGCCCCAACACAGTAAACGTGCTTTATCACGGCACGGAAGGATTGCTGCTCGTCCTGCTGCCTCGTGAGCTGGATGTTGAGTCCCTTCTGCCGCAGAAAGGCACACATGTGTGCATAGTCCACGGGGGACGACATGCGCACCAGGAAGTCCCGCGACAGCGGGGCCCTGGTCACTGTGTAGCCCTCATTGGCATATTGGGAGTCAAACTCTAGCAGGGTCTGAAACAGCGTGACGTGGTGTTTAGAGACGTAGATTGGCGCTTGCATCCTGGGTGCTTGGGGGGGGGGCAGTAGGGGCAGGAACCGCAACCGGGTCTGGTCTGGAGGAGGAGCCGGCTACGGGGCTTACGGAAGGGGCCAACGGAGCAGGTTGTTGGTTTGACTGAGGTGGTGGTGTGGAGTGGTTAGAGCCAGGAGGGGAGACGAGAGGAGGCGGAGAACAGGGCAGAGAGGGGACTGACGCGGCGGAAGAGGAGCGGGATCTAGGGAGGGGGGTATTCAGGGCAGACGGATTCGGTGTGGGAGTCCGGCTGAGCTCAGGCGTCGCGGCAGGGCCGTTTACCGCCTGGGCTGCGACTGGGGGGATCACGGACGGTGTCACTGGGTGGGAAGTAGGGATGGGGTTAGGTGGGAGAGATTCAGGGGTTGAGGGGCCACCAACGTCCAATTGTCGCTTAGTGACCCTTCCACGGGTCGTGCGAATCTCGCCAGGAGATCGCTTCACTGAGGACTTCTTGGACTTGGTCATACTGGGATGGAGAGATGGAAGTTATAGGATTTTTTTTCTTTTTGGAAAGGGGAGACAGAAACAGAGTTGGACGGGAGAAAGAGTTGGCTTATTACGCCGGGAAGGGAAAAGGGTTATGGGATGGAGTTTTCTCGGGGGCGATAAGGGGAGAAGTGTGACGTAGGTGGTGATTTTTTTTTTTAAGATGGAGGGGAAAAATCTTGTTACGAGACCCCATGGTACTGTGGGAGTCGCCATTGAAGATGGCCATACCCACTAAAAAACCCCATCCACCGGAATAGGAAGGTGAAAGCCTGCTGCGGTACCGCCTGTAGTACCCGCGCATTCAGTGGTGAAGATAGAGCTGGTTCGCATAGCGTAACCAGACGGAGAAGGTTAGGAGCTTGGAGACGAGCTTGACCGAAGCCCAGCTTGCCCCCTAGCGGAGTCATGGATGGTTTGGTAGGAGTCATTTGTGATTGCTGTCAGGAATCAGGGTGCTATGTATCTTGGCGTGAATACGCCGCGTCTGTTCGTGTGCCTCAGATGTCTGGGAGCGTGTCGATACCCTGCATGCTGGATCCCTGAAACAATCTAAATATACATGTACATACACTAAGAACAAAGGAAGTGCGTACAATTAGTCTCTTAGGTTAGTGGTAATTTGTGCGCTTGTGGCGTCGTCAATCTAGTGTAATTATAATTGTTATGTTCCGCCGTATGGCGTCGTCTGCAATTCATAATTAAGGTTATTGATATACCATCCGGCATCGTCAATTGGGTGAGTGCATGTCCGTTGTATCGCCTGTTCGTCTGGAGTGCACACTTGGCGAGCAGTCTGCCTGAAATGCAGGTGCGAGCCAGTGCCACTCCCGAGGGGGCCCTCATCCCCCTGGGTCCGCCTTATAAATAAGGACTTGAGGGTTATCTGAAGAGAAACTGTAGGTATGAATGCGTGTGTGTGTGAGAGAGAGAGAGAGAGAGAGAGAGAGAGAGAGAGAGAGTGAGAGTGAGAGTGATGCACAGTTCACATGTGGATAACATCGGGGTAGTTAACTAGGTTGTCCAGATATTGTTGCATGTCAACATCTGGCTCCCCGAGACCAATAGTTCTCTGGAATAGTGATAGTGGCCTTGCATGTTTGTCGTGCGTTATATCATAATTTCCTAGATTTTGAATTAGTTCGTTGTGGTTTTCGTTTTTCTTATCAATTAAGTTACAGGTGAGCCTTTTTATGAACTGTTCAATGGAATGTGCTTTTAGCTCCTCGTGTAATTGGAGCGTTGGAGCTACTTCGGGTAGTCTCGCGATTATTCGGAGTACTCTATTCTGCATCGTTTGCAGTCTCTTTATGTGTGTTTTCGCTACATGTCCCCATACGGGTGCAGCGTATGTTAGGATGGGCCGGATTAGTGTTTTATAAAGTGTAGTGCCCATCTCTAACTTTAGAGTACTGTTTGTGTTGATTATTGGGTATAGCTTATTGAGTTGTGCATTGGCTTTGGCTCTTACGGTGTCTACGTGCTGTTTTTTACGTAAGGTCCTAGTCCATTGTTACACCTAAGTAGGTGATGGTTTTGCTGTTCCATTGGATTGGCTCTTGTCCAAGCGTTAATGGCTGAAGGCCGTGTTTACCATGACGGTGCTTAATTCGCTTGGTGAATACAATTGCCTGGCTTTTTCTGGTATTTACCTTTATGCGCCATTTCGTGAGCCATGGCTCTAAATCATTTAGAGGATTTTGTAGCCTGGTGCGTATAATCCTCGGCATGCTTGATTGTGTGACAAGCGCTGTGTCATCCGCATATAGATATCGGTCTACTCTTATCGTCTCTGGTAAATCATTTATGTAAATATTAAAGAGGGTAGGCCCCAATAAACTTCCTTGTGGGACCCCTGCCCTGATTGGCCGTCGCGTTGATGTCTCTGTTTCGACTGCCGTGCGGAACGTTCGGTGAGATAGATAGTCCTTTATTATGGCTATCATAGAGTCCGCGAATTCCAGTGATATGAGCTTTCTGAGTAGACCAGCGTGCCACACGCGATCGAAGGCCCGTTCAATATCCAAGAAGATGGCCCCTGTGGATCAGTTTTCGTTGAATCCTCGCGTGATGGATTCCGTCATTCGCAATAGTTGTAGTGTTGTCGAGTGTTGTGCCCGGAATCCGAATTGTTCATTAATTACTAAGTTATTTTTTATTATGTGGTTCGTAAGTCTTTTGAGTATTATTTTCTCTAAAACCTTGCTCATAGTGCTGAGGAGGCTGATTGGCCTATAGTTTTCAGGCTGTGATTGGCTCTTTCTCGGTTTAGGGAACATGAGAATTTTGGCCTCTTTCCACTGTGGAGGGAATCTGCCTTTTTCAATTGTATAGTTAAATATATCTGCCAGTAGCTTCAGTGCTTTGGCTGGCAGATGTTTTAGTACTATATTTGGAATTTGGTCTGGCCCTGGGGCCTTCCTAGAGGGCAGGTGTTTAATGATCCATTTGATCTCACCCGCATTCGTTTTCCGCGTCTTATTATGCGTTGGTGTTCTACCAATATTCACGACCATTGCTTCCGTTTCGTCCACAAATGCTTGGTCTGACGGAAAGGCATTCGGTTCAAATGTCGCCTCTAGGGTGTCTGCAAATGCTTCGGCTTTGGCTCGGGGAGTTTCCGCTATTCCGTTAGGCGTGTGGAGGGGAGGGACATGTGTGTACGTACGCGTTAGGTTTCTGACTATTTTCCAGATTGTATGGTTTTGTGGGTTGATGTTACTTAGCACATCGTGCCACTGATTTGTTGTGTATTCTCGTATTCGTTCGCTTGCTTGAATGCTTAGTTTCGTGTACGCATTACGGTCTATTAAGTTACGCGATTTTTACCATTTACGCCTCGCGCGATTTCTGTCCTGAATGGCTTGTCTAGTGTCGCGTGGAAATCTTTGTGTAGAAGTTATAGGATATCTGATTGGGATGTGTTGTTCGGTAGCGAGCTTAATTGATTCCACGATATGCTCAATAGCTTCGTCTTGTTTTTCATGTGTCTCGATTGTGTGATCGTGTATAATGTTTTGTAGTGTGTTTTCGAAGGACTCCCAGTCTGCTTGTCTGTAATTGGGTCTTGGAGGTTCCGATTTGAAAGTGATTGGGGCTTCAATTTCTAGTAACACTGGGAGGTGATCTGAGTTTAATTCGTTAATTACGTGTGTGTTTGTGTTGTGTGTAATGCCCTTGAGGAGAGCAATGTCTAGTATATCTGGTCTGTGTGTATGTACTCTTGGTATGAATGTCGGCTCTTCAGGGCCTGTTAGAAGTATGTTGTGTCTGTTGATGTATGCTAGTAGTTTATTGCTCACCTTGTTTGCAGCTACGCAATTCCAGAGGAAATGTTTCGCATTCAAGTCCCCTGCTATTACTACTTTTTGGGCCATACGCAATAGTGTATCGATGTCGTCCGAGTCAATATCGCAGGGTGGATTATATGCTTATATTATAAGTTATTATTTTTTTTTTGTGGTGGGGAAAAAGGCGACTTACGCCCTAACCGAATGCGTGCATGCGAGTGTAAGACTCCTACCCTGGCTTTGAACCCGGGCAGCCTACTCACTAAAAAACCCCACCGGAAGACATTTCATTGCAGAGCTGTATTAGGGCTTCTGCGTGTTCAATGGTGATGAATGAGAGCTGCCTGCCGGGGGCAGTAACAGCTGGTAATTACAGAAGAGATGCCCTGTCTTGCAGGGGAGAATTTGATGAATGATTGTGGGTATGATAGTCGGGTCCCGCATTTGCACCCCGGTCAGTGACGCAAAGTTTCATGCTGGCATGCAGTGCATGCGAGCGCGTCAACGATGAAATCCCGGGCTGCAGTCATGATCAAGTCCTGGCTACAGCCTGGGGAGATTGAGGTGACAGTGATAATGAAATTCGTCGTAGTTTTACTTATAACAAACATTATAGTGGCTTTACTTATTCTATGTTAGGCGTCCCTAGTGGGAGCCCCGTCTGTGCTTGGCGTCCACATTGGGAGCCGCGTCGGTGTTTGGCATCCTCGATGGGTGCCGCGTCTGTGTTTTTTTGTTTTTTTCTTTGTGTTTCCAGGTGTCGCCTGGTCGTCTGGAGTGCACACTTGGCGGGCAGTCTGCCTGAAGTGCAGGTGCGGGCCAGTGCCACTCCCGAGGGGGCCCTCTCCCCTGGGACCGCCTTGGCTAGGTAGCGCAAGGTCTTGGAGGGCACTGTGGGAGATGGACGCCACGTGGTATGTCTGTAACATAAGGGCAAAATCGGTGGATTAGCTTAATGTATCTGGTTGTCAAGGTAGTCGTTTATGGCGTCGTCTATGTCTGGGTTGGTTAAGTTTCTGTCAAAAAGGGATAGTGGTCTCATGTGTTTGTCGATGGTTGTTTCGTATTGTCCAAGTGTAGTGATGAGTGTATTGTGGTGTGATGGGATTTTATTGTATAAGTCGAAGGCTAGTTTTTTAATAAATTGTTCTATCGTATGCATGTGTAGGTCTTCGTGCAGTTTTTTGGATGGTGCTAAGTATGGGACTTTTGCTACTATACGCAGTATCTTATTTTGTAGTTGTTGAATTCTTTTGATATGTGTTTTTGCCGCGTAGCCCCAGAGCGGCGCCGCGTACGTCAGTATGGGCCGTATAAGCATTTTATAAAGTGTTAGGCCCATGTCGAGCTGTAGGGCGTTACTGTAGTTGATTAAGGGATACAGCTTGCTCAATTGAGCATAGGCTTTTCTGCGCACTTCCTCTATGTGAGGGCGCCAGGTGAGTCCCGGATCCATCACTAGACCTAAGTACGTTACTTTATTGGACCAGGTGATATCATTGTTTAAAAGTTTTAGCGGTTGCAGTCCATGCCTCGGGTGGAAGTGTTTTCTGCGTTTTGTGAACATTATAGCTTTACTCTTAGTGGCATTGACTTTTATTCGCCATTGGGCGAGCCAGGGCTCCAGTTGATCCAGTGATGTCTGGAGGTTTCTGTGTACGAATGCAGGTTTACCTGATTGAGCCATAATCGTCGTGTCGTCAGCATACAGGAGATATGTTGTGTTCGCGCTTTTCGGGATGTCGTTTATATAGATATTAAATAAAAGTGGCCCGAGTATACTACCCTGAGGGACACCCGCCAGAATTGGGCGGGGTGTGGACTTTGCATCGTTCGCTAGCGAGGAGAAAGTTCGCCCGCGCAAGTAGTTCGCTGTTAGTTTAATCATTGTGTCCGGGAATTTAGTGTTTATAATTTTTCGTATCAGTCCTGCATGCCACACGCGGTCGAAAGCACGTTCTATGTCAAGTAGGACGGCTCCCGTTGACTTATTGAAATTGAAGCCTTTCGTAATGTATTCGGTGGCACGCAGGAGTTGCAGTGTGGTTGAGTGGTTGGACCTGAAGCCAAATTGTTCGGGAATTAAGATGTTATGTTTTATAATAAATGCATTAATGCGTTTTAGTATTACTTTTTCAAGAAGTTTGCTCATCGTGTTAAGCAGGCTAATAGGTCTGTAGTTTTGTGGGTTCGCGTTATTGTTGCCTTTCTTCGGGAGGTGTAGCACATTTGCTGTTTTCCACCTATTTGGGAAGCAGCCGTGCAAAAGGCAGAGGTTGAATAGTTTCGTTAGTATTTCGAGTGCGCTGGCCGGTAAGTGTTGCAGCGCAATGTTCGGGATTTTGTCTGGTCCTGGTGTTTTTCTTTTCGGTAAATGTCTGATGATCCATTTGATTTCGCAGGCATGTGTTTTTCTAATTCTGTCGTGCGTTTGCCTTTCATGTATGTTTTGAACTACGGCTTCAGTTTCGTTTACAAATACTGGCAGTGATGGCGTTATGTTTGGTTTGAGTGTATTTTCTAGTGCATCTGCCAGTGCTTCTGCTTTCTCTTCATCCGTGGTTGCGATATGTTGACCCACGTGAAGAGGGGGAATGGAGATCTTGTCTCTGGTGAGACATTTTGCTATTCTCCATACTGTGTTGGTGCCCGGATTTAGTGACTGTAATGTATCGTTCCACTGGGTGGATATAACAGTGGATGTTCGTTCGCGAAGTTGTTGGTTCACTGTTTTGAGTTGGTTCTGAAGTGTCGGATGTCGGTGCTGTTGCCATTGTCGCCTGGTTCTATTTCTTTGTTTAGTAAGACGTTGTATGTCTGTTGGCAGGCGTACGATTGTTTTCTTTTGCCGCTGTAGTGGAACTGCCACCATTGTGGCATACTGTATTGCTTTTTCCACCTTTTCGGTAGCAGCATCTATATCCTCAATTGAGTCAACTTTAATGTCCGACATTTGAGCATCTACGGTTTCTGAGAAGGTGTCCCAGTTAGCTTTGTTATAATTTCGCCTTGGTCTGGGTGGCACACTCCGGAGAGGGCCTTCAAGTTTGATAAGGACCGGTAGATGGTCTGACGATAGCTCGTTAAAAACTTTGAGCGAGAGCGGGCGCCGGCTTGCCTTTCTAGCACTATGTCTAGAATATCAGGCGTTTGGTTTGCCTGAAACGGGACGTATGTCGGTTCTGTGGGTGCGTGTATTATATAATCAGATCTGTTTTCATGGCGTAATAGGGTTTGGCCTGCCGCGTTCATGTTGGTTAAGTTCCAAAGTGGGTGTTTGGCATTTAAATCGCCTGCTATTATAACAATTGGGTTTAACTGCAGGAGCGAGTTAATGTCTGCTGTGACTATGTCGCCTGGTGGGTTGTACGCTTAGACGATGATTATGTGATTGTTGTTAATTGTGGTAGCTATAGCAGTTGCCTCGAGTCTGTGCAAGGGTGGAACTGGTATTTGATGATAGGCTGTGTCTCTGCGGACAGCTATGGCTGTGCCGCCGCCACTCCTATCTCTGTCGTTTCTATATAGATAATATCCGGGTAAGTTACATCTATCACTAGGGCTTAGGTGAGTTTCTGTCAGAAGGACTATTGGTATGTCGTTTTTATCTAGAAAGTCGAGAAGTTCAAGTTTTCTTTGTCTCAGTCCATGTGTATTCCAGGTCATTAAGTTAGTCGTGGGACTAACGTCCATCATGTGTCACGTCAAGAAGTCGTTGGAAGAAGTTGCAGTAGACCTGGAGTGTGTCCATAGTCTCGTCAGGCTTGATTTGTAGTCTGTCCAGGGCCATGTAATACATCTCTAGGTTGTGAAACCACTCTGGGCATTTAACGGAGAGACGTGTGGGGTAGTGACTGTTACGGGAGGGGTCCTGGGCTTGTCTGGTTTTCGGGGGTGGCCTGACGGCGTCGCGGTTCGAGCTGTTGGGAGCTCTTGCCACCGTCTTTGGAGGAAGCGCACTGGTTCCTGTGCTCGTGCCAGGGTTTGCAGTGGGAGCTCCCCGGTTGGTGGGTGGTCCCGGCTTCCTCCCATTAGTTTGGGTTTGTGTCTGCGTCTGTGTCTGAGCCGGTGTCTGTGTTTGTGTCTGTGCTGGTGCCTGTACTCCCTGGTTTGACGTCCGTAGCGCGGCCAGGTGTCGCTGGTACACCAGGCAGCCACGAAAGCGTGCCCCGTGTCCCTGCGAGCCACATAGTACACACCTGCGCCGCTCTAGAGGGACGTTGCATGACTGCGACTCATGCCTCCCCGCACACCTCGAGCAGGCTGCTTCGGCCCTGCAATTGGGGGCCAGATGGCCCAATCGCTGGCACCTGCCGCACTGCTTGGGGAAGCGAGGAGGACAGTAATCCTCAATCACCACCTTAGAGTAAAGGATGAACGTCTTTCGGGATAGTCTTGAAAGATCTTCCAGGGATGTCAGCTCAACAAGGTAGTGGGGCAAAGGGGTCCTTTCCCTGTTGAAGCGGCGCAGCTGCGTCACCTTTACCACCGAGATGTTGGAGGCCGCCAGTTCCTCCTTGATCTCGTGCTCTGCGCCATTCATGTAGATGCGTTTAATAACCGCTCTACAGGTTTGTGTTTGCCTGGGCGTCACAACGTGGTATGAGACGTTGGCTTGGTTGAGGTGATCACATAGCCGGCGGTAATCGTCTGGGCTTGTGGTCCTTACTTGGTAGTCGTGAGTCAGAGAGGCCCGGCGTACCTCAAAGTCTCTTATACCAGTCCGTCTCGTGAAGTCAGTGAGGAGTTTACTTATGTCCGTCGAGTGTCTTTGATCAATGTAAATAGGGGGCTGGTGTTTTGTAACTTGAGCGTAGGTCGGGTTTGGTAAGGTTGAGTCGCTAGGTTGGGGGTTGGGGCAGGTTGGAGGGAGGGGTTGAGGATCGGGTCGGGTTGAGGGGCCAGGTTGTGGCCTGGGCTGGGAATCAAGGAGAGGTTGGAGATCGGGCTGGGTTGAAGGAGCAGGCGGGGTGGTGGGATGGGAAGGGGCGGTAGGAGGGGGAGCGGGCAGGGGTGGGGAGCCGAACTGCGGAGCGCTGGATGGGACATTTGGATCAGGGAAGGTTTTGGAGTTAGCAGTGGTATGGGACTTGGGCGTAGGGAGCCTAGGTGGGGTATTGGGAGGAGAAATGGCTGCTGGTGGATTTTGGACGTTGGAGAGGGAGCAGCGCGAAGAAGTTGAGGCTCTGGAAGAGGAGCGGGATGGCGGCAGAGGAGTGTTCTGAAGCTCGGCGGTGGGAGTAGGAGAGGAGGCAACAGGGGCAGTGGGATTAGGGTTGGAGGGATGGGTGGGAGTACTAGGTTGGGAGCCGGTAAAATCAAGGTTAGTACGCGTCACGTTACGTCGCGTCGTCCGTAGGGAAGTCGGGGACCGTCTAGTCTTAGTCTTACCCATCTCAGAGAGATGAGTCAGTTGTAGTGTGTTGAAAAGTTTAATTAGAGTAGGTTTTAAGGGGGCTGGGGGGACTTAGCCCAATAGAAAAGAGGAAAGAAGAATATAGCGGTAGAGAAAGAGACTCTGGCAGGTGGCGAAGGACGCGAGCAGCAGGGGGCCTTTTTTTTTGTGGTGGGGAAAAAGGCTACTTACGCCCTTACCGCATGCGTGCATGCGAGTGTAAGACTCCTACCCTGGCTTTGAACCCGGGCAGCCTACTCACTAAAAAACCCCACCGGAAGACATTTCATTGCAGAGCTGTATTAGGGCTTCTGCGCGTTCAATGGTGATGAATGAGAGCTGCCTGCCGGGGGCAGTAACAGCTGGTAATTACAGAAGAGATGCCCTGTCTTGCAGGGGAGAATTTGATGAATGATTGTGGGTATGATAGTCGGGTCCCGCATTTGCACCCCGGTCAGTGACGCAAAGTTTCATGCTGGCATGCAGTGCATGCGAGCGCGTCAACGATGAAATCCCGGGCTGCAGTCATGATCAAGTCCTGGCTACAGCCTGGGGAGATTGAGGTGACAGTGATAATGAAATTCGTCGTAGTTTTACTTATAACAAACATTATAGTGGCTTTACTTATTCTATGTTAGGCGTCCCTAGTGGGAGCCCCGTCTGTGCTTGGCGTCCACATTGGGAGCCGCGTCGGTGTTTGGCATCCTCGATGGGTGCCGCGTCTGTGTTTTTTTGTCTTTTTCTTTGTGTTTCCAGGTGTCGCCTGGTCGTCTGGAGTGCACACTTGGCGGGCAGTCTGCCTGAAGTGCAGGTGCGGGCCAGTGCCACTCCCGAGGGGGCCCTCTCCCCTGGGACCGCCTTGGCTAGGTAGCGCAAGGTCTTGGAGGGCACTGTGGGAGATGGACGCCACGTGGTATGTCTGTAACATAAGGGCAAAGTCGGTGGATTAGCTTAATGTATCTGGTTGTCAAGGTAGTCGTTTATGGCGTCGTCTATGTCTGGGTTGGTTAAGTTTCTGTCAAAAAGGGATAGTGGTCTCATGTGTTTGTCGATGGTTGTTTCGTATTGTCCAAGTGTAGTGATGAGTGTATTGTGGTGTGATGGGATTTTATTGTATAAGTCGAAGGCTAGTTTTTTAATAAATTGTTCTATCGTATGCATGTGTAGGTCTTCGTGCAGTTTTTTGGATGGTGCTAAGTATGGGACTTTTGCTACTATACGCAGTATCTTATTTTGTAGTTGTTGAATTCTTTTGATATGTGTTTTTGCCGCGTAGCCCCAGACCGGCGCCGCGTACGTCAGTATGGGCCGTATAAGCATTTTATAAAGTGTTAGGCCCATGTCGAGCTGTAGGGCGTTACTGTAGTTGATTAAGGGATACAGCTTGCTCAATTGAGCATAGGCTTTTCTGTGCACTTCCTCTATGTGAGGGCGCCAGGTGAGTCCCGGATCCATCACTAGACCTAAGTACGTTACTTTATTGGTCCAGGTGATATCATTGTTTAAAAGTTTTAGCGGTTGCAGTCCATGCCTCGGGTGGAAGTGTTTTCTGCGTTTTGTGAACATTATAGCTTTACTCTTAGTGGCATTGACTTTTATTCGCCATTGGGCGAGCCAGGGCTCCAGCTGATCCAGCTATGTCTGGAGGTTTCTGTGTACGAATGCAGGTTTACCTGATTGAGCCATAATCGTCGTGTCGTCAGCATACAGGAGATATGTTGTGTTCGCGCTTTTCGGGATGTCGTTTATATAGATATTAAATAAAAGCGGCCTGAGTATACTACCCTGAGGGACACCCGCCAGAATTGGGCGGGGTGTGGACTTTGCATCGTTCGCTAGCGAGGAGAAAGATCGCCCGCGCAAGTAGTTCGCTGTTAGTTTAATCATTGTGTCCGGTAATTTAGTGTTTATCATTTTTCGTATCAGTCCTGCATGCCACACGCGGTCGAAAGCACGTTCTATGTCAAGTAGGACGGCTCCCGTTGACCTATTGAAATTGAAGCCTTTCGTAATGTATTCGGTGGCACGCAGGAGTTGCAGTGTGGTTGAGTGGTTTTTTTTTGTTTTTTTGTTTTTTTTTTTGTTTTTTTTTTTGTGGTGGGGAAAAAGGCTACTTACGCCCTAACCGCATGCATGCATGCGAGTGTAAGACTCCTACCCTGGCTTCGAACCCGGGCAGCCTACTCACTAAAAAACCCCACCGGAAGTCTTGAGGTCAAGGCCTCTATGCTGCAGTACCGCATAAAGCACCTGCCCATTCTGTGGTGAGAGATGGAAGCTGCCTGCCAGTGGCAGTAACAGCGAGTATTACTGATGTGCCGGAGGGCAAACATGACATAAGCCCTGAGTGCCCCCTGGTAGTAACTAATGGTGATGTGTAGGGTAGTTGATGGTGTTCTTTTTGTGTTTCAGCCATTTGGCATCGTTAGGTGTAGATGGATGTGAGGGATGAGTGAATGAGCATGTTTTGTTTTAAAAATCCACCCGAAGGTTTCGTTTCTTGTCCTTAGCGTATTTTTTTTATTATTATTATTTTTTTTTATTTTTTTTTTAATTTATATTGCGTCCTATAATCTATGCTAGTAGTATTTTAAGAAATGCTTATATAACTAGGTGCAGTTATGGTGATATTTATAAGATTTACAACTTGTAGAGATAACTTCTACTGTGTCATTTAATCTTAGTTACTAGGGTGTGATTAAGCCGGAGGCTTCGTCATTAATCGTGTACCTGATCTTGCCTGGTCGTATAAGGGCACACATGGCGGGCTGTCTGCCTGAAGTGCAGGAGCGAGCCTGTGCCACTACCGGGGAGGCCCTCGTCTCCCGGGGTCCGCCTTGGCTAGGTAGCACAAGGACTTGTGAGGGCTTGAGTGTAAGTGTATGTTTTTATAGTGTTGTGTGTTTGTTGTGTGCTTCCCTTCATCCCCTAACAAGTAGTTTCAAGGTACTAAATTATTCAGGTATTCCTGTATGTTGAGTTCAGGTTCGCCTATGCTTATAGTGCGATCGAACAATGATAGAGGGCGGAGGTGTTTGTCGCGAGTCATATCATACTCCCCGAGCATTCGTATTTGCTCGTTGTGGTTCTTATTCTTTTTGGCGTATAGGTTGCATGCCAGGTGTTTAATAAACTGCTCGATTGTGAGCATTTTTAGCTCTTCATGTAACTGGTACGTCGGAGCCTCTGGCGGTAGTTTAGCAATAATTCGCAGTATTCTATTTTGCATCGTTTGGAGGCGTTTTATGTGCATTTTTGCCGCATATCCCCATACCGGGGCGGCGTAAGTTAAGATGGGTCGGATCAGCGTCTTATAGAGCGTAAGTCCCATGCGTAGCTTAAGGCTGCTGTTAAGATTTATGAGCAGGTACAGTCTGTTGAGTTGGCCATTGGCCTTTGCTCTGGCTGAGTTAATATACTCTCTCCATGTGAGATATTCGTCCATCTTAACCCCTAGGTACGTGACGGATGTCTCCCACCCTATAGGTTCCTGATTTAGGGTGAGGGGTGGGAGGGCTCGCCTCCTTTGCCTGTGCAATTTTCGCCTGGTAAAAATGATTGCTTGGCTTTTTCTTGCATTTAGTTTTAACCGCCATTTCGTGAACCAGGGCTCCAATGTGTTTAGAGCATTCTGGAGCCGCAGGTGTATGATGCGTGGCTGAGTAGATTGCGTGGCCAGTGCCGTGTCGTCCGCGTATATGTATTTATCTACTCGTACTAGTGGTGGTAGATCATTGATATATATATTAAATAGTGTAGGCCCGAGTAAATTTCCTTGTGGGACTCCCGCGTTTATGGGGTGCAATGAGGATTCGGTATTCTCAATTGAGATTCTGAAACTCCTTCCACTGAGGTAATCTTTTATTAGGGCGACCATTGAATCTTGTACCCCTATGTGAATGAGTTTGTGGAGTAATCCTGCATGCCACACTTTATCGAAAGCGCGTTCTATGTCCAATAGGACCACGCCTGTCGATCGTTTAGTGTTAAATCCCCTGGTGATACTTTCGGTAAGCCTAAGTATCTGTAGGGTTGTAGAGTGATTGGCCCTGAAGCCGTACTGGTCGTCAGTTATCACGTTGTTTTTGATTAGGAATAAGTTGAGGCGTTTAAGTATTATTTTCTCTAGCAGTTTACTTAGTGTGCTTAAGAGGCTAATTGGCCTGTGATTAGTAGGAATGGACCTATCTTTATGTTGCTTAGGAAACATAAGGATTCGTGCTTCCTTCCAGCGCTTTGGGAATTTTCCGTGTTCCAGCGCGTAGTTGAATATATCCGCCAGCACTTTTAAGGCTTTGGGTGGTAGATGTTTCAGGACTATATTGGGAATGTTGTCTGGTCCTCTAGCCTTGCGAGTAGGCAAGTGTGCTATTAGCCATTTAATTTCGCTTGCACTGGTCTTTCGAAGTTTGTTGTGCGTTGGGATATTCCCTATTTCAGCAATTTGGTCTTCCGTTGCTGTTGGGAACTGTCTGTCGCGTGGTTCAGCATTCGGTTGGAATACCTGCTCTAGTGTGGTCGCGAAAGCTTCTACTTTTTCTGCCGGTGTTTCGGCTATTTGCCCGTCAATATGTAGGGGCGGAATGTTTGTGCGAGTACGTGTCAGGCACTTCGCTATTCGCCACACTGTTCTGTTATGAGGATCCACGTCCTCCAGTGTGGCGTTCCATTGCTCCCTTATGTGTTCGGCCATTAGTATATCGGCCGCGACTTTGAGGTTGTCATATTCGTTGCGATGTATTTGGTTTCGCGTTCGCTGCCATTTGCGCCTGGCCCTATTTCGGTCCTGCATTGCCTGTCTTACAGCCCGAGGGAACTGCGTGGTTGCCCTATTCGTTGGCCTAGTTAAGGGAACATGTTTTTCGGTCGCATGGTGAATAGTTCTGGTAATTATTTCTACGGCTTGCTCTTGAGTATCTTGTGAGCTAATGACAGGGTTGTTTTGTTCGAGTTGCGTTTGAACTAACGCTTCGAACTCGGGCCAGTTGGCGTGTTTGTAGTTGCGCCTAGGCTGTTCTGGTTTGAACATTACGGGCGCCGCAACCTCCATTATTACCGGTAAATGGTCTGATGTGAGGTCGTTTAGTACCGTAGTTTCGGTGTCATATGGTATTCCCTTTAGTAGGGCAATATCGAGGATTTCGGGCATTTGATTGGCCGCTCGCGGGATAAGGGTTGGCTCTTCTGGGCCCGTTAGGAGGATGTTTTCCCGGTTGATAAAATTTAGTAGTTGGGTACCCTGCGGATTCGCTGTTCGACAGTTCCAAAGGTAATGCTTGGCTTTGAAGTCGCCAGCCGCAATTACCTTGGTGTCCATTCGCATTATTTTGTCAACATCCTCAATATCAATATTCAGTGGAGGGTTGTATACGGCTACTACCGTTACCGCGGCGCGGTGCAATTGCACATTTACCGCTGTGGCTCCAACCGGTTTAATTCTGGCACTTGTTTCTGGTGGTGCTTGATAGTGTTCAGTATTATTACTGCCGTGCCTCCGCCTCTTCTATTTCGGTCATTGCGGTATATACTGTAACCCGGAATGGAGAAGCGGTCCAATGGTCCTAAATGTGTTTCGTTTAGAAGCGCAATTTGGATCGAGTTTCTTATCAGGAAGTCCGTTAATTCCTGACGTTTTCGTCTGATATTGTTGCAGTTCCAGTATAATACGGTTAGTGTAGATGTACTATCCATTACTGGTTGTGGGATGAAAGTACAAGGAGATATCTGGCAAGATAGTTAAAGAGGTAAAGTGGGTCTGCGTCTTGGTGTGTGATTAACTCCAGCAGCCATTTTGTGTGTTTAAGGAAGTTTTCGTAGCTTACTTCCCTGGAGACTCCTAGTGAAGCCAGAAGCTCCCTCAATGCCATTCCATTTATAAAAGCTTCGCGAGTGGTGAGCGCTACTGGAGAGAAAATTGAATCCTCCAGCGGTGTTGGGGGTGCTTGTGTCTGTGTTTGCGTGTGTGTTGGTTGTTTTGTGTTGTTGCGGTCCCTAGTGATTGGGGTGCGCTCTGGTGTGGCCAGGGTCTGCCCGGCAGTGACTCGGTCATCCCTGACAGTGGAAGGGCGGGTTTCGGGGGCTGGCCTGTTGCGGCCGCGACGGTCCTGGATGAACCACCCTTCGTTATTAGTGGGAACAGCCTGAGTAGTGTTTTGCTGTCTCTGAGGTTGGGGACGGGGGGCCCTATTTGGCTGTTCCCTTGGCCTTGAGTTAAGTGCCAGCTGGTAGACTGGGCAACCACGCCATGTTGCCCCGTGGCCTGTGTGGTTGCACAGTGCGCACAGTCGTTCCTGAGGAGGAACTCTACATTGATAAGAGGGGTGAGGGCCTTTGCATTTGGCGCATACGTTAATTGGGGCCTGACACTCTAAGTGGGTATGGAATAGTTGCTGGCACTTTCTGCATTGTTTTGGTGCTGGAGTCGTCCTATAGTCCTCGACTTTAACCCTAAAATGCGCAAGGTACTTGAGGTCTCTAACCTTTCTGTTAGCTGGGGTGTCTGCTAGTTCTATTAAGTACATGGGGAGGAGGGCACGTGTCCTGTCACGCTTGTGCATTTGGACAGCCCTGATGACCTCAAGGTTGTGGGTGGCCAGTTCTAATTTTATGTGTTCTCCGGAGACTTTGGCATATACGCCTTTTATTACAAATCTAAGGGTCTTTTCTGTGGGCTCGGACATTAGGTGGAAATGTATATGCCTGGCTTTGAGGTGTTCTACAAAAGCATTGTAGTCCCTCCTCGAGAACAGCTTGACTTCATAGTCTCCGGAGTGCGGCGCGAATCTAACTGTATTTGTATAAATATTTGTGTGTGGTGTCGAAACTATGGGTAATCGTGTGTATTGGTGTTGTCTGGCGCTTGTGCACGAAGATTGGTGCCAAATCGGACCTGAACTCCGTGTATGTGTTGGTGTGGGTGGAACTTGCGCTAGCCTGTGCCTGTGCCGCTTGGGCGAAGGTCTCAGGGATCGGAGAGTGTGCTTTAGGGGTGGGGGATGGTCTCATGTCTGAAAGGTCGATGAGGTCTTGAGGTGGTGTGTGTGGAGATGGTTGTGTATGTGTGCGTGTGTGTGTTGTCTGCGCTTGTGTACATGTGTGTGTAGGTAGTGTTGGTGTGTGCATGGGTGTAGTTTGTGTTTGTGTGTGTGAAGGTGTAGTTTGTGTTTGTGCGCGTGTAGGCTTTGTTTGTGTGCGTGAGCGTGTAGACTGTGTTTGTGTGTAAGTAGGCTGTGTTTGTGTGTGAGTGGGTGTAGGCTGTGTTTGTGTATGTATGGGTGTGGTCTGTGTTGGCGTGAGTGTAGGCTGTGTTTGTGTGTGTGTAGGGTGTGTCTGAGTGAGTGTAGGTTGTTTGTGTGAGTGTGTTTGCGCTTGTGTGGTTGACGCCTGTGTATGAGTGGGTGTGGGTATGCGTGTCCGTATAAGTGTTCGATTGGGTGTGTTGGCGTCGGTGAGAGGGGGTTGATTGTGAGTTGTTGCCTGAGTTGGTGTAGGTATGAGTGGAAGTGTGGGGTTGAGTGTTGGTGTTGTGTCTTGTGTGGGCATGTTCATGATGTCCAACTCAGGAGTTCTGCTACGCTGTGATCGCGTGCATGGTCGTGTCTTGTGGATGATGATGATGATGATGATGATGATGATGATGATGATGATGTGGGCGTGGGTGTTGATGGTTTGTCTTTAGTCATTTTCAGTGCCTTAGCCGTTACCGGCTTTTTGGTAGTTGATAGGGATGAGGGGGAGAGTCTAACAGTCTTCTTCACCATTGCCAGATATCTTCCGTCCTAGTGTTTTTAGTGTTCAGTTTATGGGGCTGAGTTTAAAGAACCTAACGTGTAGTGAGTATGGGAACCTAACGGGGACCTACCTGGAGGAACTTTAGTAAGGGAATGTGGTTTTAAGAGGAAAAGAAAAGAGTGTGGAAAGTCTAGTGGGGGGCCTAACTGGGGAGCTTAAAAACTACTAGAAAAAGAGGAAAATATAGATAGTCGGAGAGAAAGAGGCAGCTAGCGAGTGCTAAAAAGCGTGGCTAGCAGAGGACCTGAACCGGTTAAGGCGCCTAGATACCAGTCAGAGACTGTTGGCTGTGGTCGTGCTATCCCTCGTCTATCCTGCTTGTCTATAGCTACCTGTCTTGTAGCGTCGTTGCAGCTTCCGGCAAGCGGCAGTTGAAGCGGTGATCCCCGGGCGGTTTTGAGCACGAGTGGCGGCCTGCGCACTGCGTTCTCTGAAGTTCGCTCGGATTCCCTGCTTCTCGCTTTACCAAAGCTTGGAGGGCTCTTCAAAGCAGCTGCAGACGATCTCGAAGTTCCTCTCTCCGCCCGGTTTTTTTTTTTTTTTTTTTTTTTTTTTTTTTTTTTTTACCGTGGAGGGGAAAAACCCGTTACAGGCGGAGGCCGACATGCTGAGGCCAACAGTGTGAGGGTCCCTGAGCCCTGAAGGGGGAGGGTTACTCACTAAAAAACCCCTCCACGTGTTAGTTCGTACAATGCTAAGGTTTCGTGCATCATCGTGCGTTAGTCGGGTCCCGCATAGCACCCCGGTTAGTAATTGGAAGCTTTAAGCTGGCATGAGTTCATGCGAGCGAGTCAATTGTTGCTTTTTGGTAATGCCCATGAAACCTGGACATGACCAAGAGAGATAAAAGCATTGTTAAATTTGTATTGATATTAGACGCAGTTACGCTTACTTATGATTAGGTTGCACAGGCATAGGCCTGTTAGTCAAGATGTAATTTGTGTGGTGCTTAATTCTAGGGTTGCACAGGTATTTACCTGCCAGTCGTTATACTATCTGCTAATGTTAGTGTTAGCATACCTGAGGTTATTCGTGCAATGTTTCAGCTTATATCTAGTGTTTCACAGGTGTTTACCTGCCAGTCGTTATAATATTTGCTAATGTTAGAGTTAGTGTAATTGAAGTTGATCGTGCAATATTTGAGCTTATATCTAGCGATGCACAGGTGAAACCTGCAAGTCGTTGTGAGATAAGCTAATGTTAGTGTTGGAGTGAAAAGATATTTTCGTGCAATAATTAGGCTTATGTCTAGTGTTGCACAGGTATGTACCTGCAAGTTGTTAGAATCAGCTAATGGTCTGTGATTTTTACGCATGCTTGATATAAATGTTATCGTGCTAGATTTCTTCTTGTCTGCCCTAGGCAGGCAGGTCTTGTATAAGCGTTTGTCCTGGTCTCGCCGTGTCGTCGGAGTGTCCTACTCCATCATACGGTGGCCCGCTTTCACCGCGCACGTAGGACACTGGTGGGAGGCCCTAGTTCTCCCGATCCGCCTCGGCATTGCCGAGGGCTTGTAGGGCTCTGTGGCAGGCTGCGGTCTGAAACAGGGAATAAGGAAGGTTTAGTTGTGAGGTGAGAGGGAACAGTCCTCGGTCAGAGTTTCATTTAGTCGTGTAGTAGGTTGTTCAAGAATTCCTCTACTTCCGTGTTATTTGAAGTTAAATTTCTGTCGAAAAGCGCTAGCGGTCTAGCGTGTTTGTAAATCTCCATGGTATAGTTACCTAGGTTCGTTACTAAAGGGTTGTGATGTTTATGCAAGTGTTTATACGTATCGTGTGAGAGCTTTTTAATGAATTGCTCTATCGTGTGCATTTTTAATTCGTCGTGAAGTAAGTCCGCTGGTGCCGTGTAGGGCACTTTTGCTACCATTCGCAGTATTTTATTTTGTAGCCTTTGTAGGCGCATAATATGTGTTTTTGCGGCATATCCCCAAACCGGAGCAGCGTAAGTGAGTATAGGGCGGATAAGCGTCTTATATAATGTTAGTCCCATTTTGAGTTTTAGATGCGAGTTCATGTTTATAAGGGGATATAGTTTGCCTAATTGGGCGTTCGCTTTTCCCCTTATTTGGAATATATGCTGCTTCCATGTGAGTCCCTGGTCCATTTTAAGCCCTAACCAGGTGACTGTGTTTTTCCACTCAATGTTCTCTCCAAATATGGTGAGTGGTGGAAGCTGGTGTTTTCCTAGTCTATGGTTGACTCTTTTGGTGAATATGATGGCCTGCGTTTTCTTGGCATTCACCTTAATTCTCCATTTGGTGAACCAATCCTGTAGCTCGTTAAGGGCGTTTTGTAGCCTCCTGTGTATGAACTCGACTTTCCCCGATTGCGCTACGATTGCCGTGTCATCTGCATAGATGAATAAGTTCGTGTTGGGTGTTTTCGGGATATCGTTCATTGTTATATTAAAGATAATCGGCCCCAATATACTTCCTTGTGGGACTCCCGCTTTTATAGGGCGGGGTGAAGAGAGGTAGTTGTTAACTCTGGACTGGAATGTCCGATTGTGTAGATAGTTTGCGATTAGTTTAATTAGAGAGTCGTGTATATTTAGTGTTTTGAGCTTCTTGAGCAGGCCCGCGTGCCAAACTCTGTCGAACGCGCGTTCTACATCAAGTAGCAGTGCACCTGTCGATTTTCGGAAGTTGAACCCATGCGTGATGTGTTCAGTGGCTCTCAGTAGTTGGAGGGTTGTGGAATGGCGAGCGCGGAATCCGAATTGTTCATTTATAGTTATGTTTTGTTTGATTAGTTGTGCATTTAGGCGTTTTAGTATTACTTTTTCGAGTAGTTTTCCCAGTATGCTTAGTAGACTAATTGGTCTGTAGCTCTGTGGGTTCGAGAGGTCTTTGCCCTTCTTGGGAAAGTGTACGACTATAGCTGACTTCCATCTGTCAGGGTAGTACCCTTTCTCTAGCACATAATTGAAGATTTTGGATAGTAGTTTGATGGCATCTTCGGGTAGGTTGGCTAAGGCTACCGCCGGGATGCTGTCTGGCCCAGGGGCCTTTCGTTTCGGTAAATGTTTAATGAGCCATTTGATTTCGCTGGGACATGTTTTTCTTATTTTATTGTGAGTTATTTGGTCTTTATATTCGCGCGTTTCTTCTTCGGTTTCGGCGGTGAATTGTGGGCAAGAGGGGGTGGTGTTTGGGGTTAATGTTTCTTGCAGTGCGTCCGCGAGTGCATTTGCTTTTTCTTTATGGGTGGTCGCTATGTTTTGATTTGTATGGAGTGGAGGGATTTGCACTTTATCGCGTGTTAGGCAGCGAGCTACTTTCCACACTGAGTCTCGTTCATAATCGAGATTCTCCAGTGTGTTCTGCCATTGCCTCGAGACGTGATTTGCGATCCTTTCGCTTACTATGCTATTTAGGTGTTTAACGTACTCGAGGTGTGTTAAGTGCCGCGTTTTTTGCCATTTGCGTCTGGCTCTGTTCCTTTCGGCTGTTAGAGAGGTTATGTCTTGTGGGAGTGTAGATTGATGTTGCCTAGGCCGGCTCATAGGCACTGAGGCAGCTGTGGCTATTTTTATGGCCTTTTCCAATTGGATGACCGCTTCGTTGGTGCTTTCGTTAGTGTTTAATGGGACAGTGGGCAAGTTTTTGCTTACAGTGTCTGCAAATTTGTCCCAGTTCGCTCTGTTATAGTTTGGGCGTATAATTGGCGGGATTAGAGCTGCATTGCCCTCTAGTGTAATTATGAGGGGCAGATGGTCGGATGACAGCTCATTCATAACTTTGAGATGTGTTCTGCGTGTTATGTTTTTGGACAGGGCTAGATCTAGCACGTCAGATCTGTGTGTCCTGCAATATGGAACGTAAGTATGTTCCTCTGGAGTATGGATTAAGAGGTCCGAGTTGTTTTCGAGGTGTAATAAAGCTCGTCCCTCTTTATTTGTCTCGTTGCATCCCCAAATTTGGTGTTTCGCATTGAGATCACCGGCAATTAGGGCCCTATTGTGCTGCTGCGTTAAGTCCGTTATATCGGATGTTATTAAAGTACCTGGGGGGGCATAGGCCGCCGTTATGAGCACTTTGTTGTTGTCGAGTGTAATTAGTACGCTGGTGGTTTCCAAGTTTTGGAGTTGCGCAGGGGGGGCCAGGTCGTGTTGTATATCGTGTTTAATAATGACCGCGGTGCCACCCCCGCGCCCGTCTCTGTCTGTTCGGTGTGTCGTGTATCCGGGGATGTTGAATCTATGGTTGTCTTTGAGGAGAGTTTCTGTGATAAGGGCTATATGAATATTGTTACGGGAGAGGAATTCCTTGAACTCTGTCTTTTTGCGTCTAAGTCCCCTAGCGTTCCATGTCATGATGTTTAAATAGTTTTTATAGGCCATCTTGATACTTAGATGAATCCAGGTGTCACCAGCAGCTGGAAGAAGTCTCTATACGACGCTAGTATGGAGCGGACCTCCGACAACTCCGCTTCCATCAGCAACCCGAGGATGTGCCCCGCTGTCTCCCTCAGGTCGCCGTCTTCCATGCCGGTGCTAAGCACACGCCGGTACAGTTGCCTCTGGTGGTGTAGTCGTGGGTCTCGGGTCTCTCGGGGTCGTCTCTGTTGATCTGGACGGTCCCTCCGTGCCATGCGCGGCACTCCACGGGGCTGGCGGGGCGTCCTGGAACATGACGGTTCCTCAGCGACCGTAGCTTGTGCCACAACCTCAGCCACACTTGGCACTGGTGGAGCCCGCTCGGGCAATACTCCCCGCGCCCGGCTTCCAGCTCCCACGGCCGCTTGTCTACCAGTCCCCTGGAGGGTACGTGCCGCCGCCACATGGCGCTGATATTCGGGGCAAGCCCGGTACCTGGCCCCGTGACCCTGGCGCAGGCATAGCGCGCACGTTCTCAGGGGGGGCGGAACATCGCAGCCACGAGAATCGTGGTCACCGGTGCACTTGGAGCACACCCTAACCGCGGCCGAGCACCTCGCCTCTGTGTGCCTGAGCTGTTGGCACTTACTACACTGGACCGGTATGACCGGTCGCCTGTACATCTCCACCTTGCCCCCGTTCGCTGTGAAGCTTCAGGACGAACTGTATCTCCACCTTCTTTTTTTTTTTTTTTTATTTTTTTTATTTTTTTAAAAGGATGGCCCCAACCCGCCGTCCTCGGTGGCGATCATCCAGAGGAGCTACATCGCCTCCCCATGCACATGCGCATGCACAAGCAGGGGGACAGGGTGCTGGAGTAGTGTGAGTGTGTTGTCGGGTTCCGCGTAGCACCCCGGCAGTGTGGCGTATGTATTAGCATGCAATACATGCATCGTGTAAATGTTGTGCCGGGTGATACTCATACCGAGGTCTGAGTAGCACCATCGGGAATTAATGTATTAAGTTGTTAGTAGGACTAACAGACTGACAGTGTAACGTTTGTATAGGGGATACTTGACAGACTGGACAATGTGAGATGGCTACCGAAGCCATGAGACAGACAGGCGGACACTGAAGAATATAGACAATAATAGATTGTATTACGCGATTCAGTGGTTGGGCGGGTGTGTGTTGAAGTTATACATGCCATGCAATGTAGTAAGCTGGTATTCATGCAAGCTGTGTTAAGCAGTAGTGTATGGTGAAGCAATTCTCCACCTTCACTCGAAAGTGGACACCCCAACCGGCGACACCGCACAAAGTTCGTACCCGCGGGAAAACACTGCAGCCGAGGATACACATACCTCACTTGCCTCCCACTGGGATTCAATTTTCTCTCCAGTAGCGCTCACCACTCGGGAGGCTTTTGTAAATGGAATGGCCTTGAGGGAGCTTCTGGCTTCACTAGGAGTCTCCAGGGAAGTAAGCTACGAAAACTTCCTTAAACACACAAAATGGCTGCTGGAGTTAATCACACACCAAGACGCAGACCCACTTTACCTCTTTAACTATCTTGCCAGATATCTCCTTGTACTTTCATCCCACAACCAGTAATGGATAGTACATCTACACTAAACGTATTATACTGGAACTGCAACAATATCAGACGAAAACGTCAGGAATTAACGGACTTCCTGATAAGAAACTCGATCCAAATTGCGCTTCTAAACGAAACACATTTAGGACCATTGGACCGCTTCTCCATTCCGGGTTACAGTATATACCGCAATGACCGAAATAGAAGAGGCGGAGGCACGGCAGTAATAATACTGAACACTATCAAGCACCACCAGAAACAAGTGTCAGAATTAAACCGGTTGGAGGCCACAGCGGTAAATGTGCAATTGCACCGCGCGGCGGTAACGGTAGTAGCCGTATACAACCCTCCACTGAATATTGATATTGAGGATGTCGACAAAATAATGCGAATGGACACCAAGGTAATTGCGGCTGGCGACTTCAATGCCAAGCATTACCTTTGGTACTGTCGAACAGCGAATCCGCAGGGTACCCAACTGCTAAATTTTATCAACCGGGAAAACATCCTCCTAACGGGTCCAGAAGAGCCAACCTTTATCCCACGAGCGGCCAATCAAATGCCCGACATCCTCGATATCGCCCTACTAAAGGGAATACCATATGACACCGAAACTACGGTACTAAACGACCTCACATCAGACCATTTACCGGTAATAATGGAGGTTGCGGCGCCCGTAATGTTCAAACCAGAACAGCCTAGGCGCAACTACAAACACGCCAACTGGCCCGAGTTCGAAGCGTTAGTTGAAACGCAACTCAAACAAAACAACCCTGTCATTAGCTCACAAGATACTCAAGAGCAAGCCGTAGAAATAATTACCAGAACTATTCACCATGCGACCGAAAAACATGTTCCCTTAACTAGGCCAACGAATAGGGCAACCACACAGTTCCCTCGGGCTGTAAGACAGGCAATGCAGGACCGAAACAGGGCCAGGCGCAAATGGCAGCGAACGCGAAACCAAATACATCGCAACGAATATGACAACCTCAAAGTCGCGGCCGATATACTAATGGCCGAACACATAAGGGAGCAATGGAACGCCACACTGGAGGACGTTGATCCTCATAACAGAACAGTGTGGCGAATAGCGAAGTGCCTGACAGGTACTCGCACAAACATTCCGCCCCTACATATTGACGGGCAAATAGCCGAAACACCGGCAGAAAAAGCAGAAGCTTTCGCGACCACACTAGAGCAGGTATTCCAACCGAATGCTGAACCATGCGACAGACAGTTCGCAACAGCAACGGAAGACCAAATTGCTGAAATAGGGAATATCCCAACGCACAACAAACTTCGAAAGACCAGTGCAAGCGAAATTAAATGGCTAATAGCACACTTGCCTACTCGCAAGGCTCCAGGACCAGACAACATTCCCAATATAGTCCTGAAACATCTACCGCCCAAAGCCTTAAAAGTGCTGGCGGATATATTCAACTACGCGCTGGAACACGGAAAATTCCCAAAGCGCTGGAAGGAAGCACGAATCCTTATGTTTCCTAAGCAACATAAAGATAGGTCCATTCCTACTAATCACAGGCCAATTAGCCTCTTAAGCACACTAAGTAAACTGCTAGAGAAAATAATACTTAAACGCCTCAACTCATTCCTAATCAAAAACAACGTGATAACTGACGACCAGTACGGCTTCAGGGCCAATCACTCTACAACCCTACAGATACTTAGGCTTACCGAAAGTATCACCAGGGGATTTAACACTAAACGATCGACAGGCGTGGTCCTATTGGACATAGAACGCGCTTTCGATAAAGTGTGGCATGCAGGATTACTCCACAAACTCATTCACATAGGGGTACAAGATTCAATGGTCGCCCTAATAAAAGATTACCTCAGTGGAAGGAGTTTCAGAATCTCAATTGAGAATACCGAATCCTCATTGCACCCCATAAACGCGGGAGTCCCACAAGGAAGTTTACTCGGACCTACACTATTTAATATATATATCAATGATCTACCACCACTAGTACGAATAGATAAATACATATACGCGGACGACACGGCACTGGCCACGCAATCTACTCAGCCACGCATCATACACCTGCGGCTCCAGAATGCTCTAAACACATTGGAGCCCTGGTTCACGAAATGGCGGTTAAAACTAAATGCAAGAAAAAGCCAAGCAATCATTTTTACCAGGCGAAAATTACACAGGCAAAGGAGGCGAGCCCTCCCACCCCTCACCCTAAATCAGGAACCTATCGGGTGGGAGACATCCGTCACGTACCTAGGGGTTAAGATGGACGAATATCTCACATGGAGAGAGCATATTAACTCAGCCAGAGCAAAGGCCAATGGCCAACTCAACAGACTGTACCCGCTCATAAATCTTAACAGCAGCCTTAAGCTACGCATGGGACTTACGCTCTATAAGACGCTGATCCGACCCATCTTAACTTACGCCGCCCCGGTATGGGGATATGCGGCAAAAATGCACATAAAACGCCTCCAAACGATGCAAAATAGAATACTGCGAATTATTGCTAAACTACCGCCAGAGGCTCCGACGTACCAGTTACATGAAGAGCTAAAAATGCTCACAATCGAGCAGTTTATTAAACACCTGGCATGCAACCTATACGCCAAAAAGAATAAGAGCCACAACGAGCAAATACGAATGCTCGGGGAGTATGATATGACTCGCGACAAACACCTCCGCCCTCTATCATTGTTCGATCGCACTATAAGCATAGGCGAACCTGAACTCAACATACAGGAATACCTGAATAATTTAGTACCTTGAAACTACTTGTTAGGGGATGAAGGGAAGCACACAACAAACACACAACACTATAAAAACATACACTTACACTCAAGCCCTCACAAGTCCTTGTGCTACCTAGCCAAGGCGGACCCCGGGAGACGAGGGCCTCCCCGGTAGTGGCACAGGCTCGCTCCTGCACTTCAGGCAGACATCCCGCCATGTGTGCCCTTATACGACCAGGCAAGATCAGGTACACGATTAATGACGAAGCCTCCGGCTTAATCACACCCTAGTAACTAAGATTAAATGACACAGTAGAAGTTATCTCTACAAGTTGTAAATCTTATAAATATCACCATAACTGCACCTAGTTATATAAGCATTTCTTAAAATACTACTAGCATAGATTATAGGACGCAATATAAATTTAAAAAAAAAATAAAAAAAAATAATAATAATAAAAAAAATACGCTAAGGACAAGAAACGAAACCTTCGGGTGGATTTTTAAAACAAAACATGCTCATTCACTCATCCCTCACATCCATCTACACCTAACGATGCCAAATGGCTGAAACACAAAAAGAACACCATCAACTACCCTACACATCACCATTAGTTACTACCAGGGGGCACTCAGGGCTTATGTCATGTTTGCCCTCCGGCACATCAGTAATACTCGCTGTTACTGCCACTGGCAGGCAGCTTCCATCTCTCACCACAGAATGGGCAGGTGCTTTATGCGGTACTGCAGCATAGAGGCCTTGACCTCAAGACTTCCGGTGGGGTTTTTTAGTGAGTAGGCTGCCCGGGTTCGAAGCCAGGGTAGGAGTCTTACACTCGCATGCATGCATGCGGTTAGGGCGTAAGTAGCCTTTTTCCCCACCACAAAAAAAAAAAAATCCCACTGTTGGCCTCAGCATGTCGGCCTCCGCCTGTAACGTGGTTTTCCCCTTCACGGTAAAAAAAAATATCACCACTTTTCAATCCTTTCGCCTTTAGGCCAGAGAAGCAAAACTCACTCTTCGAGACTTTCGCCGAGAGACTGACGGACCTGATCTTCAGCTCCAACAGAACGTCAACATGGGGAAAAAGAAAGCGAAGACCAGTACAAAACCCGCGCAAAAGACTTCGGTCTTGGCGCGAGCAGACACGCCGCCGAGAACCACCACAGCGCGCCAAGTCAGAGCGACAGCCGCTCTCAGCCAGCCGTCCAGTCTCACCAGTCGTGGCTGAGCCTCCGCCACGAGCAGTCGCGGCAGAGCCAGAGCACACGCCGCCGCCAAACCAGTACCGCCAGCCGACGCAGACGCCGCCGCCAACCCATCACCGCCAGACGATGCCACCGCCACCCACAGCTTTCCCCTGGCGGCACAGTGTAGTAGTGTGCGGAGTTCCACGGGACTTTCCGTGCCGCTACCTGTTGTCAGCCGCCAGGCAACTGTGACAGTCCAGTGTCAGGGCCACGAGAATTCATACGCATCGCGGCCCTACCATGATGGTACGGATAGAGTTTGTGGACCAGGCCGACCGGGAAGCTGCCTTGACGGCGGGGCTGCCCTTGTTAGGGCAATGCCTGCGCATTGAGGCCAGCAGAACGGATCGCCTGATCCCATGTCGCCGCTGCTGCCAGTTCGGACACTAGGCCGAGACCTGCTCTGCCAGCCCGCGGTGCCACTATTGCGGTGCCCGGGCATTGACAGCGCAGTGTAAGGGTCACGACCTGCGACACCGCCACCGGTATTATGCCACCTGTAATGGCTTCGGCCATTATACAGGCCAGGCACAGTGCCCTCTCCATCCACGGCGAACTTCACAACAGACCAGCACTTCCACACAACAACGCGAGCAGCAACGACCAGCACCACGAAGCACCAACACAACTCAACCAGCTCCAGAGACTACAACACCGCCGGCAGCACCACCAGTCCCCGCAGTCAGCCAGGAGTTACGGGATGCGATTCAGGATCTCCACGCGGAGTTAGTGAATGTCAGCGCCCGCCTAGCTGCTATTGATGAAACGCTCGCCACAATCTCCGCCGCAGCAAGTGGCACCATCTCGAGGAACGTCACCGAGGCTCTCGAGCCAATTAAGCAGACGCTTGGACGGCTCGAGATCCCGACTGCCAACCCGACCACCACCAGGGAGGTCTCAACACAGACTCGCCGCACTAAGTACACACCACCAGCTCGACAACAACCACCGCAGTTCCTACCTTCACGAGCCAAGGCAGCGGGCTTCCATATTCATGATGGTCGCCCCTGCTCGGAGCTGTGTCGCTCCATGAAGTGTACGGCATATCCGGATTGATCCACTTCACTCCAGGACTCAGCCATCATTATTCATTCACCAATCATGACCATCTCATTTCACCTCCAGAATCAAGAGCACACCACTCACGATTATCACCAATGACTGCCACCAGGGGGATCTCAGGGCTTCGGTCATGAGTGTCTCCTGGCCTTCAGCATCACCACGCTTTTACTGCCTCTGGCAAGCAGCTTCCATCGTCACCATAGAACGCGCAGGTGCATTATTGCGGTACTGCAACACCGAGGCTTTGACCTCTGGACTCTTCCGGTGGGGCTTTTAGTGAGTAGGCTGCCCGGGTAGGAGTCTTACACTCGCATGCGTGCATGCGGTTAGGGCGTCAGTAGCCTTTTTCCCCACCACAAAAAAAGAATCGTGGCTGAGTCTCCGCCACGAGCAGTTGCGGCAGAGCCAGCGCACACGCCGCCGCCAACCCAGCACCGCAAGCCGACGCCGACGCAGCCGCCACCGCCACCCACAACTTCCTCCTGGCGGCATAGTGCACTAGTGTGCGGAGTTCCACGGGATTTTCCGTGCCGCTACCTGCTGTCAGCCGCCAGGCAACTGTGGCAGTCTAGCGTCAGGGCCACGAGAATACACACTGATCGTGGCCCTACCATGATGGTACGGCTGGAGTTTTCGGACCAGGCCGACCGGGAAGCTGCCTTGACGGCGGGGCTGCCCTTGTTAGGGCAACGCCTGCGCATTGCGGCCAGTTAAACGGATCGCCTGGTCCCATGTCGCCGCTGCTGCCAGTTCGGCCACAAGGCCGAGACCTGCTCTGCTATCCCGCGGTGCCACTATTGCGGTGCCCGGGCACTGACAGCGAAGTGTAAGGGTCACGACCTGAGACACCTCCGCCGGTACTGTGCCACCTGTAATGGCTTCGGCCATTATACAGGCCAGGCACAGTGCCCTCTCCATCCACGCCGAACTTCACAACAGAACAGCACACCTACACAACAAAGCAAGCAGCAACGACCAGCACCACGAATCACCAGCATAACTCAACCAGCTCCAGTGACTACAACACCACCGGCAGCACCACCAGTCCCCGCAGTCAGTCAGGAGTTACGGGATGCCATTCAGGATCTCCACGCGGAGTTACTGAACGTCAGCACCCGCCTGGCTGCTATTGAGGAAACGCTCGCGACAATCTCCGCCGCAGCATGTGGCGCAATCCAGAGGAATGTCACCGAGGCTCTCGAGCCAATTAAGCTTGGCCGGCTCGAGATCCCAACCCGACCAACACCAGGGAGGTCTCAAGTCAGACTCGCCGCACTAAGGAGCCACCACCAGCTCGACAACAACCACCGCAGTTCCTACCTTCAAGAGCCAAGGTAGCGGGCTTCCATATTCATGATGACCGCCCCTGCACGGAGCTGTGTCGTTCCATGAAGTGTACGGCATATCCAGATTGATCACTCCAGGATTCAGCCATCATCATTCATTCACCAATCATGACCATCTCATTTCACCACAAGAATCAGAGCACGTCACTCACCATTATCACCAATGACTGCTACCAGGGGGTTCTCAGGGCTTAGGTCATGAGTGTCTCCTGGCCTTCGGCATCACCACACTGTTACTGTCTCTGGCAAGCAGCTTCCATCTTTACCATTCAATGCGCAGATGCATTATTGCGGTACTGCAACACCGAGGTTTCGACCTCTGGACTCTTCCGGTCGGGCTTTTTAGTGAGTAGGCTGCCCGGGTTCGAAGCCCGGGTAGGAGTCTTACACTTGCATGCGTGCATGCGGTTAGGGCGTCAGTAGCCTTTTTCCCCACCACAAAAAAGGGGAAGAAGGAAACTCTGTGCAGCACTTCAGCGCCAATCTCCGCCGTCACCGAGGCACCTCTGGGGGAGGCTGTGGTAGTGCCAATCCCTGAGCCCTCGACAACACCTCTACCAGCTATGGCTCAAGAACCTACACAGCTTATATGGCCGACAGCGTTCACTGCTCCTTATTCCGGGTGCAGTGTTGTGTTCCGTGGGATCCTTAGGGACATTCCGGAAAGGCATATCCTAGCGGCAGCGCAGCATGAGTGGGCTTCTGTTTTGAGGGCCACTCGCATCATCACCAACTATGGACCATCAAACCTCGTGCGAGGCGTTTTTGCTGACACCAGGAACAGCGAAGCCGCTTTGAGTGGAGGACTTTTCCTGCTGGGGAAGCGTCTTCATGCCGAGCCCTGCCAAGCCACTCGTCAAGTGCCCTGCCGCCGCTGTTGTCGGTTGGGCACGACGCTTCATCTTGCACCGCATCACCAAGGTGCAACTATTGTGGGGCACGTTGCCTCACACAATGGTGCACCGCGCACGACTTGCGTCGACGTCGCCGGTACTGTGCCACCTGTAATGGCTTCGGCCATTACACAGGGCAAACACAGTGCCCATTCTATCCTCGGGCACACAACAGACAACCAGAACCAGCCATCGCAGCTTCTAAGCCTCACAATAGACGTTCGCCAGTCAACGCAGTCACAACACCGACTCAACAGGATATTCCATCGTACGCTGCAGCCACTGCTGGACCACCTTTGCCCAGATATGAGTTGGAGGATCTTCGTCTGGAAGTTCGGAGCCTCCACCAACGCCTGAGCGGAGTGGAAGAACCATTACTGCAGCTCAACTCCGCCGTTACTTCCATCGCCAACAACGTAGCCCACAATGACGCCAACAGTACACTAGAACAGCTCAAGGACGTCCATGACTCAGTAAAAGAGTTTCGGAAAACTGCAGCGACTACTGTTTCAACTCTACAAAAGGACGTCCAGAAATGCCGTCTCAAGACCAACACACTTCGACGGGCAAACAACAAACCACTGACAAGAATAGAGCGAAATCTACTTCACCATACCAACGAACTCAAGAAGGTTAATATACTATTCGAAACGCACTGTGACTTATACACTAGTTTAAATGGGGACACCCGCACGATCCTGTTCTCATACAACGACATATTCAACACAGGGGTAAGTACGAGAAATACAATGACCAGCGTAGCTGCTACACAGACCTAAAACCTAAACCTGCAAAGAAAATCTCGTCAAAGAACATCCTAGACCAACTCTACATTAAAAACATACCACACTATAACCAGAAACAGCAGCACAACTACCAACCGGCAACACCTGAGCCTCCTTTCCATAGATGGACCAACTCGTATGACCACGGAACTGCACCATGTAGCCAGCTATGTGAGGTGTTGGAATGCGACGCATTTTTATCCAGGAGACGCAATGAACAACTCTTCACAACATGGAGAACTTCTCGACATTGCCGATTTAGCAGCCTTTGCAAATGTCAACGCCGTCACCCCTAAATAAAGAACTTACTCCTCTAACTTAATCCCACGTCCACTCCCTGCGTGTGACAGTCAGGACTTAGTCATGGTTGTCATCCGGAAATCCTAACCCGATGCCGGTAATCTTACCGGCTGTATCCTACCGGATTAACGAGGGTGCTTTGGCGGTAGCTCACGACCTACGTACACTTCTCCCCTTATCCCCCCGAGAAAATTCCTTTCCCAAAAAAAAAAAAAAAAAAAAAAACACGACAGCATGCCCAATCAGAAACTGCGACCCTGCGAAACAAAATGCGTGGCTCATTAGAAGCCTAATGATGAAGACTCACCTAGACACAGACACACTTTACAGAGCTCAACGAACACACAGAAACACCCACGCACTTACTTTCAGGAACCAGCAACAAGCTGTGACCTTCTCCCAAGCAATCCCAATACACAACTTCGGGAAGTACGCTCATTATTCCAATAGCCTACCTCAAAACAAGCCAACACAAAACCCAGACACAATACAAAGATCAAGAAAAACCCTTACAGCCGTGATAAAAGGAATACCCTACGACATAACAGACGACGACATACTCCACAGCATACAGGAGACTTACCCACAAATTTCACGCGTTTCACGCATAATCTGCCAAAACAGATAAACTCCACTGGTACGAATCTTCAGTACCTGTGTTGCAACAATAAACACAATTTTGAAAGAAGGCGCAATAATAGAAAAACAGATTTTGCACGCAGAACCCTCAAGACACACCGACAGACATGTACCGTGCCGACAGTGCCAACAATACGGACATAATGAAGATCAATGCACCCAACAACCGATTTGTTTCCACTGCGGACATAACACCGACACAAGACGATGCAATCATCCCGTAAGACACAACACTCCCTACTGCTCCACCTGCCGACAAAATGGGCACTGCACCGGGCAAGTGAGATGCCAGATGTATCCCAGACAACCACTCACACTTCCCGAACACACTGCCAAAACCCACATATTTCCACACAACATCCCAACACCACCAAAACCACAACACGTGACTGACTGGCCCAAGATAAATTTTCCAAAAATCCCAAGGACAAAGAAAGACATGACGCCAAATGAAACCATTACATTTAAACATTTAAACACGTAATAGGACATACAGAACAGCAAATAAAATCATTACAGGAACAAATCACACACATCCAAGAAAACATTACAAAGTACATCCGACAAATCACGAACACCACAATAACACAAATCCTAAGCACGCTCATTCCACCAATATACGACATAGCTCCACCCGCACAAAGACCCAGATTCTTACACAACTTAACACAAACTGCACAAAAGACGTTGAAAAAAGCTGTCAACACAACCAGAGTTGGCAACCAACTTGCCATCTTTATAGACGACCGATAAGGAATTTACAATCACACTTCAAACTACAATAAAAAACACAGACACACAGTAAACATAAACACACAACAAACATAAACACACACACACTTTCATAACCTAACACACAAAACAACACAACTAATACAAAAAATGACATATGAGCCGTGGCAGCAACAACAAACAACAAACTTTTCCTAAAATCAAAACTAAAATCTCAGAGGGCAGAAGCCACCTCCATGCAGCTGGGGACGACAACACATACACAAACAAACACACAAGCAAACACATAATCCACATCACCACAATCAAAACAAGACACACACATGCCAGGAAGATCTCTCACACACGACAAACAAAAATATCAAGACGCGGCTGAAGATGGTTGTCCCTAAACAGCTGTATAACATGCCCGAATACCTTTTTCATTTTCATTTTTACAAGGAGACTTTTCATCATTCGCTTAGCGACTCGCGACCCGTGCACATCGTGTCCATGCTCATTGGAGGGGACGAGTGCCAGTACTTCTCACCAGGGGGCAACAGGAGAGCAACCGCAGCGACCGTGGTGGAGCAAATAACAACTACCAAGCCAGGCGAAAAGCACAATTCTGCGCACACGCTACAAGAGGGTTGATAGCAAGCTGTAGTGTGTCACAAGGCATCAGACATCGATACTGCTGGGGCGCTAATGACCTAGCTGTCGACGAGCCCTTAAACCCTAATCACTCGATACTGCTTCTTCTTCGACATCGATCCTGCTCTCGGAGGGGTGCGAGCTGGTCCATCGAGAACAGGCAATATCTGACGTAAACCTGACTGACCGAGGTGACTGTGACAGCGGGTCCGCAAGGTCACAGCCAAGAGGTAGGACTTCTAGTCCGTTCCTAGGAGCCGATATGGCTCACTCAGGCGTCTCCTCTAAGGAGGGGATCCGGTCCTCTGCGGACAGCCGGATGGTGACCGCAATGACATCCGACTTTGACGGGCAAATACCAGGGACTAGTTCCCAACCATCCCAAGAGGCTTAAGGGGTTCAAGCGTAAGGCTACGGCCCCTCAACGGGTACTTCAATCATCTTCAAAATCTGTACCCAGCAACCCACACCTCCCGCTGTCTGAGGCAGAGTCCGAGGAGGACGACGACATCGCGCAAGACGACGGCTTCACCGTCGTTGAGCGCAGGAGGAAAAGAAAATCCTCCAACTCCAGTCTGCATCCCCCGCAAGGGGCCGAAGAATCACCCCTAACCAAGAGGGCCCCTAAGATTCCGCCCATAAAAGCGAATTCTTTTAATAATCACATAAGAATCACGAAACTACTTGCAGCCAAATTGGTGGAGGGTTTCGAGGCTCAAAGGAAGCCAAGAAAGGTACATATCCGTTGCTACACGCCCGAGGACTTTGAAAGGGCGAAACAAGTACTAAGGGAAGAGCAGATTGATTTCTACTTCTACTCACTCCAGCGTCCCAACGTCGAAAGACGCATAATTGGGGGACTTTCCTCTGAGTGTACACCAGAGAAAATAACAGAGGCACTCATAGAGGAACACGGCATTAAAATCTCAGCTGCTGCGCAGCTGAGAAAGACCATTTGAACCGAGGAAGGGTCCAAAAATGTGCCAATGCCACTATATTTGGTAGTGGTGGACAAAGTCCACAAAGTGGGAGAGTCGTCGTCAGTCAGTCGTCTCGTCAACACACTTCGCCGTGATGGGAAAGAAGAAACATCGCAGAAAATCGCCGACTTCGCCGAGTTCTGGAGCCATATCGGCCCCTGAACTGAAAAACATCACAGAGACAATCAGCGCAGCAGCCACCGCCGAGAAAGTCAACGCAGCCGCTGTACTTGCGGCCGGTGCCGCACCGAGCGCCACCTGCCAAGCTAGTAACTCAACGCAGTCAGAGCGCCGGTCAGTCGAGCGGCCACCACCACTCAGGCAGGAGGTCAGCTCCCCGGGAGAGGCAGTGGCAGTGCCTATCCTGGAGTTGCCGGCTCCACCACCGCCGTCCACCGAGCATCTCCCAGCCAACACACCACCGCCGCCTGCTCACACTGGTCCCTTATCGGGGGCCAGTGTCGTCATCCATGGAGTGCCTCGCGACTTCCCAGCGAGGCATCTACTGAGCGCAGCACAACGCGAGTGGCCATCAGCTATGAGGGCCACTCGTATTGTCACCTCACGCGGACCTACAAGTATGATGAGGATAATCTTCGCCGACACTGCAGACCAGGAAGTCGCCTTGAGGACAGGCTTGCCCTTACTTGGGCGGCGCCTCCCTGCTGAGCCCAGCCGAACTACACGCCGAGTGCCATGCCGCAGATGCTGCCGCTATGGGCACGACGCCACTGCCTGCACCGCTGCACCAAGGTGCCATTACTGTGGGGCCTCATGCCTCACACTGCAATGCACCAACCACGACCTCCGCCGCCGACGCAGGTACTGCGCCACCTGTAATGGCCATGGCCACTTCACAGGACAGGCGCAGTGCCCACTTTACCCCAGGTAGTCAACACCAACCAGTGCAGCCAGACAGCAACAACACACAGCAACACCTATCTCCGCCGACGCACCCACATCACGAGGAATAACATCCTACGCCGCAGCAGCATCGCATGTTGAAATTCACAGCACCGAGGCCCAGGAACTTCATTCCATGGTCTCTGGCCTCGACCACCGTCTTCGCTGCATAGAAGATGCATGCAAACAACTGACAAGTGCAGTCTCCACATTAACTTCAGCAGTCACCACCCTGCCACAACCCGTGACCAACGAGCTACAAGACACCACAACTGCAATACAAGAGGTTCGAGATATTGCCGCAGAGAGCGTCCCAGATCTCACTCACTCAATATCAGCACTTAACGCCAAGATCAATAAGCAGATACGTACAAGCCGCAAGCGCCACGCAGCGATTGCCCGCCAACTAACCCACCACACGACAGCATTTAAGGCCGCAGCCAGACTACTTCACCAACTGCGTGCTGCCACCATCGAGCTAGATGACAGTGAAGCTCTTGAATTGATACAGCGCAAGCTGTCCAGGATCGAGGATAACATACACGACACAACAAAAGACACTGCAGCGATCGAGCATAAACTCAGCCAGATCTTCGACATTATCACACTCCCAAGATTCCCCATTGGTCCCCCAATGACAATGCAACACGTAAGTACCCCAAGTCGCAGGTCAGTGTCAGGGCATCAGCCATGGCATAAGACCTGCCTCCATGTACCACCCATTCGAACATGCACTCACAATTTTCCGGTTTGCTTCGGCGGTACCGGACCCCATGTCACCCCTGATTAAACAAATAAATAGAATCACCACAGTACAACTTTAGTTAATAGAAGAAAAAAATTCCGGGCCAACAAATTCAGCCAATAGACGCTGTGCGCACCTTGTTCCACACTGTGCAGGAGAGCATCTTGTCGCAAATTGCGACAGAGGCACAGAAGAAAAGAGTGTGCCAATTGCCACAAACCCCATGTAAGTGTTTACAAGGGGTGTGAAGTGCGGCAAAAAATCATTGACAACCGCCGACGCCTCCGCCCTTAGCGAGTCTGAGAAAATTGTGCAGCAGACTGAAACTGCACAAACCAGACCTGCACAGGCACAAACTGTGCAAACTGCACCAGCCACCAGCGTGGGGGATAGAGCAGCTGCACTTCCACGCCCCTCTCGCGAAAAGCGAGAGAGGGAAGAAAGAAAGGCTGAAAGACAGCGGTCAGCTCTACTTGAGCAAATGACTGCGTCTGATGCAGTCACTATAACTGCCGAGGTACCTACCCCGGTCCCAACCCAACATGCCCAACCGGCACGCACCACTCCGATGGCCCCATTGGCCTCACTCGGAGGTGCTATATCCTCGGCAGACCTCGAGGAATTCAGGACCCGTCCAACTGGTTCGGAGACATGGTAAATCGGACACTTCCCATTTTGAGGACGTGTATGCAGACCATCATGGACGACAATGTTGACGTCCTACAAAAACATCAAATCCTGCTGCAAACATGAGAGTAGCTGTTCCCTAAATCCTCCTAGTAATGGCATACCGTGTTGTGCGTACACCATTACGCGCCGCTTCCGTAATGGTGTAAGGAAACAACGTCCAGGCGTTCTAGAATTTGTACAATCCTACGGGATAGACATCCTCTTGGTGACCGAGACACACCTGCATGCTGGTATAAACTTCTCGCTGCCTAGTTACGTCGCCCATCGGTCTGATCGGGTCGGCCGATAGGGCGGTGGTACAGCTACCTTCATCAAAAGCATCATCACCCATACACCTTTTCCTCTTCCTCCCCTTAAGCATGCCATTAGCCATCAGGCTTGCCATTGGCGGTGTGAACACATTGTTGATTGCGGCTTATGACCCTCCAGATCATCGCTTCTATGAAGTAGATTATACCACTCTCCTAAACCTGCACCCAGTAGTCTGCATCGCTGGAGATCTCAACGCGAAGCATGGGCTCTGGTACAGTCGCACTGGCAACCAGAGGGGGCGCGGGCTCTACCGCATAATCAGCGGAGACCCAAACCTCGTCGCGCATGGGCCGAGAGGTCCTACATTCCATCCGCCCCGCGGTAGGCCTGACGTCTTAGACATGATCACCAAGAACATGCCATTGCACTTTGACCTCTCGGCAGTAAACGAGCTGATCTCTGACCACAACCCTGTCGTGGTAGACTCCACAGTAGCCATGCCAGCTCTGTTAAACTCAAACTGGACACTTGAAACCGACTGGGATGTGGCAGTCCTAGAACTTAACTGCTCCGTCGATCCTCGACCACGCATCGTTGATATCGAGGTGTTGGAAGAGGCAGCGTCGGATTTTTTCCACCAGATCGTAAATGCGGTACTCGCACATACCCACCGCATTCCCACCAACACCCCAGATCCTAGAACCTTACCTATAGAACTCCGACCGTTGATAAAAGCCAAGGCAACTGTTCGGAAGCTATGGCAGCGTTTCCGCCATCCCAGGATAGGAGCAGTTCACCAGAGGTTCAAATCCCTGGTAAGGCGACTGCTCCGTACGCATAGAACATCAGCCTAGGAAAACACATTACAAACCGTAAACATTCAGGAAAAGAAACCCTGTCGGATTATAAGGGCCTTGAGGAAGGACAAGACCCAATACAAGCATCCCTTGGATGGCACTCGTGGGCGGCTCGCCTTTGAGCCAGACGAGTAAGCCACTGTGTTCGCGGACCTCCTTGAGGTACAATTCGAACCCCGGGAGAACCTGCAAAACGAAGACTTTACTGAACTTTTGGAAGCAACCGTGGATTACCTCTATGAGGAACCGCGGCGGCTACACGAGGTGATCCAACTTCCTATAATCACCCCGAAAGCGGTGATTTCCGAAATCCATAGTCTGAATCCCAACAAATCCCCTGGACATGACGGCGTCACGGCGCTCATGCTCCAGCACCTACCCAAAAAGGCTGTGGTCCGCTTGACCCGGATCTTCAATGCATGCCTCCGTCTCTGTCACTTTCCGGTTTTCTGGAAGGAGGCGAGGGTGGTGTGTATATTGAAACCGTGCAAGAACCCAGTCTTTCCTAACAACTACCGCTCCATCAGCATTCTCCCAATCGTCTTAAAAATTTTTGAGCGGTTGCTCCTTACCCGCTTAATACCTCTTTTTGAGGAGAGGCAACTCCTACCGGATCACCAGTTTGGTTTTCGTCTGGATCATTCCACGACCATGCAGTTGCTGCGTGTGGCCGAGATGGTTTCCCTGGGTTTCCAGGGAAACATCAAGACCATAGCAGTGCTGCTGGACGTAGAAAAGGCATTTGCCACAACTTTGCACCAAGGCCTACTGTACAAACTAAAGCAGGCAAATATCCCTCCTCCATATCTCACTATAATTAGCAGCTTCCTTCAGGACCGCACTTTCAGGGTGAAAGTGGAAGGAAACCTATCTACAGTAAGAGAAATAGCGGCAGGAGTCCCAGAGGGCAATGTACTCTCCCCGCTACTCTTCGCAGCTTACATGTCCGATTTCCCCACGGAACAACACACTGCGACATGCCAGTATGCGGACGACGTCCTCATCTTAGCACAAAACAAAAACGTGAGACATTGCCTCCCTCCCCTTCAGCCACAACTTGACGCCGTCGACCGTTGGAGTGAAAAGTGGAGAATGGCTATTAGTCCGGGGAAAAGCTCCGCTCCCCTTCTTGGCAAGGTTCGCCATTGGCGGCGAGAACGGTCACTTCGGCTTAGGCGGAGAAATATCCCATGGGTAACCTCCGGCAAATATTTAGGCCTTCTGCTCGATCGTGGGCTAACATACGCCCCACACCCCACACGTCCGCGCAAAGGCCAAACTTGGTCACGCTGCGCTCAGACAGCTCCACCCCATCCTCAGATCTACCATGCCCAACCACCTAAATTTAAGAATTTACCGGGCAAAAATTCCGCCATTGATCCTATACGGCTGCGAAGCCTGGGGATCAGCAGCACCCTCTACCATACGCAAACTGCAGTCAGTGCAGAACAGGGCGTTAAGAATGATGTTTGATACCGGGCGTAGATTCCCGTCTTACATCCTTCACAACCAGTCAGGACTTCCCTACATTATGGACTTGGTAAGGGAGGGATCCCGAACCATGTACTCCAAACTTAACTCCCACACTAATCAGCTGGTACGGGCATTGGGTGAATACGACCACAGAGCACCTCGAAGAAGGAAAAGTTACCGCCTACCCAAGGACGCCCTTGGATAAGGGTAATGCCACTCCCACCTTCTAACACAGTACCCCAACACCTATTCCTGTCCCCATTCTGTATCCTAAATTAGGTATACAGAAAGAAACCACTACCCAGGACACAAAAGCATGACAACACAATGACAACCTTAAATACCGCACAGATAAAGTCGCATTAGCGGCTAGGTGCTGTGCAAACACGACATATCGTACAGGAGAACCTGTATGACCTGTTCTCGAATGCTGGAATGCTGGACTTTTCATCTTTTTAGTCCTGAAGATGGCCATGGAGTATATAATGGCCGGAAGCTCTTCTTAAATTTAACACGACTGATCAGAATTGATCACTAACGTTCGCCGTGAAAGCTTCAAATCTTACACAGCTGCCAGTAATTCTCCTCCAACAGGCATATCCATCCATGACGTGCAACAAAATCTTCATCATATCGACACATACTTTAGTATTTCGCGACCTCTACTGCCACCTTGGTTTTTAATCGGTAATTTATAAAATGACGCTATCTCCCATGTAACAAAGCTTAAATTGGGCGAAGCACCCACTCCGACATATTTATTTAAGACAGGAAAACGAGATACAGCCTACTGTGAGTGTAGCCAGCCAGCGATACCGATCACATCTTCTTTTCAATGTCCTCGAAACTACCACCGCGTATCTTTTTATTCACATCTTTGCTCCATTTTGGACTCGGCCCTTGGAATATTACTTCTCTTTTACATTCTGATATCTGTCATGCTTCCCCACTTTTTCTCTTGCTTAGAAAATGCAAAATGAAGCTATAATTCTGATATCCCTGTAAGATCACACTCCCACATTGAAACATCATATTCAACGTCTCTATACCATGAATGCTGCACGAGCCCGAAATATAGAGTTCACTTGATACCACGTCATTTAATAAACCAACAATAACATGTGAAATTTTACTTATCTTTTTTCTTAAAATATTTTAAATGTTTCTTATAGGTGCAACATTTAAAAAGCGATTGAAAGATATGCAGAAATCTTTACAGCGGTGTTCCATACAACATATCTTGTTAATCTGTGTGTAGATATGTGCGTATGTGTGTACTGTTACTAGCAGTTTTTGAAGTTAACAGATTAGTAGTAGATAGTTTCTCAGCATATTTTTTTAAAACGATTTGTATACTTTATTTTGTCTTATTTTAAAACTTTAGATTACTTATGAGTTTTATATTTTGATTTGTACCTACAAAACTTGTTCTATATTTAAGGTCATTAAGGCGATTAAAACATATAATAGCTTCTACGGATTAGATTTTGAAAATCTTCGCATAAAGCAAACCAATTTGCGTGCCAAAGTTGCATTATATATATATATATTGTTACAAGGTATCAACCTGCAACAATTGTGTGTTAAATAAGAAAAAAGGAAAGCACCTTGTGTCTGTGAAAAGGAAAAAAAGGTTTGGTTTGTTGCATGGCGTAGTCATTTAGAAATTATAATAAATAAGCTTGAATTTGTAAAAGGTTATAATGTGTGGAAGTAACTGAATAATAAAGGGGCGGCGCAGGGTTGTTAAAATAATATGCCCTTCTACCTGGTGCTACCTGAAGCTGGGGCCTGCTTGAACTGCGAACATTTGTGCAAGGATGAATTCAAATAGAATCTGGCTTATTAAGCTAAAATTACAAATATTTAATTTTGCACCTGCGTACCCCTAGCACGCGTGCTACCTCTGATATTACTAGAAGAAGTGCGGCCGAACATCCAAGCCCCTTCAGTATAGGAGCTGTACGGATTGGGTTGGTCTCGACCTGGCGGTCGTTCCCGATACTCTGGGAGATTGAGTACGTCCTGATTTGCGAAGACGGGGTTATGACACGCCTCAATGTTCTCTGGTACTAACCTGGAGACCTAGTAGCCGGTAAGCTAGGCCCCGGCGCCGAGGTTAGTTTTCCCGAATGGTTTGGCGCACGTAAGTGGCGTATCTACTCCTTACCCTGTGTAACAGCAACCCTTTTAGGAAACCAGGTATTGGCCTAATGGAAAGCCCCACGTAGAGACTGGCACACGGTTGCCGCCTTCCCTGATTTTAGAGGGGAAAGTTTCGGCTCTCTTGTTAGATCCTCGCTCTGTGAGGGGCAAATACAACAATTTTAGAGAAGGTCATGATCTGTGAAGAAATCGTGAGTAATTGCAAGCTTGGGTCTGTCAGGATCTGCATTAAGTGTATTTTGTGCACATAATTAGAGTAAGCAACGATCATGTTCATTCAATTTCGTATTACGAAAACTTTTCATGGCGATTCTGATGATAAATTATTTGGTCGGGGGGATTTCGATATGTCCCGTAAGAACATATCAAGTGAAGGAAGATCAGGGATGGCCAAGTGGCCATACATTTGCACCTTCGCTTACGACCCAGAACTCAGGTTATGAAGCATTATTTCACGTACTTCAATAGAAAAGCGGAAAGGCTCTGTCTAATTGCATCCACATTTGACAGGCTTCATCAATCGAACTTGGCGCCTCATTCCACAGTAAGTTTACATCTGCCATGTTGTTCCTATTATTCCATAGCCTGCACTAACTCAGGACTACTCCCTAGACCATGCGCTAAATCGACAGTCCTTAGTTATCATCATCTTCATCGTCGTCGTCATCATCATCATCATCATCATTCACAAGGATTAGGCCTTTTGACTAGTTCCATCTTCAAAGGGGATATCGTCCAACCATCTTATTCTTGGTATGGTGACATTTCCGTCCTCTTCGTTTGTAATCTAATATTTTCTTTGGGCAGTCGGTCGCCATTCATTCTTGTGATGTGTTGATACCAGTTATTCTGTTTCGCTGTATTAATTCAGTCAAATTGAAAATATATAGTTCATGTATATTTTCATTTCTCTGGTGATCCGATCCTAGGCTTTTATTATTAGGGAAAGATTGCAGAACTTGATCCATTTCTTCGTACTCTATAAGATCAATATCGCTTACTGGTTCAGAAGTATTGTCATATAAATTTTTCCTCATAATCTTGACTCGTCCATAATTCCTCAAAATATTGAAGTAAAAATTCTGACCCTATATTATTCAACTCCATTGTGTCTCTTCTTCTTCTTCTTCTTCTTCTTCTTCTTCTTCTTCTTCTTCTTCTTCTTCTTCTTCTTCTTTTTTTTTTTTTTTTTTAAATATTTTGAAGTCTTATATGCCGTAGTTTCTGAACCATGTAGGTCATGTCCTATTTTACTTATATAGTTATCCCAACTTTGTCTGTTTCTCTGTTGACTATTGCGCAGTTTTATTTATAGTCTGCCGTGTCTGCGTCTGTTTTCGTTTGGAAGTACATATTTTAAATATGCTTTCCTTTTTTCTTCTATAATATACCTCAATTCTTCACTCCATATTTTGATCCCTTTTGTATTTCTTCTTTGATTCCTTTTCCCCAAGGATTCATATGCTGCTCTCTCTCTCTCTCTCTCTCTCTCTCTCTCTCTCTCTCTCTTGTACTTTTAAGACCTTCCCATTCTTTGTTTACATTTATATTTATAGCTCTATGATCCATATAATTTCTAAGTAGATTACAGTATAATCCCCTTATATTGTCTTGTCTTAATAGATGCACTTTGTAGCAGCTATGTGTAATTTCAGGTGTGGTATTCTTTTTATACTTGTACCACCTTGGTGGATTATAATTTTAGACGTTACTAAATAGTGGTCGGATAGTATATCTACACCTCTGTATGCACGGTATCCAACATAGTGTTTCATTTTCTGATTTACTAATATTAGTCTATTAATGATCTATATCCTCTGGTTGCTCATATATACTTGTGTATGTCTTTATGCTTAAAAAACGCATTTGACACTTTCAACTTATTAAATATAACGAAATAGGCGGAGAAATTTGCCGTTCTCACTTAGTACATTTTCTCCGTGTGCCCCTAGGGTATCCCCTATGGACACGTTACCCATTCTAGCATCGAAATCACCACATATAATTATTTGATCGCTTTTATTAATCTTATTTAGCTGTTTCTGTAATATTTCATTCATTTTCAGTCTTTAGTTGAGGTACACTAATATCAAGTGCCATTATCTGTTTCAGAAACAAATGCAACTGAAAAGTGAATGGGGAATGGGTGAATTTGAGTGAGAGCTTAGTATTTTTCTACTTGGTCTGGTGTACACTTAAAACAATTATTTTATAGTTTAACGACATCAATTATTAGGATCATGACTTGAGATGTCTATCATTTGGGGACTATAACTACAAAAACTCTGATGTGTTACACTCACATGACTTTCTCTACTCTTATACTAATCATTCTTACAAACTCTTATTCCTATATCTTCACGTTAATACAAACATTCGCAGAAATTATCTTATTGCTTATTTCCTCGTAGGTACAAGGGAAATATAGGAATACAGTAGACTTTGGGCAATAGTAAAATCTTTGAATAACGATGTTCCTTTTGACAGAACTATACGTTCTCCGAATCTCACACAAATAACGAGGTATATCTCCCAAACGGTTTACCCTACAAAAATATTCAGGTATAAAGTGTGTATTTTAGCAAGATCTAATTTTTGTATACTAAGATTTAGTCTATCTCTCACGGTTTACCAATTATACAAAAGTCATCCAGAGTAATTAGGACTACATGGGCTTTAGCCAGAAAATTCAAGATATGCATTTCATTTGTGGCTAAAATATCTCAAACATACGGCATTTTAATCAAAATCGTTAAAGCCATTTTCAAGAAAATCAAAATTTTCGAAACAATTTTCCATGTAAAGGGTAGTTTAGGGTGAAGCGCTTTTGTTCAAAATCTTCGTGTCGTATCCTTGAAAGGCATTTAACTTAAATACAAACTTTGGTTTTTAACCGACTTTTCGTTTTGAGTTATGCTGTCCATAGACTGACAGGCATAGATGCACACGGACTTTTTCCTAGAAATTATTATTATTATTTTTTGATTCAGGGGCCTTAAAACGTATATTTCCGGTGAAATCTCGACATCGAATTTTTGGGTTGAATACAATACTTGCTGTACTTTGCTATACATAGTAGAGAAGGTAAAAAGGGTTCAGAAATTTTATTAAACAATTAACGCGATTGAGTAGGAGTTAAAAAGTGCTAAATAAATAGAGAAAGAAAGAAGAAAGGAGGGATGGAGGAAGGAAGGAGGAAGGGAGAGAGGGAAGGAGGAGTGAAGGAGGAAGGGAGGGAGGAAGTGAGGAAGGGAAGAAGGGAGGAAGGAAGGAGGAAGAGATGGAGGGAGGAAGGAAGGGAGGGAGATAGGGAGGAAGGGAGGAAGGAAGGAAGGAAAGAAGGAAAAAAATAAGGGAGGGAGGGTAGCAGGAAGGAAGGAGGAAAGAAAGAGATAAGCAAATAAATAAATAAAATTACACGAAGATGAGGTAAACTATTTGCTAAATATGTGTTAACAGCAAACGTAAATATTAAAATGTTATTAAGACCAGGACGTAAGTTAAACGTTAAGGGTATATCTCGCATTTCTGTGAACTCAATATTGAATGCGGACCACCTCCGTAGCGCAGTCGGTATCGCGCTTGCCTCTTGCGCGGAGGACCCGGCTTCGATCCCCGGTACCAGCATGGGGATTTTATCCCCTCTGAGAGGTCTGGCACGGGGTGCACTCAGCCTCGTTAGGTCCCGGGGGGACCAATTGAGGAGCTACTTGATGGAGAACTAGCGGCCGCAGGTCTAGAACACCGTATAACTGGCCGGGAGGGCTCGGCGCGCTGACCACGTCCCACCCTCCAGTACTGCACCTCACCAATGGCGCCTTTAGTGGGCAGAGGTGGGGGACGCAGCGGCTGGGCGGTAGGCCGTGGCCCTGCATGGGCTGTTGCGCCGGGGTTTAAAGAAAAATTGAATGCGAGAAATTATAAATGCGAACAGTAGCACTTAGAGCATTTGGTATAGTTTACTGATATTGTTCTCTAATCTGCCACTATAACAAACAATATAATATCGCATATTATCCAGCTTTTTTTTCTCTAATGTTTCCCAAGTGGTTTTCTTTTTTGAAACACAAATACATCCACAAATCTTATCTTCCAAAACATCGCTGTGCCTCTTTTCACATGTACTAAGCGCATGTTTGTTTCTGCGGAGGCAAACCTATGTTTGAAAATTTTTTGCAGAAATGGAAACTGGAAAGCATAGAATAATACGTAGCGATAATCATAAGGCTCTTCAGCGTTCAGAAATCACTTATTCCGCAAAAGATATCCATTATCGACCAATCGAATCTGTCCATGGTTGTTTAGTGATATTGCAAAGAATGGTCACACACATGCCACTACAATCTCGCTCAAGCACATTTCTCTGGTATCAAAAGCGAGGAAACATCGATATTCATATTTGAATGAGTGAGGAATGTGTGGAATATGAGTGTTCTGTCAAGTAATGGCTATGGCTTTTCAATTTAGTTTGGCCATGCCATGACCAATGAATTAATATGAACCAGGTTTTGGATTACCAACCTCTTCTCATTAAAACAAAAATTTGAAACGATCGATTACTCTCATCGATTGTTGAAAGTGATTGCACGGGATACATGGTGTTGATAGTGTAGACCCCTCCAAGACGGGGCCAACAATGTCGTTTAAAGGGATTTCTAAGGAAATTCGAAAAGCTCGCGGGCTAATTCAAGAGGATTATGATCATTCGCACATATTCGTTAATGTTGACAATAGCGCTTTGGAGGATGCATGTCAGAGAAACGCGTTGCAAGAAAGAAACAAAGATGTCAGTGAAAGCTTTAACAGCGAAGCGTCTACAAACACATTTGAAATAACAAATTCCGTAAGCTTTTCGGTACCTGTGGAATCACATTCAGATATGACGCATGATATTAGTGCAGTTAATGTTGACGAATGGTTTAAACAGCGTACCGAGAGCATTGATTTAGAAACGGTAATGAGAAATGAGGGAATAGACAGTACATATTTAGGGGAAAACATCAGCAATAGCTTTTTGTTAAATAAAGATGTGGACATGACATGTATAGTAGCAAGTGTATGTGATCTAGGATTAAGTGTGGATAAACTGAAGGATATTAACATGCAAGAGAAAGATTGCGATAGTACAGTATTGAATTCTTACTCGGTGGTTCAAGATCCACTATTGAATGATATAAATGGAAATGATATACTGGATAAAGATGTACTGGTTGAAAGTTCTAGGATAGTCACAACTTCTGAAGAAGCAAAGAAAGAAAGACAGGAAATGCATACAGGCATTTCAGTTTTAGGTGATCAAAGTAAACAGAGTCTGTGGAACACAAATGAAAATGCAGTTATTCAAAATATCCAGCCAACACTGGGCAGTGCTAAAGAGAAGGCAAGCTGGGATGGTTTGATTTCCATTCGGAGAACTGGGGATCCAGAGTCAGACAAGGATATTGACTTTCCAGAGTTCAACTTGATTACATTTCAAATAGAACCTAGTGATTCTATTGGTAACTTGAACCAATTTCCTGAATTACATGCAGATGTTAGCCATGAGTTAGCAGTAACTTTTGATGCACCAAATGCAGATAAGGGAAGCTCAGGATCTCTAAAAATAGCCAATGAAAATCTATCGGATAAAAATGTATCAGATGTACAAAATGGCTCCAAAAAAGGAATTCTTTTGTCAAAAGAAGAAAATATTAAAATTTCCATAAAAAACAGACAAAAGTCATCAACATTGTTAGTTAAGAACAATAATAAATTTCCATTGCTCAATCCTTGCAATATTTTGAAAAATTCAGTCAAAAGTGTAGCAAAGAGACCACATATTATCAGAGCACCATCATGTAATAACCTAACACCTAAGGGGAAGACTCCACCACAAAAAAAATCACCACCTTCAATGGCCATCATTGCTATATCTACAGATAAATCAAAAAATACAACTCAAATTGTCATCAACACTCCATATGGCGAACAAGTGTACAAGGGGAAAACAACTGATCTAATGAAAGCAACATCTGGCTTATGGCAGAAGTTAGATACTACAGGAAAACAGAAATTAGAGCAGCCATTAACAATTAGTACTTTGGAATGCAAAACTTTGCAGAGCACATCTTCATCAAATACAGAAGGTAAAGCTAAGTTGTATATATGCTGAAGTATCTCCTGTTCTTTTCAATTGTTTTTTTAGGAGTTCTTTTCTTTTAGGTATATAAATTTGCCAAGAGAAATTATTTATGGCTAAACTTCAGTATCTTACAGGCTAAACTTTAATACTATAGGGATGTGGCATCCTGTTCATATACACACACTAACCTAGAAATGATAGCCTGGCTTGGGCAGCTCCTTGCATGATATTGGCAGCTCCTTGGCTCAGAAATGTGTCAACAAATTACAAAGCTGGTTCCCGTACTGGCAAAAGCGCAGACGAACAAGAGCCATAGGATATGGAAATTTGTCCTTATTTCTGACTATTGAATTTTTAAGTTCCAGTTCTACCTCTTGAAAAATGTAATTTTATTAATGCTCTTTAACTGAATCAAATTGACATGGCTAAGTCAAGTTAGAACCAACAGAGCAGGTTAGAAGCCATTTCCTATGTAACATATGCTGAAGAGTATTTCACCAAGATATGTTACATATTCAGGATTGAGTAAAGCAAGAAGGAAGTCGCAAACAAGAGGTATAGGTCGTGAGGTGAGATATGAACAACTTTTGTGCATAGGGGAAGCTTGCCTCCCTCTCTGCATCGGCTGAGAGGGGGCAATAGACATGTCGGTTTGCCGCAAATTAATAACACTACCAGAACATTGTGCTGAAACAATTGCAGTGCACATGAAAATAATTATTGGCACATAGCCATAGTTGCAGTGAAATCACTTTGTTATAAAGCTAATTTTTATACATATATAATGCCATTAGCAGTAGCACTAAAGCTATGCTAGCAAACTTCACTCCTTTATGGACAGAAACACTATAACTTCTCTGCATACATGATTGTGCAACTTCCCCCACCATCAGCCTTCCAGATGAGTTACCACTGTACAGTAAAGGAAATTGCTGTTGTCTTGCCTCATGGCCTCTACCAAGTATAATTTGTCTTATTTCTAACATGTTATATAATTTGGAAGTCCAACCATAAGTCTTAATCTGCTACAGCTATTTATTGCTGTAATTTGTGAAAAAGAAAAAAACCTATTTATTATGTCTGAAAGAGCCAAAAGTTTTGAAAGTAGTCATTAGTCAGTGTCCTGAGGCTAAAGTGGTACATGGAATGACAAATCTGTTTTATGCTTGAGATTTTACTGTTGGAGAAAGGCAAAGTATAGTCATTTTAGAGATAATTGATTTGGACAAAATACTTTGCTCTAATGTCAGAGAATCAGTAGCTTTGAATTATTGTTTCGACACTAAGTTTCTCAAGTTAAAACCCTTGTCTATGTTTTGTCTGCTATCTTTAGAATTGGTGAAACTGCATTTCTGTAATACTGAATAAATAGCCTGTTATGCATATTGAAACACAATTCATTGTACCTTATCAAATGTGCTTAGTATGCAGAATATACATAAAATGGCAATTCTTTTAATGTAGTTATCAAATTGTCAAAAAGAATTAGTATTTTATATTTATGTATTAAACGTGGAATACACAATATATTTTGATGATGGTTTCTGGGGTAACAGCCAGGTGAAGTTTGGGTAACTACCCAAGCTTTCATTAACTAACTTTGCTGCTATTCTCAGGGGAATTGAAGCTAGACTACTGATGTTGCACTATTTATACCTAGCCAGCTGTGGATAAAATCCACCTACTTTCTTCCCATTGGTCAAGCTCCGGCTGATGAAGAGAGACGTTTGGAACCAATCGTGTGGCTGCTGATTCTTCTTTGTGGTGTGTGTCTCCATCGGCTGGAACTCAACCAATGGGAAGAAAGTAGGCAGGTCTTATCCACTGCAGGTTATGTATAAATATTGACACCAGTAGTCTAGCTTTAGTTCCCCTGAGGATGGCGGCAGAGTTAGTGGCTGAAAGCTTGGGTAGTTACCCAAATTTGACCTGGCTGTTAGCCCAAGAAACTATCGTCAATAGCCAATGTCAGGAAAGCTTCAAATCATTAAAACAGTATGCTTTGTTTTCATTAAAGCATCTACCAGTGATTTGCCTGTGCCTTTATGTACTGATGCCTCTGCTGAAGCTGCTGAAGAACTTGAGGAAATGAGTGACCCAGGTATTTGTCCCTTAACAAATAATTTATAGATCATATTTTGCTTAACAGTTCAGAATAAGTTACAAGTTAAACTATGGATGTCTGCTTCGAAATTTGATTTTCATAAGCTGCTGCAGATCTCATTTTCCTTATTACCTTCTGTATCACCGTTCTATAGTAGGTAGAGAAAGTGCTGTATTCTGTTCAAAATTTTTATTTTGAAATATCATTGGAAATGCTGGGAGAGCAAAGAACCTCTGAACAGGCTGTGCAGTGTTTAGCCTTTCTCCACGCTTGTTGACTGTTCCGCTATCATAGAAAGGTGCGAATGAAACCTTACATTTTTAAAATGACTTTTAAAGGCTTTACTTGCCAACCTTATGAAAGAAGATGCTGAAACTGGCCACTGTTGTCCATGCATTTTTGGCATCTCTGTAGGAAACTATACATCACTTGTCATAGTTCACATTGAGAAATGCTGGCAATTTTCTGGTGGATATTTGGTTTTAATTCTTCCAGGGTGTGTGGGTTTCTCATGTACACTTTGTTTAAGTTTCCCCAGAGATAGAAATCACAGGGGTTTAGGTTGAGGGACCGAGGGGACCACAAATCTCTACTAATGATTCTGTCCTAAAACACACTTTCAATTATTCTCTTCGAAAGATTGACCATATGAGCTGTTGCAGAGTGTTGTAAAAAGGCAAAAATCATGCTTGCTGTGTGTTAATTCTCTAAAAAAGAGGGAATGCAAAATTGTATTCATGTATGTATGGGTGTCAACTGTTGACTTGAAAAACATTTTGCATGTAACTTTTTTTTTACTAATAGTGCATCATACACCAATTTTTTTGTCATGAAGAAATACATCATGAACAATATTTGGTTAATCAGAGCTCCAGTAAAAATTATTTTGTGTACGCACATATCCATGAAGGTGGAATCAAGCCTCGTCTGTGACAAATATTAAACTTGGGTCTTTTTTGCCATTGCATACTCCATTGAGAGTCCGCTCACAAAATGTGTGCTTAATTACAGGATCACCTGGTTGAAGAGCATGTGCCACAGTTATTTTATATGGTTTTAACTTCACCACTTTAGTAGCTGTTTGCACAGAGCCATTAAAAATGCCTGCCTATTGTGAAAGATGCCTAAGCAATTTTTGGGGGAATTCTCCAAATGACAACTGATGTCTGTTTCTTCGGTAAGAACATATGGCGTCTTTTAGATATCTTAGCCTGAACACTTCATGTGGTCTGAAATTTATTTTAAAGTTCATAGATTGCTGTACAGCCTGGAACTTCTACACCTGGAAATCTTTCTGCAAATCATATGTCCACTTGGTGAGCTGACTGAATCAATACATGAGGCATAAATACACACTGTGCAGTAGAAAACATATGCTGAGCCATAATACACTTTGTGACTAAGTACAGGATAAAATAATAAGTCACTCGTAATAACTGAACCCCTCCACCACGTCAATTCAGTACTGCAGAGCATAACCATTTCAGCAGTGTGACCTTGTTTACAGCAGCAGTCTGTTATGTTTCCACATGCCAGTGGAAGAACACTGTGTAGCATGTTTGAAGGTATTTTGTTCTCCTGTTACATTTTCTCATATCCATTGAGCATAAAAAGTAGTAGTTTTAGAAAGGCTAATAAAGAAATAAATATTTAAAAGATGGGAACTACCAAACATTCAAACAGTAATTCCTGAGTATCCTCAAAAAATAGGAGTTGCAACCTTCAGGCTTTTACTGGGCATGATTGTCTGGCAAAACATATAAACAGAATTGGGATATATTCTTCACCACTCTGTCCTCTATGTGATCTGTAAGAGGAAGCGGACTGACACCTTCAAATATGCCCGGCCACTTCTGGCGCCCCATCCATCAATGAAAAATATTGGAGAGCAAGAGGGTTAATAACTTCATTGTCAGAAATCCAGCATTAGCTAACAACAACATATTGCAAGTATTAGAAGATGGTCAGCTTTTTGAAGGGCAGAAATGTATAAAAATGTTAGTGTTGGAGTGCTTATAGCTGATTGTCTTGCAAATTTTGTTTTTGTGTGTATGTTCTGAAATGCAGATTTAATCATATTAATTACTCGGTAGTTCTCTTTCTTGAATATGTATGTATGTGCATGTGTATATATATATATACACACACTGGTTCTTTCTACCTAAAATTGCAATTTAGCATTTCTTAGCCATGTATCTATTCCATTACAGAGGAAAAGCAGTCAGTTCTGGAAGCGCTTTCTGAACTGGGAGTAGCAGCAGAAGACAGAGATCATATATTTTGTGTATCTACTGGCAATGGACAGAAATTATGGGTCTGTCCTGTAAAGGATTGCAGCAAAATGTATCCACGGCGTAGCATGTTGAAAGTGCATATTCTTACTCACTTTAATATTCGCCCATTCAAGGCAAGTGCATAGTTTTATAGCTCCAAAGCTTTCTTTTTCTTTTTGCTCTTTTGCTTACCCCACCATATACATAACAAGTAGAGAAGATATTGCATTCCACTCAAAAATTTGATACCAGGATTTTACTCGAATTACACATTTTAAGATCCCTTGAATCCAAAGAAGCTCTGTGAGAAAAAGATCCATGTGCGTGTGTCTGAAGAGCAGAACGGAAAAATCTGATATGTTGCACTCAAGATTTTCTGTACTCTTGTACTAACCATTATTACAAACTCTTATTCTTCTATCTTCTTCGCATTGGTTGAGATAAATATTTGCAGAAATTATCTTATTGCTAGTTTTCTTGCACGTGCAGTGGGAATATGGGAATACTTTGAGCGATTGTCAAACCTTTTAAAGCTTTCAAATTCTGTTCTCTATGCACGCCTAACGTATAAAAAATGAATAGCGATGTTCTATTTGACAGAAGTGTAAGTTCTCCAGAACTTATTCAAATAACAAGGAATATCTCTGAAATGGTTCACTCTACAAAAAAATTTATTTGTGTTTCAGCGAGATCTACATTTTTGGTGTAGTAAGATTTTGTCTATGTCTTAAGGTTTACGAGTTATTCAAAAGTCATCCAGAGTAAACAGGACTACATAGGCTATACCAAAAAATTCAAAATATACATTTCATTTGTCATCAAATTATCTCAAACATATGGCATTTTAATCAAAATTGTTATAGCCATTTTCAAGAAAATCAAAATTTCCAAAAAATTTTCTATGTAAAGGGTAGTTTAGGGTGGAGCAATTTTCTTCAAAATCTTTGTCACATCCTTGAAAGATATTAAACTTAAACACCAGCTTTGGTTTTTAACCGACTTTTCGTTTTTTAGTTATGCTGCCCCCCCCCCCCCCCCCCCCCCACACACACACACACACACACACACTAATGAGGTGATTGCTCCACGTTAGATTGCCATTTGAAGCGAAATTGATGTTGCTTCGCTGTAGCTTAACGACCGTTGTCGATACTTGAAGTTCGGCTCCAACTAGCTCAACATGAGATTTCTATAATCCAGGGTACGTGTGAGTATATTTTATAGATCACCCAGAATATACTTTGGAGATTATTTATTTTCCACTCTTTGACACATTTTGGGAGTTATGCCGACTTCCAATACAGGTATCCTAGCAGAGAAACCGCAAATTCCATGTGTACACCTCTAAGTCCACTACCGATCTGGGGCGAGTGGTGACGCTTCCTGGCGTCCCCACGCTAAGAAAAAACGTTCTTCCCGATTTTAAATTTCATGACGTCATCAAAAGAAAGCCTCGCATCCAAAATACTATTTCATTCCTTTTCACAATTTAGAAATGTCCTTTTCTATTAAAACATGTCCTTTTTTGAATTCCGAATATATAGTTACCTTTCTATGATTAAACAATGTTTTCTTTATATTTTATTAAACATATCCCGCGACTTTTAAGGTTGGCAGACCTGAATTTCAAATTATGTGGTATGAAGTCATGATTTGTTAATTTCAAACCAATAATGTGTTTATCCTACAAATTTAACGACTATTATTTACTCATATCTTGCTCACCTTACAACACTTCCTACTCTATTATATAGCTATGTTATTACTCAACACTTATCGCAAATCTCACATCCGGCAATTAAACTAAAACGTGTCTTTTTCAAGCCCATTCGATTTGAAATCTAAATTTCGGTATCAAATGCCCCCATTTATGTTATTTTATTATTTCGTAATAAAATAATGTAAATGTCTTGCCCGAAAGAAAAATTAAAAATTACTCCTGTATTTTGAATAATCGGCAACACTCCCATTATATACAATTTTCAATTACACTGTTTTGAAATTGGTTATTAACATATCTTCTCATTAATCTTTATAACATGACAAACAATTGTACACTTGACTTAACATTAATCCTTAAATACTAATTACAATATGTTATGGTTTCTTCTGTGAAACTTTTATATAAAGGTTAAATTTCAAGAGTCTTTCTTTATACTTCCTTCTTTTAGTTAGTTCATGTTTGCTCACTTCGCTCTCACTATCACGTGCACTGTGATTTTGCACTTTTGTTATTGTAACACATATCTTTACTAGATCCTTTAAGCACTAAAAATGTACATATATTTATATAAATCCATTACACTCTTCAGACAAGTTCTTTCTTTGTCTTGCTGTGATAACTATCTATACATCTAAATATTTTAACAAATGTTTACAAATTAAATATTCTGTTTTCTCTCTATGCGGAGATGAACATTTTAACAATCTTTCTGAAGCTGTTATTGTGAGCTCTATACAACATATTCTTAAGCTCTTTGTAGTATATAGAAATTCACATTCTGCATTTGTCATGAATACATAAGTATCTGACCAATATATGGTTTTCAAGTAAGCTAAAATTTAAATTTTATCTAAAAGCTGTTGGGCGCCAATAGAACAAATGACACTTCGAATTTTACATGCAATCAAGGTTCCAAGGTACCACACGGTTTCTTGTATGGTCGAAGGAGTTGTTTATGCCAGCTTCCCAAACATTTTTCATTTTTAACATCTTTTACTTCATAGGTATGATAACCAAATTTTGATATAATTTCTGCAGGACCTTTATATAACAATTCCATCCTTTTGTTCCTACCTCGCAATGCACTTGATAACTTATGGTCTTTAACTAGTACCCAATCGCCTATCCTAGGTTCCCATTTATGTTTTCTATTCTTTTTCTTTAATTTTCGCTTCTCTGCCTTTTTCTTGATTCGTTCAAAAGCAATTTTTGCTCTCTCTTCTTCACTTAACTGAATGTCATTAATTTTGAGTATTTTTGGTACCCCGATCAATATTGGTTCTGGTTCAATTCCTAACATTAATTTTATTGGGGCAAACCCAGTAGTTACATTAATGGTGTGATTAATAATCTTTTCTATCAATTGACAATATTTCACCCAATCCTTGTGATTATGATGTGTAAGTACACGTAAATAAATTCCTATATCTCGGAGGACACGTTCTGTTGGATTCCCTGAATGTAAAAACGCTGTATATTTTCTTAAATCTTCTCTAAGTGGGATCTGCCAAAAAGATTCTGTAAGATCTAAAGTAGAAAAAATTTTGCCCTTCTGAAATTTGTTCAATATTACCTCTACACTTTCTGGTCTAAATCTATCAGGTTTACAATGTTGATTTAGTTTTCTCGCGTCTAATGTCACCCTAATCTTTCCATTGGCCTTATTTACAATACATAGGGGATTCACAAATTCTGAATTCGAAATCTCAATAACCTCATCTTCTAACATTGACTTTATAACTGCATCTACCTCTTCTCTTATGGTACTAGGGATAGCTCTCGCTTTATGTGTAAAAGGTTTGATAGGTATCATCTCAAAGGAATGAGTATAAATATTACATTTACCAGGTTTCTCAGAGAATACTTCTTTATTTCGGATTAATATTTTAAACAGTTTATCCCTCTGTAGTTCATTTAGTTGATCAGCCTGAGTTACCTTTTCCCTCAACAAATTCTTCTAAGTCTTCACTACTCTCCCTGTCATAGTACCTAGTTGCGTCAGAAAACCTCAAATTGTCTATGAAATCATTTTTATCCCATTCTACATTTTCTTTATTATCGACACTGTACTCTTCAACATTTACTTCAGCTAATTCTATAGCTCCTACTTTAACATATTCTACAAAGACTGTATCCCCTTGGATTTCTTCTTCCTCTTTTTCTCTTACAATAGTTTCTGAACTACTATCTTCCACAAATGGAACTATAATGGTCTCATCTTCAACTTTCATTTCTACAATCATGTTTTTAAAATTCACCACAGCTTCCCAGGCATAAAGACAATCACAACCTATTATAATATCTGCCACAAGTCTTCCTACAATCAGAAATAAAATTCCTAGTATTCTCCCATTTATTTCAATATTTATCATTGCTTGAAATTTTACTCTCTCTTTTCGTTTTCCCACAGCTAGCGAGCAATATATCCCATTAACTGGTAAAGACATTACTTTAAAACCACTACTTTGTAAATTATCATAAAAATTTTGTGAGCATACTGTGCTATTTGATCCCGTATCTATAATTGCATTGTATTGTTTTCCATTTATTCCAATTTTGATTTTAGTGGATCTCCTACTTTTTCGTTTTCGTCGATTCTATTTTTCAATTCTCTTTTCTTTTGTATCATCATTTGCCTTCCAGGACTATTTATTTCCGAGTACTTATCACAATCATTACTAGGATACCCAGCTCTCACTAAAGGCGCGCTTGACTGGGTCTGGCGTTTCCCGGATTTTTATGTATGGCTCCTGTACTATTTCCCGAATTGTTACTTCTATTTTCCTGCATTAAATCGGGGTTACTTCCTACCATGTTTTTGACCATGTTAATGGCCTCAACCATTTCCACATTTTCAGGGGAATTTCGTTCATTAGAACACCTTTCTCCCTGTCTTGGTGACCTCGGTCTAAACTCATTATCTCTGTTTGTCCATTACCCATCATTTGAATTTCTACTATGTCCAAAATAATGTCCCCGCCTACCTCGATCAAATCTATTTGTATTCATATAATTCACCCTTATATTTCTTCCCCTTAGATTACCATTTCTATTTTGGTGATGCCCTTCCTGGTTACATCTACCTTGATTTTCCTACCCGAACGATTCCATCCTTGGTACTGGTCCTTTATATCTTTCCCTAACCTCAGTTCTATTCTGATAATACTGTGCCCCTTGCCCGAAAGAATTTACAGTTTCTTTTTCTTGATATTTATTTCCAAATGCGTGTTTTGGCTTATTGACTTCTAAGGCTGATAATAATTCGATCATAGCTGTAATGCTACCGGGTCGGGCTATGATTAGGTAGTGTTGAAGTGTTTCCGGAAAATGTGGAGTAACTATATTTATTAGATCTTTTTCATCCATGGGAGGATCCAACATCTTCAATTTTCTCGCTATTCTCATAAAATAGTTGACCATCGATTCCTCCAATCTAGGATTAAACTTTCCATTGCTTAATTCGACTCTAATATTAGCCTGCCTACTAGCCCCCCAATATCTGGTTAAAAAGATGTTCCTAAAGGTCCCGTAATCATTATTGTTACCCATAGAAAGGCCTAGCCAATTGGCAGCATTACCCTTTAGGCATTTTCTTACTATCACCATCTTGTACTCCTCCGGTATATGTTTCACCGTGAAGTAATCTTGTAACCCTTCTATAAAGGCTTTAGGATCATCTGAATCTTCATTTTCAAAAACTGGAGGTGTCGTTTCATTTAAGACATGGTTAGGCCAATGTAAATTTGAATTGTCACCTGTCCCTGAGCTATTTCTGAGATCAGAATGGGAATTACTGTTACCCCTATTTTGCATCGAAATGTCAGCTGATACACCTGGTATTGCCTCGTTTCTTGCAGCTTCATTATTAAGATTGTGGTGATTACATACATTTTCATTTAATTTCAAATTTTCTAAGGCCATTTTTACATGAGTAATTTCTGTTACTACCCCTTTTATTTGGTCTGTAACATCCTCCAAATTTCTAGCCTGCCTTTCACTTTCTACATCAGATCTTTCCATTCTAACTTTACACCCCTGTAACTCTTCTCTAATTTCATCCCTGTCTTTATCTAACCTTTGTACTACTTCTTCCCTTTGTTTGTCTAATTTATATGTTACTCTTTCCCTTTCTTTATCTAATTTTTCACTCACTTGTTGACCTAATTTCTTTTCAGAATTCTCTACTTCTTGCCTTATTGTCTCTTATTCTCCCTTAACCTGTTCTCTATTTTCTTCTACTTCCCTACTAACTTTATTAATTTCCTCCCTAACTTCTTCCCTAAAGGTTTCTAAAGCTCTCTTCTGATTTTCCAATTGCATTCCCAATTCCTGTTGTCCCTTCTCTAATTTCTGTCCTAACTCTATTCTTAATTCTTTACTAGTTTCATCTATCTTTTGACTTAACTCTGTACTCATCTTTTTCATTATCTTTTGAAACATATTCTCTATTTCTGACATAATCGCTGGCCTTTCTGAATTACTACCAAACATTTCTGAGCTACCTCTAGGTGTTTCTCTAATGTTCTGAACTTCTACTTCTTGGCATATTCTGCTACCGATTATATTTTGATTATATTCTTCCATCCTAACTACACTTTTCTCAATTTCCGGACTCTCAAAACCTAGAAAATCGCTATCACTGTCTTCCATTTCTAAGCTATTTGCATGTGTTTTTCTACTAGCTTGTATTTCTAATTCTCCTTCCATTGTTTTTAACTATTTACATGCATTTAACTCACCAATATTTCACAATTTTCACTAATATGATTTTTTTTTTTTTTTTTAACTGCAATTCAACTTATTCACCACACGTTTCACACGATGTTCTCTGACGATGTTGACACGCTGGGCACCTTCTTTCTTGTTTGCTGGTTCCATGCTGGCTTGGTCGTCGTCCTTATTAATCACCGGTTCAATGCTGGTCTAGTTCATTCTTGGGGTTGGTCTATATTTTATTTTTCTCTCGACGCCCCACGTTGGGCGCCATTTGATGCGGAATGAGGTGATTGCTCCACGTTAGATTGCCATTTGAAGCGAAATTGATGTTGCTTCGCTGTAGCTTAACGACCGTTGTCGATACTTGAAGTTCGGCTCCAACTAGCTCAACATGAGATTTCTATAATCCAGGGTATGTGTGAGTATATTTTATAGATCACCCAGAATATACTTTGGAGATTATTTATTTTCCACTCTTTGACACATTTTGGGAGTTATGCTGACTTCCAATACAGGTATCCTAGCAGAGCAACCGCAAATCCCATGTGTACACCTCTAAGTCCGCTACCGATCTGGGGCGAGTGGTGACGCTTCCTGGCGTCCCCACGCTAAGAAAAAACGTTCTTCCCGATTTTAAATTTCATGACGTCATCAAAAGAAAGCCTCGCATCCAAAATACTATTTCATTCCTTTTCACAATTTAGAAATGTCCTTTTCTATTAAAACATGTCCTTTTTTGAATTCCGAATATATAGTTACCTTTCTATGATTAAACAATGTTTTCTTTATATTTTATTAAACATATCCCGCGACTTTTAAGGTTGGCAGACCTGAATTTCAAATTATGTGGTATGACGTTGGTGCAGTTTTTATGAAAAGATAGTCAGTACATATCAGCGTGAATATAGCTGCAGGAATAATGTTTTTACTGAATGATGTAATAGTTAGATAGTACACGCTACTCTTATCTTCAGGGTTGTGGTCACAGAATGGAATGCATAAATCAACGTTCCTTTATCACAACATATTTATTCGTTAATTTACACTTTTAGCACCATATTAATTAATCAACAATCTTCACAGTTTGGTAGAATTTACACTGTATAAAGGTTTGGGTGAAAGTTACATGTTCACGCGCTATCAAAAAAAAAAACACATCCTTTCAACTTGAGCTCACAGATGCTAATGAATCTAGTTCCCGGCGTCGGTATGACGCAACACCGCCATTCTTATGTATTCATCCGCGCAACAGTTCTCATTGGCTGAACACGAAGTGACAAGAAAACATTGGCTATCTTGGATATTGAAAAATAAGTCCCTGATACACCCAAATTAAAAGAATTAGAAATTTACACACTCTTACAAAAATATTTACATGAACGATTTTCTATTGATCAATATTCTGTCTCATATGCCCCTTGTTTTGTTTTTCAAGTTGTCACCTTATTTACAATCTTGAAACACAATACAATACTTCTCCCTACTCCTATGATTCAATCACTTTGTACAATTTTTTTTTTTTTTTTTTTTTTTAACAGTTCTCTTCACTGTTTGTCTTTGTCTTTTGTTTTGACATGACACTGCATGTCTTTATAAATTTCACATATTCGATTACTACACAATGCATTCAGTTATTATACAATACATATTCAGTTATTGTACAACACATTTAGTTATTACACAACATGTCCAATTATTATACAATACATATTCAGTCATTGTACAATATACCCAGTTATCATATCACATATGTTATTATACTATACACATTCAGTTATTATACAATACATATTCAGTTATTGTACAACACATTTGACATTGACACAAATATAATTTAAGTGTATCATGGTTTATTATGTGGTTTTTGACTTGTATTCATTACTAGGAAGAGAGAAAAACAGGATACAAATTTTGAGCTGATGATTATGATCATGTTTATGGCAATATTTTATTCAGTTCTTTGCCTTCTTTGTCTTATAAGCTTATGTATAGGCAGGTTGTTGAGTCGGTTCTTAAACTCTGATGTTACTAATGGTACTAATTTTCTTAATTGGGTTATTATTCATTGTTGTTTGGTTCAACATTTCTTCGAGCTTAGCATTGGCTATATTCATCTTAATTCATGGGCATTGTTTTTCTGATTATGGTTTTCCTCACTTCACTAATTGTCATTTCTTTGTCTCTTATCTCTATAAGAGAAAACTTCTATACTTACAATTATTCTGTAATTGTATTATTTTTCTTCTCAATTTACCCTCGACATCTTTGTGTCGAAATATTATATCTTTTTCATCATAATTGATTCATTTTTATTTTTGTCCCTGACATCCTTATGTCAAAAACATATTATCTGCCGTCGCTATGATTCATTTCTTTAATGACAATCAGTGTCTTCGTCTGTTTTTGGTTGACAATGCTCTTTGTGGTCGATATAGCCAATGACTGTGTTGATTTTCTTCCTTGTTGTAATTCCTAATCTGAACATAATTTTCTATAAGTAACCCATTAAAAATTGTTATCTTCTTTCATCTCTACTACTCCTGCCTTACACATTCGTTGACAAAGACTATTTGGTCCTTTCTTTGTATGGCTTCAATTTATTTTTATGGTATCTTCCTACCAACTTGCCATTTGTATTCTGTAGCTCATACGTGTGGTCACCCAGCTGTTTTGTTATGACCAGTGGTCCAGTATACAATAGCTCCATCTTTCCAGATCTTTTTTCAGATGCCTTGGATGCTTTGTGGCTTTTAAAGAGCACCTTTTCTCCAATTTGTGGGGACCATTTCCTGACGAATCTTTTCACCTTGTTCCTCCCTTTTTCAGCCTTCTGCTGTAATCTTCTGAATGCCAATTGACATTTTTCCTTCTCTGATAATTCTCTTTGGGCAGCCATCGTAGTGTCAATGTCAATTGCTAATTTTTTTGGTTTCGTGTTGGTCATCAACTCGATTGGGGCGAACTTGGTCGTGGGGTTCACCGAATGGTTAATCACCTCCTCTATATATCCGTATTTTTCCGTCCAGGAAGTGTGGTCTCTGTGGCAGAGTAAACGAAAATAAATACTTATATCCCTCATGATTCTCTCAGTCGGGTTTCCCTGGGGGTAATATGCTGAGGAATAGTACAATTTTATTCCTAATGTTTCTAAGGTGTTCTGGAATAACTTGCTCTTATGCATGGTTGCATTGTCCGATAGAATACATTTTATCCTCCCATATTTTGGGATGTAGTCCTTGACGATTTTATCTAGGCATGTTCTGCTTTTGATGTTCTTAATGGGGTATATTTTGGTGAATTTTGTGAAAACATCAAACATGACAAAGATGTATCTGTTTCCATCTTTCCCCCTTGGTAGCTCTCCATGCTCGTCAATACACACCAATGCATTTTTCTCGTTCCTCACGATGGATTGTGGGATGACATCGTACCTTACATTAATTGGCTTGGCCTTTTGGCATAGGTCGCATGAGGAAATTAACTTCCTGACTTTCTTGCCAAGATGTTTGATGTACAATACTTCCTCGATTGCAAGCATTGTTCTCTCAGTACCAGAGTGAAGCATCGAGTGGTGGAATGCCAAAATGACCCTGTCCTGTAAGGAATTTGGTACCATCATTTTCCACTTCCTTACGTCGCGACCGTGCAATTTAAATAGGATGTTCCTAAATTTGCCTATCTTGGCATCCAATCTTGGTATTATGTCTGGAGCCTTGTCGAATAGCCTCTTCAATTCAGGGTCTTCTTGTTGTAGCTTCGCTATGTTTTTGAAGTCTTGCAAGATCTCGTTGCTTTCTTTGCTATTTATCTGCATGATTTTAATTTCATGGTGTGGATTGTATATCGTCTCGGGTATGTGACTCTCCGACCTTAATCTTGACAATAAGTCACTGAAGATGTTCTCCTTCCCCGGGATATGTTTGACCTCTATGTCGTGTGACATTATCTCATGTATGTACCTTGAGATTTTGGAGTTGGTTAGCTTGCATTTTTGAATGAAGGACAGGCTTACGTGATCTGTATATATAATTATTTTATAATGATATATATATTGTCTGAACTTTTGTAACGCAAAATGGATTGCACCTATTTCTAATTCGGTTATGCAGGCATTGGCTTCTATCTTGTTTAAAAATCTAGAAGCTGTGGCAATCACATGTTTGTTGCCATCTGCATCTTCTTGTGCTAATATTGCTCCATATGAGTGCGCACTAGCATCGGTGTATACTAGAAAAGGTGAATTTGGATCCGGTCGTTCCAGGAGAATACTGTGCTTGAAAAGTTCTTTGATATTCTCAAAGGCCACCTGGTGTTCAGCATTCCATTCTCACTTAGTATCTTTTTTCAACAGTGCTCTAAGGGGTACCAATTCCTTAGCGTAGTTGACCACGAATTTTGACTGGTACTGTAAAATGCCCAGAAACCTTCTCAACTGTTTTAAGTTACGTGGGGGTGGTATATGCTCTATAGCCTTGACCCTCTCCGGATTAGGTTGTATACCATCAGGTGTAATGATGTGGCCTAGAAATTCAGCCTCTTTGACGAAAAATTCACACTTTTCTAAATTTAGGGTCATGTTGCTTTCCTGGAACCTGGATAATACATAATCTATGTGATGTAAGTGCGACTCGGGATTCTTGCTGTATATCAAAAAATCGTCGACATATTGCGTTACAAAAGTCTCGATGGTATCCCCAAAAACTTTGTCTAGAGCCCTCAGTAGTGCACTGCTACTGGTCGATAGTCCAAAGGCACATTTTAAAAAATGGTATACCTTTCCTTTGTGCAAGAAACAGGTATATTTCCTGACATCTGGATGAAGAGGAATTTGCCAGAATGATGCTGTCAAGTCAAGACTTGTAAAATGTTGACCTCCCTTCAATTTCGATATTAGTTGGTCTACCCCCTCAGGCCTGTAATGATCCGGCAAGGTATGTGTATTTATCTTCCTTGCGTCGATGGTCATCCTCAATTTTCCCCCTTTCTTATGGACCCATACCACTGGATTCACATAACATGAGTCCGACGGCTCTATTATTCCGTCCGCTAACATTTTCTGGATCACTCTGTCAGCTTCCTCCCTGATGGAGTTGGGGATGGGCCTGGATTTATGTGAATAGGGGGTAATATCTGTTACTGTAAAAGTATGTACGTACTTGTTACACGTACCTGGCTTTTTATTGAAAACTTTCCTGTTTTTAACCAATATTTTCCTGAGTTGGTTTCTTTCCTCTTCAGAGATGCCATGTGCCCCCCAGACCTTCTCATCGATTAGCTGTGACATCGATTCTTCTCCATCTGTTGGTAGTGGTTCAGGTTGGTAGTTATCCGAGGTTACATACTCGTCTTCTGTGCAGATCCAATGGCTGCAAACGTTAGTTTCCTCCTCGCTCGTCCAACCTGTTCTCTTCTTGTTTACCCTTAGGTCTACCAACCTATTCTCGTGGACATTGATGTTCTCCACAAAGAATTGTTCATCCGGATGGATCCCTGTCTGGTCTGGTTCCTCCTGGCATGTTTCTTCCTCCAGGAACTTCGCAGTGCATTCTGAGGCTCCTTCCTTAATAATAAATTCATGTAGGTCATAGTTAATCACCGACCTCCAAAGGTTAAGCAAATCACTGCCAATGATTAGGGTAGCTGTTAGTCTAGGTATTACTAAAGCAATAAAATCGAACTTCCAACTTCCGATTTCTATTACCAGCCTTACCTGGTATTTAACATGTTCCTTTTTCTTGCCAATTGCTGTGCTGCAATACACTCCACACACAGGCAAGAATTCAGCATTTCTTTTAGTTATCAGTTCCTGGAATAGCTGTTCGTCACATACTGATGTGCTGGCTCCTGTATCAATCATCACTGGCAATTCGATACCCCATACCTTCAGCCTAATCATTGGTGGATTGGTTATTTCCTTTCTTTCACTCGCCTGTCTTCTCAAGGTACCTACATTACATTGGTCAATATTGCCCCTACTGCCACACAGGTCAACTTCCGGGACACAAAGTTGACTTGTACTTACTTTTCCTGGACGTTGGAGGTGATCGTCGTTTCTGTATTCTGTGCAGTATCGGTCCTATCCGGCACATTTTCATTCTGTTCCTGTTGTCTTACGTTGTCGGTGTTCCCTTGGTTTCTGCCCCTTTGACGTGAACCCCTATTGTATGACGGCCTATGGCTGTTCAAGTATTCCCTACAGAATCGTATATGATTCACTTGATGGGTACGGTCTCCTGGTCTTCCACGATCATATCTATGCGTTCTGTATCTCGATTCACCCCTCGGTATTGTGTCGTGGTACCGCTGTCTTGTGTTCTCCATCCTCTCGCCATGATTATGTGGTTGTGGGAAATGGTGTGCCCCTCTCCCCCTTTCATGGGTGCTCCTAGTATTTGTATGTTCTCCCTCACTCTGGTTGTTCGTAGCCGTGTTCCGGTTTAGGATGGGTGAGTTTGGGTGACCGTTCCTATGTCTATGCTCATTAGGCCGACCATTTTGTGTTTCGAAGGCTGTCAGCAATTCTATCATATCTGCAAAATCTACTGGCCTCGCAACAATTAACCCTGTTCTCACTGTGTCTGGGAAATGTCTTGTTATACTGGCAATTAGTTCTGCCTCCGACAAGTTGGGATCTAATAGCTTTCCTTTGTTGGCTACTTTCATAAAATAATCGACTAACGACAACCCTTTGGTTGGATCGTATCTACCTGTCGCTAGCTCTACCCTAGTTTGGTTTTGTTTAGCTGGGCCCCAATACCTTGATAGGGATAAATTTCTGAATGAGCTATATGACTCATGACCAGCTAGTGTTAACCTGAGCCATTCTAATGCCTTGTTTTTTAAGCTTTTCTTAACTATCATCATTCTAAGCTTGTTTGGTATCCTTTTCACTTTAAAATATTCTTCCATCTCTTTAACAAAGAGTTTTGGATCGTCTCCCTTCTCCTCGTCAAATGTAGGTGGTGTGATTTCATGTAATATGCTGTTGGTGTAACATGTGTTATGTGTTGTGTCATTGTTTGGTTGTGAACCCCTTTCTCTGTATGGTGAGTCAACATTTTGTACATTATTCAAGTAACTCTCATCTTGTACATTACTTACATCTAAATCATCTTGTCTTTGTAATGCCTTCACAACATCATTTACATTAGCCAAACTTTCTTTTCCTTTTTTCATTTCTTCACAAATTGATTTTAAATCATTCTTTATTTCTAAGTGGCTTTGTTTCATATCATTTATAGCATCCTGTTGTGAAAGCACCACATCATTCATTGTCTTAATTTTAGGAATTACAATTTGTTCTACAGTTTCATTAATAATGTCTTTCTTTACTACCTCAATCTCTTTCCTTAATTCCTCAGTTATTTCTGCTTTTACATTTGTTATCTTACAGTCTACACTTGTATTACATTCTGTTATTTCATCTCTACATCTAGCAATTTCTCCTAACACAATCTTGTTCTCTCTCATCTCTGATTCTATCTTTCCCATCCTATCTCCTACGATTTCTATCCTAGCTTCTAAGGCTTCCTTTGTTTTATTTAAGTTTTTATGTACTAATTTTAAATTAGTTTCCATTACTTTCATATTTTCTTTACACTCCTGTCTTCCTAATTCTATTTTCTGTTCTAGGTTCTGTCTACCTAATTCCATTTGCTGTTCTAAGTTCTGTCTACCTAATTCCATTTGCTGTTCTAAGTTCTGTCTCACTTCCTCCATTTTCTGTTCTAAGTTCTGTCTACCTAATTCCATTTTCTGACCTAAACTTTGTTCTATGTCCTGTTTCAATTCTATGTTATTTTGTTCCATTTTCTGACCTAATTCTACCTTGTTTTGTTCCAGTTTTTGTTCTATACTCTGACCTAAACTTTGTTCCAGTCTTTGAAACATGATCATCATTAACCTTTGGTCTTTGCTTATTTCCACCTGTTCCTCACTTTCTAGTTCTACCTGATAACTAGACCTATCTGCCCCTTCCCCCACTCCTGTTTCTATCTCTTTTCGCGACATTTTAATTTTTTTATTTAATTCATTTAAGGTTAAAAGTCCCACTATTTTGCCACTTCTCAGTAGCATTTACAAATGGAAATAAAATGTATGTAAAAAACAAAAATTTTGGATCCTACTTTCTTTTCCGTTGGTTCTTCGTCCAGTTATTTACGTCTCCTGGGTAGTTGGCTTCGCTAGATGATCTCCGGTGTTTTTCCTTTCCCACGTTGATTCTCCGTATATCGATGATATCAAACGATGTTTAATGGCGTCTTTTTCCTGCGCGATGGGATGGCATCATTTGATGTTAACACTTCGTACTCGTAATTTTGCATTCCATTCTAAATTCGCGCCCCCGCATTGGGTAAGCCATTTTGGTGCAGTTTTTATAAAAAGATAGTCAACACATATCAGCGTGAATATAGCAGCAGGAATAATGTTTTAACTGAATGATGTAATAGTTAGATAGTAGACGCTACTCTTAGCTTCAGGGTTGTGGTCACAGAATGGAATGCATAAATCAACGTTCCTTTATCACAACATATTTATTCGTTAATTTACACTTTTAGCACCATATTAATTAATCAACAATCTTCACAGTTTGGTAGAATCTACACTGTATAAAGGTTTGGGTGAAAGTTACATGTTCACGCGCTATCAAAAAAAAACAAATCCTTTCAACTTGAGCTCACAGACGCTAATGAATCTAGTTCCCGGCGTCGGTATGACGCAACACCGCCATTCTTATGTATTCTTCCGCGCAACAGTTCTCATTGGCTGAACACGAAGTGACAAGAAAACATTGGCTATCTTGGATATTGAAAAATAAGTCCCTGATACACCCAAATTAAAAGAATTAGAAATTTACACACTCTTACAAAAATATTTACATGAACGATTTTCTATTGATCAATATTCTGTCTCAACGTCATGACTCGTTAATTTCAAACCAATAATGCGTTTATCCTACAAATTTAACGACTATTATTTACTCATATCTTTCTCACCTTACAACACTTCCTACTCTATTATATAGCTATGTTATTACTCAACACTTATCGCAAATCTCACATCCGGCAATTAAACTAAAACGTGTCTTTTTCAAGCCCATTCGATTTGAAATCTTAATTTCGGTATCAACACACACACACACACATACACACGCACTTACGCACGCACGCACACACGCACACACACACTATTAAAAATGCTTTTTTCGGATTCAGGGGGCCTCAAAACATATTTCCAGTGAAATCTCGACATTGAATTTTTGGGTGGAATGCAATACTTCCTCTAGCTAGTAGTAGAGACTACTTAGTAGTGGAGAAAGTAAAAATGAAAAGCCACTGAAAAACCAAACTTGGCATTTTCTTCCAAAGATGCAACAAAAAGATGTTCAAGAAAATCTCTCCACCCCCAAACTAACTTTTATATGGGAAATGTTTAAAAATTTTTATTTTATCAAAAAGTGGCTATAACAATTTTTATTAAAATACCATATGACAAAATTAATCTTTTGAATTTTCTGGGAATAGCTTCTGAAGTTCCCTTCATTCTGGATGACTTTTGCATATCTGGTATACTACAAGAGATACACAAAATCTACTGCACAAAAAACATAGACCTCATTAAACTACACAATTTATGTCAACTAAAATTGTTTTTAGAGATAATTATTATTTTTCAGATATTGATTAGAATTTTAAAAAATTTATACTTTTTTCAAATAGGAAGTTATTCATTTTTTATGCCCTGCCCGTGCAAAGAGAATGGAATGATAAAGCCAACACAGCAATGACCACCTCTCAAAAGATTTGACTATCACCTAAGTCTACTGTGTTTTTCTACTCCCATAAACAAATGTGTACTAAAACCATTTCTGTAAATATTTATCTTGACTAACATGAAATAGGTGGAAAAATAAATGTTTTTAGGAATCTTAAAACTGAAGCCATAAACAGTGAAGCAACACAATTATTCTATAAATTTATAAAAAAATATCTTAAGAGGCTATAAGTTTCACAGTGGTGCAGTTTTTATTAATAAGTCTTTACCTAGCAGCGGGAATATAGCAGCAGGAATAATGTTTTTACTGAAAGATGGAAAGTTTGATTGATATCTGACGCTACTCTTATCTACGGGGTCGATGGATACAGAATGGAATGCACAAATCAACGTTCCTTTATCACAACATATTTATTCGTTGATTTACATTTCTATCGCTATATTAATTAGTTAACAACTTTCAAAATTCGATAGAATCTACACTGGTTAAAAGTTTGGGTGTAATTTACATGTTCACACGCTATCAGCAAATATACATCCTTTCACTTTGAGCTCACAGACGCTAATAATAAAAGAGTCCGAGCGTCTCTATGACGCAACACCGCCATTCTTATGTATTCATCCGCGCAACAGTTCTCATTGGTTGAACTCAAAGTGACGAGAAGACATTGGATCTTGAATATTAAAAAGAAATAAGTCCCTGATACACCCAAATTAAAAGAATTAAAAATTTACACACTCTTACAAAAATATTTACATGAACAATTTTCTATTAGTCAATATTCTGTCTCAACAGTATACTTACTTTTATCATCAGTGCCGGCAACCCATATGTTATTTTCTATATATACTTATGGTGCGGGTTTTATAAATGAAGTCTTTGCCTAGCAGCAGGAATATAGCAGCAGGAGTATTGTTTTTACTAAAAAGTGGAAAGTTTGTAATAGCAGACGCTACTCTTATCTGCAGGGTCGGCGGTCTAAGAATGGAATGCAAAAGCCAACGTTCTTTTATCACAAACACATTTATTCGTTATTTACACTTCTTATCACAATCTCGATTAGTTAACAACCTTTAAAATTCTATAGCGTCTACGCTGGTTAAAAGTTTGGGTGTAATTTACATGTTCACACGCCATCAGCAAAAATACACTTCCATTCACTCTGAGCTCACAGACGCCAATGATAAACTAGTTCCAAGCGTCCTATGACGCAACACCGCCATTCTTATGTATTCATCCGCGCAACAGTTCTCATTGGTTGAACTCAAAGTGACGAGAAGACATTGGATTTTGAATATCAAAAAGAAATAGGTCCCTGATACACCCAAATTAAAAGAATTAAAAATTTACACACTCTTACAAAAATATTTACATGAACAATTTTCTATTAGTCAATATTCCGTCTCATATGCCCCTTGTTTTGTTTTTCAAGTTGTCACCTTATTTACAATCTTGAAACACAATACAATACTTCTCCCTACTTCTATGATTCAATCACTTTGTACAATATATTTTTTTTTTTTTCAGTCTTCTTCACTGTTTGTCTTTGTCCTTTGTTTTGACATAATACAACATGTCTTTATAAGTTTCACATATTCGGTTACTACACAATGCATTCAGTTATTATACAATACATATCCAGTTATTGTACAACACATTTAGTTATTCCACAATATGTCCAATTATTATGCAATACATATTCAGTCCTTGTACAATATACCCAGTTATCATATCACATATGTTGTTATTATACAATACACCTTCAGTCATTATACAATACATATTCAGTTATTGTACAACACATTTGATTACTACACAACATGTCCAATTATTACACAATATATATTCAGTTATTGCACAATATATCCTGCTATCACATCACATATGTTCTGTTATTATGCAATACATATTCAGTTATTACACAATACATATTCAGTTTTTGCATAACATATTTAGTTATTACTCAACATATTCAGTTATTACACAATATATCCAGTTATCATACAATACATATTCAGTTATTGTACAACACATATTCAGTTCTTATACAACACATACTCAGTTATTGTACATTTGACATTGACACGAATATAATTTAAATGTATCATGGTTTATCATGTGGTTTTTGACTTGTATTCATTGCTATGAGGAGAGAAAAATAGGATACAAATTTTGAGCTAATGATTATAATCATGTTTATGGCAATGTTTTATTCAGTTCTTTGCCTTCTTTGTCTTATGAGCTTATGTATAGACAGGTTATTGAGTTGGTTCTTAAACTCTGATGTCACTAATGGTACTAATTTTCTTGATTGGGTTATTATTCATTGTTGTTTGGTTCAACATTTCTTCGAGCTTAGCATTGGCTATATTCATCTCAATTCATGGGCATTGTTTTTCTGGTTATGGTTTTCCTCATTTCACTAATTGTCATTTCTTTATCTCTTATTTCTATAAGAGAAAACTTCTATACTTACAATTATTCTGTAATTGTATTATCTTTCTTCTCCATTTACCCTCGACATCTTTGTGTCGAAATATTCTATCTTTTTCATCATAATTGATTCATTTTTATTTTTGTCCCTGACATCCTTATGTCAAAAACATATCTTCCGACGCTATGATTCATTTATTTAATGACAATCAGTGTCCTCGTCTGTTTTTTGTTAACAATGCTCTTTGTGGTCGATATAGCCAATGACTATGTTGATCTTCTTCCTTGTTGTAATCCTATTCTGAACATAATTTCCTATAAGTAACCCATCAAAAATTGTTATCTTCTTTCATCTCTACTACTCCTGCCTTACACATTTGTTGACAAAGACTATTTGGTCCTTTCTTTGTATGGCTTCAATTTATTTTTATGGTATCTTCCTACCAACTTGCCATTTGTATTCTGTAGCTCATACGTGTGGTCACCCAGCTGTTTCGTTATGACCAGTGGTCCAGTATACAATAGCTCCATCTTTCCAGATCTTTTTTCAGATGCCTTGGATGCTTTGTGGCTTTTTAAGAGCACCTTTTCTCCAATTTGTGGGGACCATTTCCTGACGAATCTTTTCACCTTGTTCCTCCCTTTTTCAGCCTTCTGCTGTAACCTTCTGAATGCCAATTGACATTTTTCCTTCACTGATAATTCTCTTTGGGCAGCCATTGTAGTGTCAATGTCAATTGCTAATTTTCTTGGTTTCGTGTTAGTCATCAGCTCGATAGGGGCGAACTTGGTCGTTGTAATTTCCCTGAGTGTTGGTGGTGGTTGTCGTTTCTGTATTCTGTGCAGTATCTGCCCTATTTGGCACATCTTCTTCTACTTCCTGCTGTCTTGTGTTGTTAGTGTACCATTGGTCTCTGCCCCTTTGGCGTGAACCTCTGTCGTATGACGGTCTGTGGTTGTTCAAGTGTTCCCTACTGAATCGCATGTGATTCACTTGATGGGTATGGTCTCCTGGTCTTCCACGATCATATGTATATGTTTGGTGTCTCGATTCACCCCTCGGTATCGTGTCATGGTACCGCTGTCTTGTGTTCTCCATCCTCTCGCCATGATTATGTGGTTGTGGGAAATGGTGTGCCCCTCTCCCCCTTTCATGGGTACTCCTAGTATTTCTATGTTCTCCCTCACTCTGGTTGTTCGTAGTCGTGTTCCGGTTTAGGATGGGTGAGTTTGGGTGACCGTTCCTATGTCTATGCTCATTAGGCCGACCATTTTGTGTTTCGAAGGCTGTCAGCAGTTCTATCATATCTGTAAAATCTACTGGCCTCGCAACAATTAATCCTGTTCTCACTGTGTCTGGGAAATGTCTTGTTATGCTGGCAATTAGTTCTGCCTCCGACAAGTTGGGGTCTAATAGCTTTCCCTTGTTGGCTACTTTCATAAAGTAATCTACTAGCGACAACCCTTTGGTTGGATCGTACCTACCTGTCGCTAGCTCTACCCTAGTTTGGTTTTGTTTAGCTGGGCCCCAATACCTTGATAGGAATAAATTTCTGAATGAGCTATAAGACTCATGACCAGCTAGTGTTAACCTGAGCCATTCTAATGCCTTGTTTTTTAAGCTTTTCTTAACGATCATCATCCTAAGCTCGTTTGGTATCCTTTTCACTTTAAAGTATTCTTCCATCTCTTTAACAAAGAGTTTTGGATCGTCTCCTTTCTCCTCGTCAAATGTAGGTGGTGTGATTTCATGTAATATGCTGTTGGTGTAACATGTGTTATGTGTTGTGTCATTGTTTGGTTGTGAACCTCTTTCTCTGTATGGTGAGTCAACATTTTGTACATTACTCAAATAACTCTCATCTTGTACATTACTTACATCTAAATCATCTTGTCTTTGTAATGCCTTCACAACATCATTTACATTAGCCAAATTTTCTTTCCCTTTTTTCATTTCTTCACAAATTGATTTTAAATCATTCTTTATTTCTAAGTGGCTTTGTTTCATATCATTTATAGCATCCTGTTGTGAAAGCATCACATCATTCATTGTCTTAATTTTAGGAATTACAATTTGTTCTACAGTTTCATTAATAATGTCTTTCTTTACTACCTCAATCTCTTTCCTTAATTCCTCAGTTATTTGTGCTTTTACATTTGTTATCTTACAGTCTACACTTGTATTACATTCTGTTATTTCATCCCTACATCTAGCAATTACTTCTTCTAACACAATTTTATTTTCTCTCATCTCTGATTCTATCTTTCCCATCCTATCTCCTACAATTTCTATCCTAGCTTCTAAGGCTTCCTTTGTTTCATTTAAGTTTTTGTGAACTAATTTTAAATTAGTTTCCATTACTTTCATATTTTCTTTACACTCCTGTCTTCCTAATTCTATTTTCTGTTCTAGGTTCTGTCTACCTAATTCCATTTGCTGTTCTAAGTTCTGTCTACCTAATTCCATTTTCTGTTCTAAGTTTTGTCTACCTAATTCCATTTTCTGTTCTAAGTCTTTTCTCACTTCCTCCATTTTCTGACCTATCTCTTCCTTATTCTGTTCCAGTTTCTGACCTATACTCTGACTTAAACTTTGTTCTATATCCTGTTTCAATTCTACCTTATTCTGTTCCAGTTTCTGTTCTAGTCTTTCAAACATCATCATCATTAACCTTTGGTCTTTGCTTATTTCCGCCTGTTCCTCACTCTCTAATCCTATCTGATAACTAGGCCTATCTGCCCCTTCCCCCACTCCTGTTTCTATCTCTTTTCGCGACATTTTAATTCCTTTACCTAATTCACTTAATGTTGAAAGTCCCAATAGTTTGCCACTTCTAAGTAGCATTAATAAATGGAAATAAAATAAAAACAAAAATTTTGGATCCTACTTTTTTTTCTGCTGGTTCTTCGTCCAGTTATTTACGTCTCCTGGGTAGTTGGCTTCGCCAGATGATCTCCGGTGTTTTTCCCACGTCGATTTTCCGTGTATCGATGTTTTGTTGATATCAGTCGATGGTCTAATGGCGTCTTTTTCTTTTAAAATCCGATGAGATAGCGTCATTCGATGTTAACACTTTGTAATTTTGCATTCCATTCTAAATTCGCGCCCCACGTTGGGCGCCATTTGGTGCGGGTTTTATAAATGAAGTCTTTGCCTAGCAGCAGGAATATAGCAGCAGGAGTATTGTTTTTACTAAAAAGTGGAAAGTTTGTTATAGCAGACGCTACTCTTATCTGCAGGGTCGGCGGTCTAAGAATGGAATGCAAAAGCCAACGTTCTTTTATCACAAACACATTTATTCGTTATTTACACTTCTTATCACAATCTCGATTAGTTAACAACCTTTAAAATTCTATAGCGTCTACGCTGGTTAAAAGTTTGGGTGTAATTTACATGTTCACACGCCATCAGCAAAAATACACTTCCATTCACTCTGAGCTCACAGACGCCAATGATAAACTAGTTCCAAGCGTCCTATGACGCAACACCGCCATTCTTATGTATTCATCCGCGCAACAGTTCTCATTGGTTGAACTCAAAGTGACGAGAAGACATTGGATTTTGAATATCAAAAAGAAATAGGTCCCTGATACACCCAAATTAAAAGAATTAAAAATTTACACACTCTTACAAAAATATTTACATGAACAATTTTCTATTAGTCAATATTCCGTCTCACTTATAACAAAAATATTCATAACAAATCTGTTACAACAAAGAATGACATCACTTATAACTAGAAGTTTTTGAACAGTGAGGTTTCTAAAATAAGTGAGGCTCGGTTAGGTTTACACTATACCTCACTTGCTTGTGAAAATTGGACATGTTACGGGAAAGTTTGCTGCCTTCTTCAGCTTGGTGCTGTTTTTATTGGAGAGATTTCATGTTTGAAAGATGTGGCTCTTATTTCTCTCAGGGTGTGGTAATGGAATGAAAAATCACACGATGTTTCTTCACCACAATGTATTATTTTATTAACACTTTTTCTCTATTATCCATTTAAATAAATCCTGTTAGCACCATTTTAGATTATTTAAGTCTTTCCACTTTCCAAAAAGTGGAACAAAAGCTTGATGAAAGTCTGGTAAATGTTCTACAATGTTCACACGCTACCAAAACACGTCCTATCACCTTGAACATTTAGGTGCTACTGAAAGGAGTCTGGCGTCACCTCACGTGATACTAGCTTTCTCGTATACATCCGCATATGCGTTCATCAAACAGTTCCCTCATTGTTAGGGAAGCGATCTTTAGCTATTCTCCCTTTGCTATTAATATTGAACACACATAATTCTAATATTTATACATATATATTAAAATTAAATATGGAAATATTTATGACGTCTTTAAACAAACTTAGTTGTTCGTAACAATGAACATTAGTAATACGTTTTCGCCATTTAACCATCTCATACCAACATCAAAAAACAAATTACACTCCTAACAAATATTCACATAAACGATTTTCTTTTGGGGTCTTTTAAGATTCTGTCTCACATGCCCCTTGTTTTGTTTTTCAAGTTGTCACCTATATTTACAATCTTGAAACACAATACAACATTTCTCCCTATTTCTCTGATACAATCACTTTGTACAATACTTTTTTTTTAGTTTTGGCATGACACAGCATGTCTTTATAAATTTCACATATTCAGTTACTACACAATACATATTCAGTTATTATACAACACATATTCAGTTACTACACAACACATATTCAGTTATTATACAACACATATTCAGCTATTATACAACACATATTCAGTTATTATACATTTGACATGGACACAAATATAATTTAAGTGTATCATTGTTTATTGTGTGGCTTTTGAATTATGTTCCTTGTTATGAGGAGAGAAAAACAGGATACAAATCTTGAGCTAATGATTATGATCATATTTATGGCAATTTTATTCAGTTCTTTGTCCTCTGTCTTGCAAGCTTATTATGTATAGGCAGGTCGTAGAGTCGATTCTTAAACTCTGATGTTACTAAAGCGCGTTTCACCCTTAGAAGACAGTACACGTTAAATGGAGCGCAGCATTGCAACATGTACTAGTTGCGAATCTTTCTCCGCGCGCGAACCCGAGGTGACCAGAGTCCTGTACTTAGTCCTTCAATTGCTGCTTGACGAGATGGACACTTAACTTTGGTATCCCTCCATGCCTTTGTTACTGTATGATCTAAATTTACAAATGACTTGTCTGTATAAACAATTGATTTCCCCTGGTCCCTAAACCTTTTTACATATTTTAGATATTTATGTCGCCATCTGATGGTATCGTCTCTTTCTATTAATATGCACTTCTTTCATATTCGGACCCCAAATCATGTAAGAACCGACTAAGAGTGGCCCTTGAGAAATTTGATAGGGTCTCATCACTGTTGACCCGTGACAAATTATATTCAGCGTGGGTGGAATATTTGCAAACTGTAAAGAATGAACAATTCGCCGCAATCCACCTTGCACTATTCAGTCATATTGCGTTAACCTAGCGTTTTGTGTAGTCCCACCCTTTTTGCTTTCTTTTTCGATGGCGTTCTTAGAAGTCCTTTCATTACTTCCTTTTTAATCCTATACACTACTGCTTCTGAACACTCAATAGCCTTAGCTGTTTCTTTTACTGCCTTACACGCATTTTACTTAAAAAATAATCTAACACATTCATAATTATTTGGCGTTCCTTACTTCTTAATTTACCAACATATCGTCTCTTCCTAGCTTCCCCCTCCATAACTACAAATATTTACAAAAATATTAAACAAATAACGCAATAACAGCTCACAGTTACACACACGGCTTCTTTCGAACTAATGTTAGTGCTGCTCCTTATACTATCTTCTGTGTCAGGCCTGACGCTGAATAGATGAATACCTTTTGTTTGCCTTACTGGATAAAAGAAAGAGGTTACTGCCTTTTGGTTTATTTTAAAAACTTTCTCCAACCTTCCTCAACATTTGCTCTCGCTGGTTCCCTGATGTAAACTCAATAACAAAAAAGTTTCACACTGCGTAACTTTTGCAGTGCACAGATATAAAATTTTCCGAAAACATTTAATTTAAAAAATTATAACACTTAACTGGGTAAACATAGAGAATTCAAAGTAGGCAGGTAGTAGCACTATGGTCTACTCTACCTAAGTAAAAAATATAGATGCATTCTAGCAGTTAGTTTGTTAGTTAGTGCGTGATGAGTGTAGAAACAGCAAATATCGGACTTCTATTGAAAAAAACGTTTTCTGAAGAAATTTGGGCCTATAGAAATGTATAATGACTCTGAAAAGGATATAACCTGATAGAGAAAAAATTCTACATAGGATAATGTGTTCAAACCTGAAATTTATAACAAATGAATATTTATACCATGCTATTAGTAATCTGGCAACAGCGCAAGGGTAGAAAAGGACGCGGCTAATGGCAATTTGTATGCGCTAGATAGAGACAGAGATGTCCCATTTAACTCCATACTGTCTTCTAAGAGTGGAACGCTATATAATAGTACCATTATGTAATTGGGTTCTTATTCACTATTGTTTAGTTCGACATTTCTTCAAGCTTAGCATTGGCTATATCCATCTTAATTCATGGGCATTACTTTTCTGACTATGGTTTTTCTTACTTCACTAATTGTCACCTCTTTGTCTCTTATCTCTATAAGAGAAAACTTCTATATTTATAATTATTCTGCAATTATATTATTTTCCTTCTCAATTCACCCTTGACACCCTTTTGTCAGAAATATTTTATCTTTGACATCATAATTGATTCCTTTTTATTTTTGTCCCTGATATCCTTATGTCAAAAACACATTTTTTTTTCGTCGTTATAATTCACTTCTTTAATGACAATCAGTGTCCTCATCTGTCTTTGTTGACAATGCTCTTGGTGGTCAATATAGCCAATGACTATGTTGATTTTCTTTCTTGTTGTATTTTCCAATCTGAACATAATCTTCTATAAGTAACCCATTAAAAATTATTATTTTCCATCATCTCTACTATTCCTGCCTTACATGTTTGTTGGCAAAGACTATTTGGTCCTTTCTTTGTATGGTTTCAATTTGTTTTTATGGTATCTTCCTACCAACTTGACATTTGTATTCTGTAGCTCATACGTATGGTCACCAGATATTTTGTTATGACCAGCGGTCCAGTGTACAGTAGTTGCATTTTCTCTTTGTGCAGCCATCGTAGTGTCAATGTCAATTGTCATTCTCTTGGGTTTTGTGTTGGCCATCAATTCGATTGGGACAAACTTAGTTGTGGTAATTATTATTTATTTATGCCATTCTGGCAGTTTGTCACAATAGCTCAGTGGTAGAGCGTCCGCCCGGCAAGCGGAAGGTCTGTGGTTCAAATCCCAGTTGTGGCATTGAATTTTTAAGTTCCGGTTCTACCTCTTAGTTGTGGTAATTTCCCTGAGTGTTGGTGGTGGTTGTTGTTTCTATATTCTGTGCAACATCTGCCCTATTTGGCACATTTCCATCCTGTTCCTGTAGTATTATGTTGCCGGTGTTCCATTGGTTTCTGCCCCTTTTGTGTGGACCCCTGTTGCATGGCAGTCTTCAGTTGTTCAAGTATTCTCTACAGAATCGTATGTGGTTCACTTGATGGGTACGGTCTCCTGGTCTCCCCCGATCATATCTATGCATTCAGTATCTCGATTCAGCACTTGGTATTGTGTCGTGGTACCGCTGTCTCGTGTTCTCCATTCTTTCGCCATGATTGTGTGGTTGTGGGAAATGATGTGCCCCTCTCCCCCTGTCATGGGTGCTCCTAGTATTTCTATCTTCTCTCTCATTCTGGTTGTTTGTAGCCGTGCTCCTATTTAAGATAGGTGAGTTTGGATGACCGTTTCTATGTCTATGTTCATTAGGCTGACCATTTTGTGTTTCGAAGGCTGTTAGTAATTCTATCATGTCGGCAAAATCTACTGGCCACGCAACAATTAACCCTGTTCTCACTGTGTCTGGGAAATGTCTTGTTATGCTGGTAATTAACTCTGCTTCCGACAGGTTAGGGTCTAATAGCTTTCCTTTGTTGGCTACTTTCATAAAATAATTGACTAGCTATAACCCTTTGGTTGGATCATATCTACCTATCACTAGCTCTACCCTAGTTTGGTTTTGCTTAGCTGGGGCCCAATACCTTGATAGGAATAGATTTCTGAATGAGCTATATGATTCATGACCAGCTAGTGTTAACCTAAGCCATTCTAATGCCTTGTTTTTTAAGCTCTTTTTAGCTATCATCCTAAGCTCATTAGGTATCCTTTTCACTTTAAAATACTTTTCCATCTCTTTAACCTCTTGAGGGATATCGACGTGAAATCGCGTCCATTTAAAATGGCGGATGAGCGATATGGGCATCCTGTGCGTTTAAGCATTTAACCCTTATTTATCCCTTATCCAACTCAACTTATTATAATTTTCCCTTTATGAAACATTTTAGTAAGGTCTATATACTTTATTGGCTTACCTTAATATGTTCGTTCTGTAGTGATTTACCTCAAAACAGGGATAAACACAAGGGTACGTACATCTCCACATTCGCGAATTCCCTTCTTGCGGCACACCAAACACTTTCGAAATGGGCGGGACTTCTTTGCTGTTGGTGGTATCCTTTTGGGATAATGTTTTCCTTGAAGTCTGAGGGGTGCAGGGGTTTTGGATTTTCAACCCCCAACGTGGTATTGTTCAATTAGGCTGTGAGTTATTTATAGTCGGTAGTCAAGGTCGGTCATTGTCCTGTGTGGGTTTAGAGAGCTGTCCAAATCCCCAAACAATTGTATATGGTTATATCCAGTTGGTGTAAAAACACCTTTTTATACCACTTCTCCCTTCAGCTACAAGCAGGAAAGAATACGTATGTATTTCAACAAAGAAAGACACGGACTCTACTCAGTTACGAAACTCGTGTAAGCAAAAGTTGTAATGCTGATTTATTCTGATGACTCAAGAGGCCACGCAGGCAGTAGCGATTTATTTCACAGTATGCTGACGCATTAGCCACACATACAATGGGTGTTCCTTTACTGTATCTTTCTGAGAACTAATATTAGATGCGTTCGACAGAGCAAAGTTGACTTTTTACCACAGTGAAACAAAATTGTGCCATTTCAACGTTTTGTAAATACAACTCAACTTTGCTGATGACGTACATTTATACTGCAAATAATGAGTTTTATACCAGTTTTTATTTCATTAAAATAACTTAATATTTACACAAAATACAGCTGTGTATATACGAAGCGCATTTAACAATTTAAATGATAGCAGTTCTCGGCTCGCGGACGTTTAAATGGCCATCGCTGAAGAGGTTAACAAAGAGTTTTGGATCGTCTCCCTTCTCCTCGTCAAATGTAGGTGGTGTGATTTCACGTAGTATGCTGTTGGTGTAGCATGTGTTGTGTGTTGTGTCATTGTTTAATTGTGAACCTCTTTCTCTGTATGGTGAGTCAACATTTTGCACATCATTCAAATAACTCTCATCTTGTACATTACTTACATCTAAATCATTTTGCCTTTGTAGTGCATTCACAACATCATTTACATTAGCCAAACTTTCTTTTCCTTTTTCATTTCTTCACAAATTGATTTTAAATCATTCTTTATTTCTAAGTGACTTTGTTTCATATCATTCATAGCATCTTGTTGCGATTGCACCACATCAGTCATAGTCTTAATTTTAGGAATTACAATTTGTTCTACAGTTTCATTAATAATTCCTTTCTTTACTATCTCAATTTCTTTCCTTAATTCCTCAGTTATTTCTGCTTTTACATTTGTAATCTTACAGTCTACACTTGCATTACATTCTGTTATTTCATCTCTACATCTACCAATTTCTTCTTCTAATACAATCTTATTTTCTCTCATTTCCGATTCAATTTTTCCCATCCTATCTCCTATGATTTCTATCCTAGCTTCTAAAGCTTCCTTTGTCTCATTTATGTTTTTATGTACTAATTTTAAATTAGTTTCCATTACTTTCATATTTTCTTTACACTCCTGTCTTCCTAATTCTATTTTCTGTTCTAAGTTCTGTCTCACTTCCTCCACTTTCTGACCTATCTGTTCCTTATTCTTCTGACATTTCCTTTTTATTATTTTCTAAGTCCTGTCTCACTCCTTCTATTTGCTGACCTAAACTTTGTTCTATGTTCTGTCTCAATTCTACGTTATTTTGTTCCATTTTCTGACCTAATTCTACCTTGTTTTGTTCCATTTTTTTGACCTAAACTTTGTTCTAGTCTTTCAAACATGATCATTAATAACCTTTGGTCTTTTCCTATTGCTACCTGTTCCTCGCTTTCTGGTTCTATCTGATAACTAGGCCTATCTGCCCCATCCCCTACTCCTGTTACTAGACCTCTCTCTTTTTGCGACATTTTAGTTGCTTTATTCAGTTCACTTTGGCTTAAAAGTCCTACTATTTTGCCGCTTCGCAGTAACACAAAAATAAAATGGATATGAAAATAAAAATTTTTGGTCCTACTTTTTTCTCGTTGATTTATCCAGTTGCGTGCGTCTCCTGGGTGGTTGGCTTCGCTAGACGATCTCTGGTATTTTCCTGCGTTGATTATCTGTTCATCGGCGTCCCCAAAGTAGTAGATTTCAAACAATGTTCTAATGGCGTCTTCTTCCTTTTTGGCGCGAAGATTTGGCGTCACTTGGTATTTTGCTTAAGTTCATTTCCCGTAGATTTCCATTCCATCCAAAATTCCTGCCCCACATTGGGCAAGCCATTTGGTGCTTTTTTATTGGAGAGATTTCATGTTTAAAAGATGTGGCTCTTATTTCTCTCAGGGCGTGGTAACAGATGGAATGAAAAATCACACGATGTTTCTTCACCACAATGTATTATTTTATTAACACTTTTTCTCTATTTTACATTTAAATAAATCCTGTTAGCACCATTTTAGATTATTTAAGTCTTTCCACTTTTCCAAAAAGTGGAACAAAAGCTTGATGAAAGTCTGGTAAATATTCTACAATGTTCACACGTTACCAAAACACGTCCTATCACCTTGAACATTTAGGCGCTAGTGAAAGGAGTCCGACGTCACCTCACGTGATGCTACCTTCGTATACATCTGCATATGCGTTCATCAAATAGTTCCCGCATTGTTAGGGAGGCGATCTTTAGCTATTCTCCCTTTGCTATTAATATTGAACACATATAATTCTAATATTTATACATATGTATTAAAATTAAATATGGAAATATTTATGACGTCTTTAAACAAACTTAGTTGTTTGTAACAATGAACATTAGTAATACGTTTTCGTCAATTAACCATCTCATACCAACATCAAAAAAGAAATTACACTCCTAACAAATATTCACATAAACGATTTTCTTTTGGGGTCTTTTAATATTCTGTCTCAAGCTTACAGTTGATGCAGTTGTGTTATCTTGTGTTTTTGATGGTAGAGCTCTCTGGTGGTAGTATTCAACCTCACTAAAGTGGCCCAGTGGTGAGAGATTGAAGTTTATAATTCAGTCCTTCGTTTTTTATTATGTGGGTATTTTATCATTCTTATTAGAAGTAGTAGAAAGACAAATTAATCATAACTTGTGAAAAGGTACCTTTAGCAAGAAAGTATACAAAATATTGTTAACTCAATAAGATGTGTGAATGATTATGACAGAACTAACAACAGTATGAATATGTTCTTTACAGAGCGAGAAAGTTCCATGGTAACATGTGAGGCTCGCATTTGGGAGGTCCTGCATTCAAATACTGATGGCTGACCAATCTAACTAGGGTTTTTTCATGGTTTCCTTCAGCCGTCAGGGTAAATATCAGATTGGATATTTAATACCACAACCCAAAATTCCACCTTAAGTCTAAAACAATAGTATAAATGAAAAATAGGTCGTAATAGTAAATGCTGTGGCATCTATCCACATATAATGCAAGGAGATAGACTGGATGTCACCCTCATGCCTTCTACTGTGACAGAGACAGAGATACAGTTGCCCTGCACTGCCCTCTGTGAACTACTCTGTGTTCACTTTAAGATTGATTCGCGCGAAACTAAACCCAGGTGGTCTGTGCACAGTTATAATGTAGCTTTCTGGAAGCGGCTCTATCTCCTCCAGATCAGATTTGTCATCTGTGCTGCTGCTTTGCTCTCTAATGTTGATAACTAAGTTGTCAACAATGGTATCACTTATACTGTCCATCTCCCAGAACAACGCCTCTTCTTTGAATGCACTTTTTTCAGGAGTCTGACGTCACATGATTAAGAGCTGCTTTAGTCAGGACCTTCACACCCCTTATCATAAATGTTGTGTTATGTTGTCCGACGTAGTCTTTTACTTGACTACACACCATTTCAGTTGGATTTAACATGCAATGGTATGGAGGCAGTCGCATAGTAACAGCCTGTTTTGCAAGGGAATCCACAATGTATCTGTCATATTTGAGGCTTACATTTGCCTCCCGAATGGATTGCAAAAGTTCCTCTTTTATCATGTTCCCATCATATGGAATATTTTTTGTTTCCATCCAGGCAATGATGTAATTTTTTACCCACGATCTATTTGGTAGATGTTTGGCTTTAACGCTATGGTAAGGAGCATTGTCCATGACTACTACACTGTTTGGTTCCAGTTTTGGCAAAATTTTTCGAACCATTTCTTGAAAACTTCCCCAGTCTATTCTTTGTGGTAGTCTCCAGTCTTTTTGGATTCGAAAAGTAGCTAGCCGCCTTCCACAAATCCATCATCTCTCGCTATGTGTAATAATGTAAGTAATTTCCCTTTACCTTCACATTCACATTCTTGCATGGCGTATTTCACATGCTTTCTTTTTTTCCCAGGTATAACCATTTTTCTCCTTTCAGCTTTTTCTTTACGAGCACTGTTAATACTGGTACTCAAAACACTGGTGAAGTCAAGTTAATTTCACTACTTCTTTGATGGGAAGAGTTGGATATTTCTCACATAACTTATAATATACGTTCAACACTATTGTTTTTTCACTACTAGCCAATGGTTTGCCTGCCTTATGCTTTACATAAGTCAACAAAGACACAAGAGCACATTCACTGTGGCCGTCCGCCATGATCCTAATAGAAACTGCTGGCTGTAAACAGTACTCTGTAAATACTCGGATATAAGGTAACACAGAAGTTGCATGTTGGAACTTGTAGCTCTGTTTATCAGTATACATCAGCGTTAATTAACCTCTTAGGTATTTGTATAGAATATTATATCATTTAAGGATAAATTCATTCTAAAATTCAGATTACTAGCATGGGACTACTTTCCTGCATGCATTGCTACCGTGTTGTACCACAGTGCACTGGTTACATGGGTTTGTTTTGCCGTGGATAAACCTAAGAGTGAATTTAGTTTAGTATCAAAGCAGGATGGTGTGTATAGGAATGAGATCTTGAAGGCTCTCTGTCCACTACACACTGCTCTACTAGGTATCTCCTAACAGATGTGTCACAATATGATTGTGTAGTTAAAGTGACATAAAGGAAAAAAAAATCTGATGTGTTGCACTCACATGACTTTCTCTACTCTTGTACAAACTCTTATTCCTACGAGTATACCTTCTTCTTGTTAGTAAAGATAAACATTCGTACAAATTATCTTATTGCTTATTTTCTTGTGGGTGCAAGGGGAATATTAGAATACAGTAGGCCTTGTGCGATAGTCAAATCTTTGAGATTCCGTTCTCTTTGCACACTTAACATATAAAAAAATGAACAACGATGTTTCATTTCACAAAAGTTTTAAGTTTTCCGAAACTCACACACATAAAAGGAATATCTCCGAAATGGTTCACTCTACAAGAAAATTTATTGAGACATAAATTGTGTATTTTAGCAAGATCTACATTTTTTGTGTATGATTTGGTCTATCTCTAACGGTTTACCAGTTATGCAAAAGTTGTCCAGAGTAAATACGAATATAGCAGCTGTAGCCAGAAAATTCAAGATATACATTTCATTTGTCATAAAAATATCCCAAACATATGACATTTTAATAACAATTGTTAGAGCCATTTTCAAGAAAATCAAAATTTTCGAAACATGTTCCATGTAAAGGGTAGTTTAGGGTGGGGCTGTTTTCTTCAAAATCTTTGTGTTGCATCTTTGAAAGACATTAAACTTAAATACCAACTTTGGTTTTTAACTGATTTTTCGCTTTTGAGTTATGCTGTCCACAGACACACACACACACACACAGACCTTTTTCTAAAAATGCTTTTTTTTGGATTCAGGGGGTCTCAAAACATATATTTCTGGTGAAATCTGGACATCGAATTTTTGGGTGGAATACAATACTTCCCCTACTTACCAGTAGAGAAAGTACCAAGAGAAAAAAAAAAAAACACTAAATTAACAAAACATACAGTATGCAGTGTTCCAAACTCAATGATGAAGTAATCTGACATGCTTCAGTATTTTATCTGTTTTAGTTACAGTTTTTATGTATGGTAAATGATAATGAATTGGCTATTTAAACATTTGTAATTAAATTCGGTTTTAAAATAAGACTGCACTTGAACATGTTAAAATTCCAGTTTTTAGGCTAATGAAAATGGAAATTAAGTTCTTCTGCATTAACAAAATTTGTGCGGTTCATACTGAAGGAAGCAATCAAAGTCAGGATTGGGAAAGATATTTAAAATAGGGAGAGGTGTGTACAGGAAAGCTCTTTTATCATCCATCCTGTTTAACATCAACTTGAAGGTTTTGGTGAATTGTTTTGCAAGGGAGGAGTTGTAGTTGGAAGAAGAAAGGATTCATATTATTGGAGATAAGTGGCAATAATGAGGAATATGGGATAAAATAAATATAACAAACAAAAAACTGTAGTAGTGGGAAGAAAAGCAAAGATAAATACTTGTGAATTCAAGTTGAAGTAGTGGAGCAAATGAACAGCCTTATACTCTGTTCATCAAGAGATTAGTGGAGATATAAACAAAGCACCGGTTTGTATCACTCTGCGGCCACGTGCTTTCACAATGACGCAATACGGTTACCTACGCTACACATAGGTATAATATGCCTTTTACACCACTAAAAGGATATATTTACTTGATCCAAATAACATGTAGCACATGGAAATTAACTGCTACTTACGTCATCTCTGTCCACAATAATACTTTTTCATTTCCTGCTCACAATCTCGAAACCAATCTCCAGAAGCAGCTTGTGGAGGGAAGTTCGTTTTAAATCTGGAAGATCAGGATCAGAGTTAACTGCCAACAGCACTTTGTTTAAGGTGGAGGTTCATTGTTAACAAAGAACTGCTGAACTTTTCGACGGATTGCAGATCTCACACTCACAAATTCGTCGCAAACTGCATCCACCATTTATCTGGCACGTGGTCGCTTTTGGCTGGGATCTTCCCCAACTGACGATTTTTCTTTGCGTGTGTAGTAAATACTTGAAACTGACACACCGGTAAACTAGGATGTTAATTTCATCACGTCTTCGATAGCAAGTTCGGGATATTTCTTGCAGAATTTGTTAAACACGTTCAATATTATTGTCTTTTCACCACTTCGCAATGGTTTGCCGCACTTATGTTTTACAACACTCACGTATTCCGCTATGTTACTTTCATACTGAATAATGCGCGTGCAGAATGAATTAGGCTGGTTACAGATTCACTTAACTGTGTATTCTTACACTTTAACTATGCTTAGTACACTTAGTTCATGCTTTAGCAAACATTAAGTGACATTTCAGACCTTAGTAACTGTTTCTTCAAGGGACTATTTAGACGGCGAAAGCGTCAAGACCATGACCATATGCTGTGGTCAAAATGCACATGGCTTTGTTTACGTCTCCTCTAATCTCTAGATGAACAGAGTATAGGTACTTTGAATGTTTCATGAGTGGTTATTAATAGTCATACATAGGATAACAATGGCAGAGGAAGTTGTTAATAGAAAAAAAGTTTGTAGCTTTAGTAAATTTTTGAGCATTAATTCACAGTTATATGAAGAGCTTTAAGTTTAACATTTAATGCCTTTGAACTTAAGCTCTCTATTTAAAATTGCTTATGGAAAACTGTATAAAGAGAACAATTTTTTATTTTTGTTGCTTTCATTGTGTAGTATATATTTTTTTTGTTATAAAAATCATGAAATTATTATAATTTAAATGTAAGCAAAGCCAATTGTCATGTGAAGTGTTGTTTCTTTATCTGATATGATAGAATGTGTTCATATAATGGACATCAATATGCATGGATATGACTTTTAATTTTGAACTGTTTTTCTTTCTTTATTTTTATGGCTACAGTGCAATTTTACAGGATGTCACTGGTCATTTTATACATACTTCAAACTTAAAAGGCACAAGGAAACCCACATGAAGAGGAAAGATTTCATGGTAAGTCAATTTCAGATAGAAATGAAAGTTGACAATTTGCTGTTATTTGCAGTACTGTAATGTATTGTGTTTAAATTTATTTTATATGCCAATTGTAGGAAAATGCAGAACTTTTCTTCACCACAACAATATGCTCTCTCTCTCTGTTAAAGCAAAACACTTTGCTCTCAAAAATGTCTTAAGTCGTGCAACTGATGCATAGTCAGAGATTAGCCTGCCTCTGTGGTGTACTGGTAGAGTATCTGCCTCACATTCAAGAGGTCTTCCAAGTTCGTATGTCGGTTAGGGTAAGTTGTCTGGATCCTTTTTTTGTTTATTCTCTCGAGGATTTCCCTTTCCGGAGAAGACAAATGACAGGTAACTTTAAGCTGTATGGACCTTGAGCTTTTTTGAGTATCATTTCTCATTTCACCCAATTCATTTGTCATCTGATATGACATTACGTTGGAGGATGTTAATATAAAACAAAAGTAATAGATATGTATGAATATTTGGTATACATAAGCACTCATTAGAATAACTTTAGAAACAAACAGCCTTGTGCAACTGAAGAATAAGATGGTTATTGATTTAAAATATTTTGTTGTTTAACAACACTGTCAACTGCCAGGATCACATCGGCATCGCTGATGTGCCAGAATTTTGTCCCGCAGGAGCCCTTTTACATGCCAGTAAATCGACTCACATGGAGCTGTCGTTTTTAAGCACACTTAAAAATCATCTGTTTGTGCTGAATTTGAACTCTTGAGCTTGGGATCAGTAGGCCATCGTCTATCCAGCTGAGCCAAACAGACTAAAATGGTTATTGACTTGGCATATGCTAGCCAAATGGTTCACATTGCTTGCCGCTCCATTCACTTATCAGTTAGTCACATGTGCTAACTCCTTTGCTTTATGTAGTTGAACCAATCAGGTTCAGTGATGGGCTAGCTTGGCAGTTCACAAACTGATGGCATCGACAATGAGAAACCTATTACATTATGCCACATACTCTGTACTCACTCCTGTGAATCTAACAGAGTGTAGTAGTGGCCTATTATTTTTCAGTATTTCTCGACAGTAAATACCTGGAATATTAATCTGATGATTATGTGGTGAAATGCTTAAGTCCTGATTTCTTGTCTATAAATAACTGTGACCATTATGTGATGGTGACAATTATGCAATGAAATATGCTATTTACTTCTGTGACAGCCACCTAACAATTCTGACTTGGATGAGCTATATTTAGTTTCTCCATTGTATGCAGTCCTTGCAATACCAAAAGAATCCATGAATGGTTTAGGAACTTATGACTGTGCTAACTTATGACTCAGCATGGACAGTCAGGACAAAGCTTTTTTTCATCTTGCAGCAATGCATGGAATGCTGTGTGATGTAATAGGGAGACAATGTTTACGGCATACCTCGTAGGGGAAAACCAAGCTATAGCAGCTAGGTACAATGCTTCAATCCCTACAGTGTAAACCAGAAGCAATAGCAGCACAACACTTTCCTCAAATTTACATGGGCTATCAGCTTTTGTAGGAAAATGTAGCCGACATATATTACTCCATCTTCTATAGTAACAAAAGTACTATATCATCTGCATACATAAGCTGTAACATAAATATACAATATATTTTAAGGAAAATGTAAAGAATAATGTGCAATAAACTGCACTGTTACAAGTATCAAAGTGTACAATACAATGTAGCATAGGCACAGACCCTAACCTTCTAATTCTGTAAAATTTAATATATCTATACCATTATTTATGCCAACAAACTTACTGTTGGTGTTTTTAAACACACAAGCCATATGTGGGCAAAGTTTGAGAGGTAGAACTAGAACTGAAAAATTCAACAGTAAGTTTGTTGGCATAAATAAATAATAATTACCATCTGAAGGTTATTTAATCCTGGGATATAAAGTACTTACAATAGTAAGTCACCATTGGGGTAATTGTTTCTGATGTGAGACTGCCTTTGTGGTTTACCAGGAAAAATAGGAACTGGTTTGAGAATTTAATGCCATTCTGGCAGTTTGTCACAATAGCTCAATGGTTAGAGGAGCCACTTGGTAAGCGGAAGGTCTGTGGTTCAAATCCCAGTTGTGGCATTGAATTTTTAAGTTCCAGTTCTACCTCTCAAATATATATACCATATTTTGGAGCTACATAAAATACCAGTTTCTGTACCATGTTATGGAGTGAAGGGAGTACATAAATGTTAAATTTACCAAACATTACTACAATTTCAGTTTTATTGCATACAGATTTTCTTCTATTACAGAATTGCTTATAAGAAGGGTATTTGAACTCAAAAACGAATCAAACCTCAGTTACAGGTTGGGAATTTAGCTCTGAATTGATTGGTGATATATTGTTGTTGTTGTTGTTTTCTAGTGGGTGATAAGTGATTTTCTGAAAAATTCTGCAAATATTCTCTAGAATTTGTCATAGAATTTGCAAGTAGGGGTAGCTGCCCACTTATGAATGCATACAAGGACTTTCAATAAAGTAATCAAAACAGTATGTATGACTGCAGAATGTACAGTTAAGAAAACCATATTGTCACAAATTATTTGTACACATTCTGTAATGCCAATCTTGAAAGCCATGTCAGCAACACTTTTGATAATTAATCACTGGTTCATCACTACTGTAGCCAGCTTTTAGTGTTGCATAATGTAGAATGTAAATGTAAATTGTATTACATTGAGTTTTTTTTTTTTTTTTTTTGTTATATTTTATATTTCAATAAATATTTGTGGTATGGATGGAAGATTTAAAAGCCAGGATTAGTTTGCAAAGGGCTTCACCTAGAAGCGATGATAAGGGGCAAAAGGAAATAAAATCGGGAGGTGAAAAAGAAGAAAGGAGGAAAGAAGAGAAAGAGAAGAAGAAAGAAGATAAGAAGAATAAAAATGCAGGGATTATGGAAGTAAATAAAGAGGAGAAGAAGAAAGAAGAAAAAGAATTAAGTGAAAAGAGAAAGGAAGAAGTAAAAGCTAATAAAATGGAGAATAGTAATGTACAAGATAAAGGTGGGGTGGAGGAAGAAATCAATAATGATTGTCTTGGAATGATGAGGTATGAAGATTATTGTAATGAAGCCAATTCCATATTGACTAATGATACAAGAATGGGAAGCAGATTAAAGGAAAGAGTTTTATTTCTTTTACAGGAAATGAGAAAAGAATTCTTTAAAGTAAATATTGAGAAAGGTAAAGCGGTAACGGAGGCCAAAGTGTGGAAAAAGGCGAAAGCAATAAAGCAAGAAACATCAAAAAGTTTTGCACATGTAGCAGCTACTCCAGTAATAACAGGAAAACAACAACAAGTAAGGAGGGCACTGGAGAAGAAAAAACATGTTGTTTTTATCTCATCAAAAACAAATATGGATATCAAAGAATTACAAGCAACAGTTACCAAGAATCTAAATCCAGCAAAAAATAAAATAAAAATTAGTAGTTGCAGACCAGTAGGAAATAATGTAATTTTAGAGATGGAAACAAAAGAGGACGTGCATAAAGTGATTAATAGTAAAGATTTATTGGAAAAAAATTTGAAAATTGAGGAGCCGAAGAAGAGAGATCCGCAAATCATTATGTACAATGTTTTGACAGGAGTTTCAAATGAGGAGTTGAAGGAAAATCTGTATCATCAGAATTTTGAGGATCGTATGACGAAAGAAGAGTTTGGTAAACAATTTTTGTTGAAATTTAAAACAGGACCAAGAAATAGAGCTACAGTGCATCATGTTGCTGCAGTCTCAGCAAAATTATGGAAACAAATTGTGGAAATGGAAAGAGTATACATTGGTTTTCAAGCAGTTAGTGTAAAGAACTATGTTTCTGTACCACAGTGCTTGAATTGTTATAATTATGGACATGTGGCAAATCATGCAGAGAGGAAAGGAAAACGTGTGGAAATTGTGGAGAATATGATCACCAGAGGAAGGATTGTCAAAAGTCAGCGCAAAATATTTGTGTTCCCTGCACAAGAAGAAAGAAGACCTGTGGAGGAAAAGGAAATTGTTCAACATACAATATGATGTTGGAAAGAACAATTTCTAGAATCGATTATGGATAATAAAGCTTCAAAGTATCCCTTAGCAGTAAAAAAGAACAGAAATACTCCATGTAGGATAAGGAGAAATATTAAAAGAGTAATAGAATATAAAAAAAGGAAAGATAATTTAAGTGATAAAAATTGTAAAGTAGAAGAAGAGATAGAAATAGAAAAAAGTGTATTAAATAAGAATGTTAGGGAGAATTATAAAGAGGAAGAATTGAGAAATATAATATGTGTCGAGGCTATAGTACATAATGAACCGAAACAAAGTAGGTTAAATAATATAGATAATAAAGAAAAGATAAATCAAAGGATTCCGAAATTTATAAATTTTGAGAAAAAAGAAGTTCTAGTACATCAAGATGTAATAGAATATGATAATATATGTATAGAGCATGAGGAAAAAGAGAATGTAAATTTAGTAGTTGAACAAGGAAGTGAGAAAAGTAAGGAAAAGAAAAGTGAAAATGAAAATGTTAAGGAAATTTATCAAAATTTTGAGCTAATGTTAAAATTAAGTAGACTTGAAGAACCTAAAACATTGATGGCAGCCTTAAGACTTGTGCGAAAATTATATGAAAATGGAGATAAAATTACTTTTACGATCCCAAATGCCATAGATAAAATGGAATTAAGAACAAAAAATTTACCAACCAATGCAGAGGATCTAAAAGATTTATTAGAGAAAGCTTTTGAAAGAAGAGGAGAAATTTTGGACCTGGAAGAACTGCATAATGATTTCGTATTATGCTATGGAAGAGTGGTATTTGATTCGTCAGCAAATTGGCCTTATTGCTACGTGCAGACCAGACATCCGGGGACAATTAGAAAAATGAAACAAGTAAAAGAAAAGCCAAAGGAAATTATAATTATTAATAAACAGACTGCTACAGTATTTAAACCAAAACCAATATCTTGTAAAATAAATACTAAAAAAATTCCGAGCAGAATTAACAAATCAGATAATGTGATAGGATCTTGTATATCGGCCATTAACACAAGTAATAAGATAAATTTAAATCAGAAGAATAAAGTAACCCAAGTGAGGAAACCCATAACAAAACGAAAATTTTTTAACCATAATATGGCAAAGGAAGTGGATGAAAATAGACAAAATTTTGCTAAATTAAGAACAAATCTTTTTAGCGGATTAAGTTTTAAAAATTTATCATGGAAATAAATTTGAGAATAGCTCAGATAAATGGGCAAAGAAGCAAATTAGTTATGGGGGAAATTAGAAAATTAATAGAAGAATTAAAATTGGATATAATCTGCATTCAGGAACCGTATGTTGTAAATTCTTATATTCCTTTTATGCCCTTGAGATCAAGACAAATATTATCTTCGAAAAATGCAATGGCAGCAATAGTAATTATTAATGAAAGTTTGGAAATAGTAAATATAGCACAGTTTTTGGATACGCATGTAAATTGTATTGAAATTATAAGCAGGCAAGGTAGTTTTATATTAGCAAACTATTATTTTCAATATAGTTGGGGCATTGAACCTTTTTTAAATAAATTGCAAAATATTCAAAATAAATTTAGAGATAAAGAAATTATACATGTTTGCGATTGCAATGCAAAGTCTACATGGTGGTATAGTAAAAATCCCGACGAAAGAGGAGAGAAATTGGAAGAAATTATTTCGGAATTGAATTTATATGTAATGAATAAATCTGGAAATCCTCCAACATTTCAAAATAGAGCAGGGGCGGAGGAAAATATAGATATTACTTTAGCTTCTAGCAATGCGGAGAAAAAAATCATTAATTGGAGGGTCACACAAGGTCAAACAACAAGTGATCATAATTTGATTTATTTTGACTTTCTGCTGGAGAAGAAGATACTTCAAGAAGATGTAGAAATAAGATATAATTTTAAAAGGGCAAATTGGGAACAAATGAGGCAAGAATTTAAAGAATTAGAATTACAATATACGGGATTATCAGTTGATTTTGATGCAAGAAACCTAACAGAAGCTATTAATCTAGCGGTATCAAGATCTGTTCCGAAATTAAAGATTTTTAATACTAAAGAGAAAATCTGGACAAATAAGTTACAGAAGCAAAGGTCAATAACCAGGAAATTGAGAAGAATTTATCAAAAATCGAACATATATATGGAAAGAGAAGAAAATTTGAGGAAATATAGGGAAGCCAAAAATAAATATAAATTATTATTAGAAGATACAAGAAAACAATACTGGGAGAAATTTGTTGAGCAAAATTTAAAAACGGATATCTGGGGACAACCATATAAAATCATCATGGACAAAGTCAAGAAACCGGAAATATTAACAACTTTAGATAAAGGAAATGGACAAATGACAGAAAGTGGGGAAGAATCGGTAAAATTATTGTTACATACGTTACTGCCAGATGATAATCAGGAAGAGGATAATGATATTCATGTGGCAAGAAGAAATCAGATGAATTTGCGGTATAAAGGAAGTGTTGTTTATCCATTTGATTTGATGGAAATAAAATTAATTCTTGAAAAATTGAAAAAGAAAAAGGCACCTGGTCCAGATGGTATTGTAAATGAAGTCTTATATAATCTACGGGAAGAAATTATTTTATTTTTGTATTTTTTATTTAATGACTGTTTAGTAAGAGGAAGATTTCCAAATATTTGGAAGGAAGCCAAAGTTGTGATCTTGAGTAAAGGAGCAGATAAAGACAGAACACAACCAAAATCTTTTAGACCAGTATGCTTGTTAAACTCTTTAGGCAAAATATTTGAACAATTAATTTATAAAAGGATGATGGAATTTAGAATAATGATAGGGATGAATATGAAACAATTTGGATTCAGGAAAGGATATTCAACTGAGGATGCTATTTTAAAAGTACAAGATATTGTGTTAAAAAGCTCAAAAAATTATGTAATTGGAATATCTGTGGATATATCTGGTGCTTTTGATAATTTATGGTGGCCGTATTTTTTTGGCATCTTAAGAGAGAAGGAATATCCAGGTACCATATATAATTTATTAAAAGATTATTGTCTAAATAGAGAAGCATACATTGGAGGCTCAAATTACGACACTAGGAAGCAAATTACTAAAGGCTGTCCTCAGGGTTCTATTTTGGGGCCCCTTTTTTGGGATATTTTGTCAGAAAGTCTCTTGGAACAATTGGAAAATGATGGAAATATTTTAGATATAATTGCGTATGCTGATGATATTGTGATAATGGTGGATGGGCAAAGCAGAAGGGAATTGGAAATTAAAGCGAAGGAAGTTACAGCAAAATTATCAAATTGGTGTGAAATAACCAAACTAAAAATTGCACCAAATAAATCAAATTATTTGCTCTTAAAAGGAAACTTAAAAAGGGATCCAACAATAAAAATTAATAATCAAAATATTCGAAGAGTAAAAGAAGTTAGATATTTGGGGATAATGTTGGATGAAAAATTTAATTTCAGAAAACATACAGATTATATTAGGCAGAAATCTGAGAAAATAATGTTAAAATTGGCAAGAATTACTAAATTAAATTTTGTACTTCCCTTACAGACCATACAAATTTATCACAATACAATCTTTGCCTCAATTATTACTTATGCTGCAGCAGTTTGGGCGGAAAGAATGGATAATGTGCAAATTAAAAGGCTGCTAAGAAGAACCCAAAGAAAGATCTTATTAAGGCTAACAGGAGCAGTAAATACAACACCCACAATGGCACTGTTAGTCTCTACAGCAATATGGCCCATTGATCTATTGGTAAAATTAAAGGGAGCAAAATTCTGGCTAAAGAAAGGAAATTTAGAAAAGGTTTATAAAATTAGTGGTGTAAGAACAGATAAAATTTGGGAAGTAAAAGATGCTTTGAAAAATAAATGGCAAAATGAATGGTCGGAATGTGCTGCAGGTAGAAGAGTTTATGGATTTTTCCAGAATATTAGAGAAAGATTAAAATTAAATTTCATTCAACCAACAAAAGGATTCATTCATTATATAACTGGACATGGACCATATAAAACATATTGGAAAAAAATTAAAAAAACGAATTCTGATATATGTAATATCTGTCAAGTACAAGATAACCCGGAGCATGCGATCTTTGAATGTGAAAGGTATGAAACTATGAATGTAGAAGAAAGGCATCAATTAGGAGGATATTATATAAATGATATAATTAGAAATCCAAATTTAATTGAAAAACTACAGTTTTTAACCAATTATGTTAGTAAAAAAGCTTGGGAAACTGAAAACATCGAGGTAGAATGGATTGAGAATGAACAAATTGAAATAGATGAGATAAGAAGATCTTCTAGATTACGAGACAGGCAGAGAAGAGGAAATGTAGCAATAGAAGGCATTGAAGAAGAAGGAGGAGTAGGCCAACAAAGAGAACAGATAGAAATTGAACAATAAATAGAGAGAAATGATTTAAATCAAGTAAATAGAAGAAGATATTTTGTAGTCTTAACGGGTAGGCAAGAATGGGCAGAAAGAAGAAGGATAAGATCAAGAAGAAGAGAGGGAGAAGCATATGCCGACTATCGTAGGAGACTGCAAGAGGAATGAGGCGGAAGTAATGTGTGAGAGAAGTTTGCTGTTGCAGGAGAAGGAGGAGTCCAGCCAGGGGAAGATGGAGGCCGTTGCTAGGCAACTGAGCAGCGGGCGGGTTGCAGAGAATAAAAAGTAAATTTGTGTTGTGTATAGTGTAATAAAATTTCATAAAAGTTAACTATTTGGATATGTATTCATAAGAAATGAATGTTTTTAGAAAGAGGTGAAAATCTAGATTATTGATAAGATTAATTATCTAAATCTATCTTTAGGTGACATTTTATTTTTCTTTAAAGTTAGTATAATTATATTCCGAAAGTAGATAAATATTTTTATATAAATTTTTAGTTCATATTTAAGTGAACTTATTTATACAAATATAAATATAATTTTAATATATAGTGCTGGTTACCAGTATGGTATTTTGCATAGAAGATAGCTGGAAGTTTTTTTTTAACCAGTTGTCCAGTCGCTGGAAACCAGTGGCATAGAGTTAGGTTTTTTTAAATTAATGTTTTCTTTTTTAGAATAGTGTAGATGTCTTAGTTATTTTCTTGTTAGTAGAATTAGATTTGCTGGAAACCAGTAACTTTAGGTAGTTTTTATGTTTTTGTTGTAGTTTTCTTTTGTTTTGTAGTTAGAAATTCTGAAACATAAATTATATAATGATGATTGTATATAAATATTTTGGTTAAATAAATAGAAAATTTGAATAAATGCCCCGGTATAGTTGTCAAGGTGCCGGGGTATAATATTCAGATTTTATTTTATTTTATTTTATTTTATTTTTATTTTTATTTTATTTTATTACATTGAGTTGAAATCTCAGTGTAAAGAATTTAGGCAAACACTTTGCTCAGTTGTTTTCTGTAGACGTCTGCAGGCAATTGATTATAGGTAAGTGAGATAACATAATGGAGTTCCATAATAAAAGATCTGTCTTATAGTTTTGGTTGCTATGTACAGGGGCCTAATTTTTTAGAAGTCTGATTAGTTTTGCTTGAATTTTTATTTTATATGTTAAACAAATATACTTCCAATAGTTGCACATTTTGGTAATTATGATGAAATTAATTTTAGATCTATGTGCTTTCTTGAAGATGCTTCAAATAGTATTTATCTTTGTATTCAGACCAGTATTGAAATATTACCAGAAACCTTTTGTAACTATGTTAGTACTGATACAAGAAATTCTTAAGGTGCTTGAGAGGAAGAACTGGAACTTAAAAATTCAATGCCACACCTGGGATTTGTACCTCAGGCCCTCCGCTTACTAGGTGGGTGCTCTAACCATTAAGCTACTGTGATAACCTGCCAGAATGACATTGAATTCTCAAACCAATTTGTTGACATAAATAAAATAATTACCATCTTAAGGTTCTGTTTTGTGATCTTCTAGCTCACTCTTTCATCTGCAAAAATATTTGATGGGATAATTTTTACTTTCTCTACTAGAGGATTTCTGCAGTTATACACTATTTGAGAATCCCTGAAAAACATGCAAACACATGCGCACCCACACACACTCAGAGAGGAGAGAGGGAGAGAACAGCATGGCTCAAAAACATCAGATAAATTCCAAACTTAGTATTTTAAGTTCAGCAACTTTCACAGATGCAAAATGAAAGTTTTCAAGAAAATCTTCCCTATTTCAAACTACCCTTTACTTGGAAAAGGTTTAATTTTTTTTTTTTCTCAAACCCAGCTCTTATGATTTTGATTAAAATTCCATGTGTTTAAGACATTGACAACTAAAATGTGTATCTTGAATTTTCTACAAATAGCCCATGAAATAATTTTGAATGACTGGTGTAATTGTTGCTGTTGGTTAATGCTGGATTTCTGACAATGAAGTCATTAGTCCTCTTGCTCTCCAATATTTTTCACTGATGGATGGGGCGCTAGAAGTGGCTGGGAATATTTGAAGGTGGTCTTGGTCCATTTCCTCATGCAGATCACATAGAGGATAGAGTGGTGAAGAATATATCCCAATTGGATATGTTGCTTTGGTATAATTGGTGAAATGTAAGAGGTAGATAAAATCTTAACCACACAAAAAAATGTTGATCTTGTCAAAGCACACAACTTGTGTTCAAATAATTTTTCATGGCATTAACCACTTTTCAGATAATCTTTGTTATTGGTTTGAATTTTCAAATAATTGTACTTTTTACAGTTGGTAAATTGCAATTGATTTTTTCTAGAGGTCATGCAAGGAATTTCAAAGGTGTCACTGATTGCTTTCTAAAAATCTGACTGTTGGTCCAGCTACTGTATCTCTTAGGGTCCTTAATACATGTGGTAACCCACTCTGCAGGTTCTCTCGGCTGGATGAGAGGACCAAGAGTCGCTTAGAGAAGTTTTCCATCAGAGGCATACTAAAATTATTACCTTATTGACTATAGATGCTGATATTGTTGACCTCCTGCTCTCAAAAGGCAGACATGGAATGGTTTACTATATGTATTAAGGACCCTGTACTACAATGAATGTCTAAATGTAATGAAAGTTTGTTAGTTAATGAGAAGTAGAATAATTTATAGAGGAGTGAGTAGAAAAAGCCACGACAATGCACCATCAGATTATTTTCCAATTCTCTATTCACATGAGGACCAAATCTTCCAATTGGTTCTTGGAAGCATATGTATAATATACCTAGTCATATCATATGTTCTATCACAACTATAAACATGGATAGCACAATAAAGAGTGGACAATCAAGCATTTTCATGCCATTTATGAACTACTAGCTGAAATTCCTGGTGTTGCCTGTGGTTTGGTGATTTTTTCCCTACAACTTTTACTTACTTGGAAGGCATACCATTACTTGATGGAGAAAAATTAAAAGATACGGATTATAAGAATATTAGAAATAGAGTTGACATACAAAAAATACCAAGTAAAACTGCAGTATAAGAATGTTAGAAATAGAGTTGACATACAAAAAATACCAAGTAAAACTGCAGTGGTACTGTTTAGGATGGCAACTGGCCACGGCTGCCTTGCAGAACACCTCCACAAGATACGCTACCTACCTACACCCAAGTGCACTGTGAAGATGTCATCCCATAGAACACCTAGCAGTAAGAATGGAAACTACGTGTTAAATTTTTGTCAACAAAATAGCGATTGAAGCGCTCCAAGTGCAGCAAGTTGGAACTAAAGTATGAAAAATTGCGCTCCCGAATGCTCACGTTGCCGGTAGCTGTTACAGTATTTTTCATACCTGCCTACATGTCAGTCTCAGCTGATTGTATGTCCTGTCATATTGCTACCGCTGACGTGTGAAGTTTAACACATGAGCCTCCATAGTTGTGATTACAGTTTTTAAGGGTGCTGCATATTAAAGCTCATGCAAATTAACTTTTATGTGCTTTAATAAATTTGGCACTCTTAAAAACTGTAATTACAACTATGGAGGCTTACATATTAAACTTGATGCATGAGCGGTAGAAATATGGCATTAGGACATATGATCAGCTAAGACTGACAAGTAAGCAGGTATAAAAACAGTTTATTTGTTATAATTCCTTATTATTAAAATTGTCCAATAGTCTATACATCAATAGCTTTTATGAAATATTAAATGAGTTCTGTAATGGTTGCGGGTTCAAATGACTAGTTTTCTTAATAGCAACAAGATGTTTCTTTTTCAATTTTGACGCTGCCACTAATTACTCTGCATGGCATAAAGTAAAATATTTTCTACTTTAATGAGTTACCTCAAAGTTTTTGTGTGAACTTGCAACCAAATATTAGGATGTGGTATTTGACAGGGAAATGGGAACAATTACACATGTTTGACACTTTTATTTATTCCTTCTAGCATAACTTAATTTGACATATTTGTATAACAAGCACAAATAATCTCATAAAGAGGCTTCTTCTACATACATTATATACAACACTGTATTGCTCCATATTCGAACACCTGTTTTGTCATTCACTAGATCATTATTAGCCTGGCAACAAATGTCCTCAAACAGTTTCACGTCATTTAACTTTTTCACATCATTTCACTCTATATTCAGCACCAGCACGGGACACCAAAAAGGCACAGCTTGCAAAGTTATACACCCACAATCACAGGAATACCTTTAACTCCAACTTTCCATCATACATATCCTAGAAATAAACAAAAAACAATGCAACAAATAGCAACATTTATGTATAACTAAAGTCTAAGTAATGAAAGTGACCTGCATAAAGAAGGGCTAGGCCATTATCCTATTTACATTTAAAATATAGATAATTTTAGATGGATTATAATTAGGCTTAGTAGTCGAGCTACGTTCATGATGAATCAAGTTATCGGCGTTTGTAGTGGTCATGTAACATAGCGCAGTGTGCGGAGCCGGTTCTGTCTGTCTGCTATTCAGACAAAACGTGCACAACTTCATTCTTTTGGTAGCTCACCTACTAAGCTTAATTATAAACAATTTCAGCAGTTGTAAATATGATTATCTAGCAAGTAATAAATTTTCTGCCAAAAGCCGCAGGTTTGCAGTCTTAACACTCTCGTGACAACTTTAGCCAACACATTATTAGAATATCAATATGCTCTATTAAACACATAATTCGGTTAACGGTCTGGCAAATAACACTTAAGAGTTAGATATCAAGAGTTTGATTATCTTGTTTTATAGGCATTCATTAAAATATCAATCATATGTTAATATACTTGTATATTAATGTACATATAAATTCATTTATGTAAATTTGGTTTGGTTCGTTAAATAACAGAACACTGTGAACTCTTGAAGACAATTTCAATGACTTACTTGTGACAAAATTGTTTCATATGACAATTCTGTATTTGTTGAAATAGGTTATGGTGAGCACGATTTTTAATATCCACAGTTTGTTGCATCCATTTGTATTTTCTGATGTTGTTGTGTTATTGCTGCATTTGCTTATTAATATAATTTAAAATATGTGCCGCAAACAGAGGCACTTGATTATCTTCAGCCAAGTAAAAAGTCTTAGTCATATCATCATGTGCCTATTACTTTGCACAACAGCCATGTGTAATTTTTTTTAAAATACACATTTCTTATAATATCCTGCAATTTTGATTACTATTCTACATCTTCTAAGGGTAGGTCAATTGTGTATTTTACAACTTGTGCAACAAATGGATGCAATTAACTGCCACATGTGCGCAAAAATCTATGATACACTTTTGGCAAATACACTATCTTCATCCAATATCACTGGTACAGTAAGAAGCTCTTAAAACTTATTGAAAATAAATAACGTACCTTCAGATTCTAACTTTAGTTTCCACTGGGTATTTGCACCGCAATGCTGCAAGGAATATACCGTAGGCATATCCTACTGTCTGCGTGGCTGAAAATTAAATACAAATGAATACAATTATCAATTAAATACAATATGTAACTAACAATAACCTGTTAAAAGCATCTTACACCTAATTGCTACGTATTTCACCAACATTAATAGAAAATACCAATATCACACACACACACACACACACACACACACACACACACACACACACACACACACACACACACACACACACACACACACACACACACACACACACACACACACACACACACACACACACACACACACACACACACACACACACACACACACACACACACACACACACACACACACACACACACACACACACACACACACACACACACACACACACACACACACACACACACACACACACACACACACACACACACACACACACACACACACACACACACACACACACACACACACACACACACACACACACACACACACACACACACACACACACACACACACACACACACACACACACACACACACACACACACACACACACACACACACACACACACACACACACACACACACACACACACACACACACACACACACACACACACACACACACACACACACACACACACACACACACACACACACACACACACACACACACACACACACACACACACACACACACACACACACACACAGAGACACACAGAGAGACACAGAGACACACAGAGACACACAGAGACACACAGAGACACACACCCACCCACACACATATTAAGTAGAAATAATGCAAATGTATAATTACCTACCTCTCTGTCGAAGATCATTTTGCAGCAAAAAACTTATTTTACCAACACGCAACACGGCTCACGCTTTCAGAACAACGCTTGTTTTCGTTACAAAGCTTTAAAACTTAAATCAGCCAATCAGATTTTTGTACGGGTCTAGCAGTGCCACCAGCGCCACAGTGTATTGTGCTGATAGAACTACTAGAGCTGATGGATTCGTGTTTCCAGTTCCGCAATCCAAGTGGGACCGCCATGTGCCATCCTGAACAAACAGCATTTCGTCAAATGCAAAGGCCTTAAAAGTGAGAACGGCTTTATATTGGGAAGTCAGGGGAAAATGATGCAGATCAGTTAATCCCTAATGCCATTGGTGAACAACTACTTTTATACGTAGTTGGATACTATGAAAAACCCAAAATAAATAAAAACACCGGGAAAGCACTACAGGAAAGCACTGTTGAATACCTCAACTACCACAGGAAGAAAAGCAAGTAGAGAAAGCTTTGTGAATGTAAGATGTTGCACTTCTATGTCAATCATATAGAAAATTGTATGAATTATTTGTAGAAGAGGGAGCAGAAAAAGAAAACCAAATGTGTTTTGTAAAAGAAATGTGAGTAAACATAACTGTGAATGTAATGTGCATTCCAGTTTCAAACTTATCAAACATTGTATGAATTATTTGTAGAAGAGGGAATAGAGAAAGTAGTGTGATTGTGTTTCATAAAAGGAAAGTGTGTAGAGAAAATCATGTGAATGTAATATATAACATTTCCATTTTAGTCTAGAAAGTTGTATGTTGAAGGGCAAGTAAGTAAGGATATTTGATTTATTATGTAAAAGAAAAGGGAGTAGAGCAAACCATGTGAATAATACATTGTATAGCAGAATTGATAGCATACAAACCTTCTCCATGAAAAAAATACATGTGCATGCCAAATTACGAGGTGTTTGGTCAAGTGGTTTAGAAGCGCATAGAGGACAAACATACATTTATTCAAGAGGTAGAACTGGAACTTAAAAATTCAATGCCACAACTGGGATTTGAACCACAGACCTTCCGCTTACCAAGCAGCTGCTCTAACCATTGAGCTATTGTGACAAACTGCCAGAATGGCATTAAATTCTCAAACCAGTTTATTTCTCCTGGTAAACCACTAAGCCAGTCTCACATCAGAGACAAATTACCCCAATGGTGACTTACTATTGTAAGTACTTTATATCCCAGGATTAAATAACCTTCAGATGGTGATTATTATTTATTTATGCCAACAAACTTACTGTTGAATTTTTCAGTTCCAGTTCTACCTCTCAAACTTTGCCCATACACGGCTTGTGTGTTTAAAAACACCAACAGTAAGTTTGTTGGCATAAATAAATTATAATTAAATACATTTATTCGCTTATATATATGTTAGCTAATGCTGGATTTCTGACAATGAAGTCATTAATCCTCTTGCTCTCCAATATTTTTCACTGATGGATGGGGCACTAGAAGTGGCCGGGCATATTTGAAGGTGGTCTCGATCCATTTCCTCTTGCAGATCACATAGAGGACAGAGTGGTGAAGAATACATCCCAATTCTGTTTAAATGTTTTGCCAGACAATCATGTCCTGTAATCAACCTGAAGGTTGCAACTGCTGTTTTTCGAGGATACTCAGGAATCACTGTTTGAATGTTTGGTAGTTCCCAATTTTTGTACACCGCTGGTACCCTCTTTTGCAAGAAAATCAGCTTTCTCATTACCACTCAGTCCACAGTGAGCCGGTATCCATTGGAAGACTAGGTGTTTTTGAAGTGCTGTTAGATGGCTAAGCATCTTCCAACATTCTATAATAGTTTGGTTTTTTGGTGACAACTTGGAAGTAATTGCTATAATTGCTGCCCTGGAATCTGAGAGAATAACTGCTTGCTGAAAATGTGAAATTCTGTAGAAAAGATTTTGTAGGGCCATTTGAATTGCTTCAATTTCTCCATCAAAGTTCGTAGTTCCATAACTTAAAGATTTGTAATAGGAAAAGAGGTGACATGTGACTCCAGCACCTGCTCCATCTTGGTTTGATATCAATGATCCATCAGTATAAATATAGAGCCATTCATGTTCTGGAAATCTAGTATGGATTGTCTCTAATGCCAAACATTTTAGAACACTAGTTGGAGTATCACTTTTTTTAACTTCTTCTGTCAGGTGTAAATAATATGTGATGTCTAATGTATGTGTTGGATTGACTTTAGATATGAAGTTTTCCTTTGAATTAGGAAGGTTGTCATCCTTCTTGATGTCTTGAATTTTGGAAAGAAAGCTCTCCTGTGTAAAATTTCTCTTGTGCCATGTATTGAATGGGAGTCTGATCAACTTTTCATGTTGAATAAGAGCCGCTTTTTCTATTTCATATACAATGGGGTATTGGTTGGTTAGTATTTCCATAGCTGGTATTGGTGTGGTTTTGATAGCACCTGTAATTAATCTCAGACTTTGGTTTTGAAAGATTTGAATTTTTTTTGGTGTTTGCTGTTACAAGAACTTCGCTGCAGTACGTAAATAATGGCTTTATATATACATTGTATGTTGTGTTAAGCGTTGCTCTGGAACATCCCCACTTCATTCCTGTTAGACGTTTTAACAGTGAAAGGCGCCTCTCTGTTCTTTGTATTACATTTTCTATTTGTTTGGTCCATATAAGTTTGGTATCAAATGTAACTCCTAAATACTTTGCTTCCTTTGTTTCTGGTAATTGTTGACCCTCAAAATTTAGTTTTATTTTTAGTGGTTTTTTTCTTAGTGAAAAGATTTGGTAGTTTGATTTTGTTGTATTAACAGTCATTAAATTTTCTTTGGTCCATCTCTGTAATTTGGTTAAGGATTGTTGCATAGTTTTTTCTAGTTCTGTACTTTTGCTTTTTGATTTTGAAGTCCACATTACTAAGTCATCAGTAAATAGTGCACACTTCACGCCTGATTCTTGTATTTGTTGTGGTAGATCATTGATAAATATATTAAAAAGTGTAGTGCTGAGCACTGCACCTTGTGGTAAGCCACGGTGTACTTGTTTATATTTAGATATATTTCTTCCATATCTGGTTGCAATAAAGCGTTGTGTTAGGAAATGACATAGCCATGAAAACATTGGACCTTGTATCCCTATTTTTTTTACTTTCTTTACTAGTTTTGTTCTGCATATAGAATCATATGCACTATGGAAATCAATAAAAACTGATAAATTATCTTCTTTTTTATTGAAGGAGTCTTTGATTTCTTGACTGAGAAGTAAGACTTGTTCATTTGTAGAGTGGAACTCTCTGAATCCAGCTTGACATGGGGATATTAAATTTTGTGATTCTAGAAACCTCTTCAAGAGTGGAACAATTATTGCTTTTCGCCATTCAGCAGGTACAGTGGTTTTCCAGGATAGATTGTAGAGTTTCAGTAGTTGTTGTTTTGCTGTTTTTCCAAGGTTTTTTATGAACTCTAGATGTATGTGATCTGGTCCAGGAGACTTTTTGTTTTTTAGATTATTTATTGCTATGTTCAATTCTTGCATATTAAAATTTTGGAAAAAGATATTGCACTGAGTGTTAGGATTACATTCTCTTTCTTGTTTCAAATCTTTCTTAAATTCTTTACGTTCCTTTTTATTATTTCTTGTTACTTTGTGTGAATTAGCATAATATTTATTGAATGTTTCGGCTATGACTGCATCATTTACTAACATTTTATTGTTGTGTATGATAGGTGTGCTGTTGTTTTCTTTCCTGTCCTTGACATTTTTTATGAACTTATGAGCTTTGTTACCATCTGTCCTATAATCCATTTTTTCTAAGAAATTATTAAAGTGATTCCTTTTAGCAGTATTAATTTCTTTTTTTAGTGAGCCACATTTCTTCTGCCATATTTGTGTATCTGATATGTTTTTTGTTTGTTCAGCTGTAATATCCCTTTGCTTTTTCGGTTCTTCTAACTGGGGGTTCCAAAAGGGTTTGAAATTTTTAATTCTTCCACGAGGAATATGTTTTTTTGCGGTTTCTAGGATGACTTTACAGAACTCTTTGTTCATATGATCTGGTTGGTCATGCAGCTGTGAGTTTGTTTGTTCTTTAAATTTATGTTCTAATTCAGTTTTATATTTGTTCCAATCTGCTTTTTTGAAGTTCCAATACAGATTCGTAAGACCTTGACTGTTATTTGTATTCTCTAGTTTTATATCAGCAATTACTGCTCTGTGACCAGAGCTTGGATCTTCTATAACTTGTTTTTTAATTTTTGAAACAATATCTGTTGTTGCTAACAAGAGGTCTGGGTTACTGCCCACTCCAGAATAATGTATGAAGGTTGTGGGATCTTCTTTACTATAAATCAGTTCAAAAGTTGTGGTATTCAAAAATTATATATGTACTATTATTAGTGCCAAACAAGAAAGGTATTGACAGTTCATGGTGAAAGAGAGGCGATGCTGCTTATTGTGGTCATGTGGAGAGCACATTAGCATTATGTGTAAGAAGACGGTTGACTTGCGTTTGGGATGTAGAGCAGATATAACTTATATTCGTATTCGAAGACAAGAGTAAATTAGTGAATCTACATGCAAATGATAGAATATGGATGTATATATCGCTGTAAAGATTTGCTAACAAAAGAAACATACCTGTGAAATATTGTAATGAGAAATGCCGCTGATATCCAACTCACATCATTACTATTGTTGCTAGAATTACTCGCGTAAATGACAAGCTGTCCTATCCTTGTTACTAAGACTCCATTTTCCCATGTTGCACTTATTACCCCCTTTGTATCAGTAACCGCTTTTTCAATTTCCAGATTGTTATTGATGTAGCTTTACTACAGACGACACAGTGAAATGTTTGTTGTTTCGCACGACGTAACCTTTTACTTCGGCCCAAATTAATTAAATTGGATTACACTAGGAAAGGGGGAAATCAAACAATTTTGCGACCATGTTCTTCAGCAATACCATCAACTGCATAATCCTTCAATTAGGATATGTACCTTATCAAACACAATTTTATTCACTTCTTGGGTACGTAAAGTTTTTTGTTTGGCTAGGCTGTCTTTGTAATATTTTTGGGCATAATTATTCATTAAAACAGTGAGACAGTTGTAAATGCTCACAACATATGCACAGATGCACATATTCAGACACGTAAATACATACAAGGCAAATAACCACAATAAATGGAATGATGTAAACAAACTTGTCAGCACACAGACAATTTCTGATACAAACACTGCGAGCTGGAGGTAGACATTGTATATATTGCAGGGAAAACAAAAGATAAGATGCACAGTTTATATTACTGCTGGATTGCAGGTCAGGCATATACTAATCACGTGTTAAATATCAACAACACTGGTTTTGTGTTTAGTGTTGCTATGGAAACATCTTAGTTCTAATTGGTTCCTCTTTTTGTTGCTATGATCATTGCAGTGACACATCTATCCCCTCCTGTTCATTTAGACCCTTCCACCAGGTGGGTAGCAACTGCCAATCCCCTTCTTATTTGGCATTGGGTATAGCTGTACCCTGCCACACTTCGCTGGAAACACGGGAACACGCAACATATCATTGTCCATGTGAGAAGCAATCCTCACCTAAATCTAAACCATACAATTCTAAAGATTGACCTTGAGTTTTATTGATTGTGATTGCAAATGCCAATCAAATTGGGAATTGTAATCTTTTAAATTTAAATGGTGTATCAGTCGGGATCATGGGAATTCTAGGAATGAGAACATTTTCACCTTTGAAAGGCCCAGTTAATATCATTGCTTCCCCTATGTTGTTCATCAATTTCTTAACTGCGAGCCTCATGCCGTTACAGAGTTTTGTCTGATTAACATTACGCAACATGATAATTGGCACATATATTTTCAATTTTAATGTGTATGGTGGCATTCCTGGCCTATCAAGAGAATTCAAAAACTAATGGGTAATCAACTACTTCATCTGCTTCCACAACAGTGTCTATCAATTTATATATAATTTCCTCACTGTGAATGCTGGATTGTATAAAAGTATTAAGTTGGTAGACATCTTTATTCTTCGCAGCAAGGACAGCTCATTCACTCATCCAGTCGTGATTCCTATAATTAATTTGAATATTAGGAAATACTTTTTCGATAAGTTCTTCTTTCAATGTTACTAAATTACAAAAACTATTAGGAAATGATATTCATCTTGCCCCATCTATTGGCAGCTGTCGGTTTCCAATGTCTAGTAACTGTAATGAGAATATCTCAGCTGATTTATCGTTTTGAAGCTGGACACGCTTATACGTACTCAACTGTAATGTACGTATGTGTCACCACAATGTTGAATATTCTATGCAAGCATTTATTTCGTGTGCTGGTGTCAATCATGAAATTACAGGCAATGTTTGTCTAAAATCTCCTGCGAGCAATATCAATGCATTCCTGAATGGTTGAATGTTTCCACGCAAATCTTGTAACGGTTGATCCATAGTGTCAAGTGATTTTTTATGTACCATCATGCATTCATCCCAAATAATGACTTTACATTTTTGTAATACTTTTCGCATACCAAATGCTTTGGAAATATTGCATGTGGGAGTCACGATTGTTTGTATGTTCAACGGCAACTTCATAGCTGAATGAGCAGTCCTTCCACATGGTAACAATGTCGCAGCTATTTCAGACGAAACGAGAGCTAAGGCTATGTCATTCTTTGATCGAACCGTTGCCAGAAACAATCTGATAAGAAATGTTTTCCCAGTTTCTCCTGGCACATCCAAGAAGAAGGTGCCTCCAACTCCATCATTTATCATTTGCATTATGCGATCATAAATGCCTTCTGTTCACACGCTAATTTGGGAATGTTTGATTGGACGACTGGAGATCACTGGTGTTCACGACACAAATCCACATCAAATGAAACAGTCGCAGCTAGCATTCCCAATAGAATAAGAAGTTTATTTGCAATAGTTAAGTGCTTATCTTCATTATTTATCAATGTTTCGTTGTAAATGCCTTCTGTAAATTCCATGGCCATATTGCCATTTTCTATGCAAAACATCCTCGGCCATATGCGAGTGATATCTTTTCCATAAGTCTGTGGGAGATGAAGGGAAGCAAGAGGTCAATATAATTGTGAATAATGTGCAAATTTGGTTTGGATGTGCAGTGTTGCACGTATCATTAATGCACATATCCTATTGTTGGTCACTTTCTAATAAGTTCAGAGCTTAGCACACACTGTGAAAAGTGGCATGTGTGACGCCATCAACAATTTTCAATTCCTGGAAAGATCTAGGACCAGGCACATTAACCATCAGCATACAAAGATAGAAACATTCATCTTGATTAGGATGCACTGTATAAAGTCTACCAATAGTATTTTCTCTGAAAATGCCAGGTTGACTGTTGACTGGTTCCCCTCATCTGCGTCATACGAATACTTTTTTAGTTTCATTCCTCATGTAATAAGAGTGCACTTCCAAATACAACAGTGTGCTGGCAAAAGCATCTTCCTAACACAAAGTGAAGAAAGCAGCTAGAGTTGTACTAGGTGGATTAAGGACCCATTGATGTACATTTGCATCTGTGAAATAAACATGCTGGCCATTCTCTAAGTGCATCGACCTCATTGCTGCTTATGTTTCTTCCAGCCTGGTATTGTGCAATTTCATTGATAACTCGTACTGCATTTCTGTCACTATTCTCTGGTTGCACACCAAAAACTTCCATATCACTGCCTTTGTTCACATATTTACGTATGTACTTGATCAATTTGATGGAATTGCAATATTCTACGTTTATGTGTGTTTTGTATGCTTTTGATAACAGAGGTGAATATGGAACCACCCAATGGTTGTCTACATCAATAGCACCATTTTGCATGTGTACAGTTGTCGAATTGCCGCTATCTTCAGTTGATCGTCTCCAATACCAAGGGTATCATCTCCTGTTATCTTGTTGGCTGTGAATGTTCGAGGATATTTCTTAGAGCAGGCAGCCTCAACTCAATGCACTGTGATGTCATATCCTTTAGCTCGAGGGTGTGGAAGCGGGCAGAAATGAATGTCAACGGAGATAGAAAAACAGTCAGTGGCAGAATAATTAAGATTTGCAACATTGGAAACTTTGAACGTTTATTGAGTGTTGACTGAGTATACAAAGAGAAATAAACATACATTTACCTAGATGCTTAATAGAGCAAATTTAACATACCATTTTATAGCTTATCTGTCACTTATATTACATTTAATACTTCCAACTGAGTTCAGTATTGATTCCGATGTTGAGTTTTTTGTGTCCTTTCCCCCTAATTATCTTTTCAATATTTGGTATAATTGTCTTTGTAGTACAAAGACGAAGACTGCATTTCAAGTTGCTGTTAGATAATTGGCTTCTGTGACCCTCAGATAATTGGCTTCTGTGACCCGGTTTACAGTGTTTCATTAGCGAAAAGAATTGTTCACAGAGGTAAGTAGAGCTTAATATGTGAGCTGCTTGTGTGTGTAGTCGTGGAAATCTGGACTGTGGAAAGTTTATATGAAAATTGATCAAGTTTCTTTTATGAACAAAGGGATCCTTCATTTCCCGATCAGGTCAATAAGTTCTAATTGAAACTCTGTAGGAATGTTCTCGACGTCTACAGTGAAAGGAGTGACAAATAATGGAAAATATGTAGATTTCATAGTTTCTAGCTCTTGTAATCGCACTCCGAATTCTCTGTATAGATCATTTAGTACGCTTGCATATTGCTCAAGCACTGCAAATTCCAAATGTTGAGAAGCTGATGAAAGTTTTGAAAAGTGAGAAGTGTTCTTGTTGATTAATTGTTGTTCCCACAATGCAAGTTTGCGTTTGAAGGCCAGTACAGAGTTGAGTAATCCCTTGCTTTTTGTAACAATGAACAATAGCAACACGTTTTCGTCACTCAACCAACTCGTACCAACACCAAAAACAAATTACACTCTCAACAAATATTCACATCAATGATTTTCTTTTGGGGTCTTACAATATCCTGTCTCAATACATAGACAAATTTTAGCAAATTTGCCATCTTTAAATGGTCTAAGTAGCTTAGTAATTTCAAGTAATATTTTATAGCTAAGACGTGCAGCCGATTCACTCATTTTATGGCCTGTATCATTGTCAGTAGCCATAGTGTCTTTGACTTTCTCTATCATCATGTCACTTTCCACTCCATTATAGTTGTCGTATTCACTGCTATGAGCAGCATAATGTCATTGTAGGTTATATTTTTTAATTGCTTGAACAATCTTGCCACACACTAAGCATTTCGTGGCACCCCCTAGGTCTATAAACAGATACTGTTGTTCCCAAACAGAGGAAAAAGTATATGGGGAAGATGGGCGAGGATTAGATGAGGTAGCCACACTGAGAGATGTTGCCATTTCTGTACTTCATGAACCGCCACTGCACCCTAGTTACGCACATCTGTTGCTGGTGCACTTAGACAAACAACTGTAACACAATACCCGCTTGCATGCACAGATATGCTGACTTTGCCCGCTGCCCATTTTTACATGAGTTGAGGCCGCCTGAGCATTTCCCTTCTACCATGCATGGTAGAACGCCATCTACTGGCAAGTAGTGGTAATGACCTTGAAAAAGCTGTTTTCTTTGTGTCGCAGGTATGTTACGAACACCAGAATTAGATAAAAACAATCTTTGAAGCGGGTTGTATATGTCAAAGTTTGAGGTAAATAGATGCAGAACTTTTTGAGTTTTTGAAGCATACACAAACCAACATAATATTTTTATATACATAGATAATGTGAATACAAGGATCTGATAGTTAAACTATTTTCCTCTGGAGGCCACACAGGATTTCTAATGGTGTGGCCAATCATTTATAATTAGCACATATGGTATTTATTAGGTTGCCTCATAAGTAATATCGGTTTTTTGATTTTGGTGTTTTGAAAAATGTATTGGGTTTCTTTGGTTTGGTAATGCTGTTTATAGGATGCCATGGCTAGTTTTGGGTACATTGTGAGCATGTATCGGTCTTAGTTGTTAATAAACAATCATAAAATGGAGATACCAAAGTTTGAACTTAGAGTCCTTCTAAAGCACTACTGGAAACAAGATTATTAAGTCGCTGCTGCAGCTCGAAGAATATGTGAAGTGGAAGGAGAAGGTGTCGTTAGTGAGTGTGTAGCACAGGGATGGTTCCAACGTTTCAACAATGGAGACGAAAACACTAAAGATTTACCACGTTCTGGAAGACCTAAAGTATGGAATATTGAGGATACACACCAAGTTTTGCAAGAAAATCTGCAAGAAAGTACCTGTAGGCTTTCAGAAGAACTTGGTCATCAAAAGTTACCATACATTGTCACATTAAGACACTTGGAAAATCATACAGAAGCTGTAGATCTGTACAACTTGATTATTTGGACCTGATCCTGCAGAAACGTAGAGGAGGAGAAAGTAGTCTAGGGTGGGGGAATGAGGCTGGCAATATTCTCCTTACCTGCTTTTGTTACACGCATTGTTCACACACTACCTCAACAGGCTCAACATATAGTGGATATGTGTCATCAGTTTATCCGTAATCCCATGGACAGTAAATTTGTCAGGAGAATTGTCACTGTGATGAAAAATGGGCATATTGCCAATACTCTGATCCCTTGAAACAGTGGCTTGATACCCGCCAACCTGCCAAAGTTACCGTAAAAAAAAATTGGTTCGGTCCCAAAGTGTTGTGTGTCTGGTGGAATTTTGAAGGTGTGATTCACTGGGAGTTTGTTCCAAACGGGTGGGCGATTAATGCGGATCTTTATTCTCAACCACTCGAACGGGTTCATGAAATTTTGAGGCTGAGATACCCAGCATTAGTTAACTGAAATAGAGTTCTATTGCAACAGGACAATGCAAGACTCCATACTGCATGAAAAACCATGGAACAAATTCAGGAATTGGGAGGAATTGTACTGCTACCACACCCAGCATACAGCCAAGGCCATCTCTAAGTAACAGGCCTGGATATGCGATTCGTGACATCACAACGCGAGGCCGATGTTCCAAGCAATTCATACGGAATAAACATATGTTTTACAGTATTTCTGCGCTGGAAGAAGCGTGCATTCATTTATATTTTCTCATTTTGTATTAAAAGTTAATGTGTGTTGGTCATGGGCATCGCAAAAGGGGGGGGGGTGTAAGGGGGGGCTGTGGCCCCCTTTGAAAATAACAAATGTAATGTCCAATCAATTACTGTCAGATTATTGCTTTAATTTTGAGGTAAAGTACACTTCTTATTTAGCATACATTAACATGCTTATCTGTAACAAATACTATAACTCAATTTTTAGTTGTTGGCTACAGAATAATGAATTAATTGCAAACTTCCAACATGCGGCCCCTCCCTGAAAAAGTCTGCCGACACTCATGGTGTTAGTATGTTAGTAGAAAACATGCTTTGCGTAGTTGTTAATGGCAGAGCATGCTTCTTACCTTCTCAATGGGAATATATCTCCAGTTTCTTTCTTTTTTTCTTTCTTTCTTTCTTTCTTTCTTTTTTTTTTTTTTTCTGCAGATAAAACTAAACTGTCTTGTTTAATAATGCAGTAGTTTTTCAAGAAGATGTTGGTTATTACTAGTAACTTGCAATCACTAGCATTACAGTCAGCACCGATATTATTAATATCACATGTCTCAGCACCTAAATGTTTTCTAATTTAAGAAATTCTTGTTCATATGTCTCAACAAATTTACTACTTTTTCGTGATCACCAAGCATTTTCACCTTCTCTGATAAATACTTTAAATGCAAGAGTTCCTATCAGGACTGAGGGGTTGAGAAAGTTGTCTGAGGTAATCAGGATGGGGCAAAGAAAGAATAATGGAATCACGTAACTGTCTGTGAGCTGCTGGGGAAGAAAAATGAATTGAGCACATCCGTAATAGGTTATCGGGCATATATTTAATTTACTTTTGACTGACCAATTTTACCTGCTCTTCTAGGAATTAGGTTTTAGATATTCTGTGGAATCTTCATTCATGTCCTCCCAACATTCCTTCAAAATGTTGGCAGCCTGAAGTAGTTTATGTTCTGTTTGTTCACTTTCTATTGTTAACCAAAGGAGCATCAAATTTAGACCATTTATCCAATATCATTCGTTTACCGAGAATCCATTTAAACTTACTATTGGGTATTACAATTTTACCCTATAGAACCTAAATAATAAAATTGGAATTAATTTTTAATGCTGCTACAATTTTAGGAATTTCTTCATATCAATTTTCACAAAAATTACATCGTTTTCTTTTATGATTTTCTAATTTCATGTCACTAATTCTATTTTAAAGCTCTGAAAATCAACAATTTTGTCATCTTCGAGTCATTTACGAAATGCTTTGGATTTTCAGTAAGTTTAGGAGTTGTTCTGGGTGCTACAAAACGCTTCCATCATTTTGCGTAGCAGTAAATTCCTTTACAATGTGCTGTTCAGAAAAATGTTTAATACATACCACACCTGGTTCATATATATCCCTGTGAATAGCACGTACCCACTGGTCTCTCCTGTGTGGATTCTTTGCAAACGAAAACACTGTAACGTGCTTTTCTACACTTGTTTTATAGTTTGAGATATAACCCGGCACACAACACTTCCTAGGCATTTTGTATTGAAAATTACACCACTTTGTAATTTAATTGATCGCTCACTTAATTGTTTACTGACACGTTGTAAGGCACAAGCAACTTCTTAGCGTTCCAACCACGTGCTGATGTGTTGCATTCCCGTAATAAACATAAGCCTCCCATGATGACGTCATTAACGTAATCTCTTTCCATATACAGGCCTGTTAGATAAAGATGGCCTTGATACAGCCCTGATCTCGCACCATCAGATTATCATCTTTTTCAATCCATGGCCTATTTTCTACATAGAAGAAATTTTGACAACATTGAAGCAGTGCAAGTGGGTCTCACCGAACTCTTTGCATAAAAAACCAGAGACTGGTACCATCGTGGGATAATAAACCTCGCTGAAAGATGGCTCAAGGCCATAGAATCTAATGGTCTGTACTTTGAAGGTTAGTTAATTGCTTATCAGAACACACTTCAAATAATTGTTTTTCTTAAAAAACAACATTACTTATGAGACAGTATCTGTATGTCCAAATTCTACACTGTTGGCTTCAAATCTTGTTTTAAAACCTCCAGATTTCTATGCTGTATCAAATAAGTTTTACACTTGATAATGTCCCATAGCAGATTCTGATCTGGACTTTCCGACAGCCAATTTAGGTGCACTATAAATTTGTGGACATTGACCTTAAGCCACTTACTGCACATGTTTAGCCTTATGAGCTGTCACACAGAACATTTTGAGTAACTATTTATCTGTTCTTTGTATTCACTATATTATAGTTCATAAATGATAAATGTTTCAGATAGTGTCATGGTTTATTGTGCTACCCACATTAATAGCTGTGACAGAACTTATGATATGACAGGTAGTAATTGCCCATTCATTGAAACAGCTTATTGAGAATGTAGCTATGTTTTCCACTGTGAAGCGATTGCTGCATCAATGAAGTTTTTTCTCATTTTTTCGACAACTTTCTTTCAGATGAAGTCTCAGTTGAACTGGCTCTTATGACAGTTTCAGATATTCCCATTTCAATATTTTCCCCCATATATTCATTAACTTCAGTAACGATTGTTTAAGCTCTTTTTATAACATCTAGTTTATCTTGTTTATCTTTTCATGACTGTAGCAGAGTAATATGACGAGATATTATTCCAAGCTCTTCAATGCCTGTGATGCTGTGAATTTAACATATCTGATGTTTCTAGCTATTTCTGATGCCCAAAGTTGCAAAGGCAATAGTGAGTTAGAACCCATTTATCTTGCCTCTTCAAACTTAGCTGTTAAGTGTTGTTTAATGAAATTTATCTTTACTTAGTGGTTATCTTTGAAATTAGTTTTTCTTTCGCATGTCACTGCTATGTGGTGTGAAGTGATTTTAATATTGCTTTTTGCCTTCAGTTTGGGATATGTTTTCAGCAATTTGTTATAGCTGTTGAAGCCTTGGACATCATTATAATGGAAGAGATTTTGTAGTGTCTTGTCATCAAAGTGCAGGTGTACTTGTGACTTCCAATTTTGCTTTTTTTATGAGAAAGTTCATATTCAGTGTGACTACCTTCATTACCTTTTGTCAGACTTAACATATCATTACTTGCTATAAGTTCCTCTTCGTTACCAGTACAACCATCATGAAATCACTATACAGTTTTGTCAATACGAGTTTCAAACTAGTTGCACAATCAAGGAAGTTAAAAAGCATGAAAATAATTCATCCTCCACACAATCATGTATTGGTGTCCTATATTCTGACATAATTTGAACACCAAGCTTTATGCATTAGCTGGCTTGGTTAGCCTCTGAGCCATTGTTGTTTCACTACGTAAGTATCCTTATGTAATGTTAACATATCTACCAGTGGCGGCTCGTGCACATTTGTTTAGAGGAGGAAAGAATTTAACTGCATAAAATTATGAAACCTTAAATAATAATTTATGCATTTGTACGGGTAAAATGCAATACCTTTTATTGATAGAAGAACTCTGCCTTTTGCTGTTTCGCTGCCGCAAAATCTTCCATTACTCTATCATGCAATTTTGGATCTTTTTCCAGCTGCAACAAGTCTTTTTCGATAGACATGAGAGCAAGAGAACATAGTCTGTCTTGACCCATAGTGTTTCTACAGTAAGTTTTTATTCTTTTCAGTGTAGAAAAGCTTCTTTCAACACTTGCTGCCGACACAGGTATCGTAGCAATTAAGCATGCCAATTTGTAGATGTTGGGAAGACATTTATGAATGCCTTCCTTAACGAAGAGAACTGTTAACTCCTGGACTTTGGTACAGTTCTACTGCAAATCACGGTTGTTGTAAAACACAAGTTCGTTTTTAAGCAACTCACTATCGAATTGTTCCGTGAAACAGTTCAATAAGGATGAAAATTCAACATCTGGGAATGTCTTGGAAAAATGTTCAAATTTCGAAGCGTCGAGCAAATTAGTAAATAATAATTTCTTCAGATCTTCGAACCTGACTTCCATTTGCATTTGCTAGCATATCGATTATGTTGAAATACAACTGGCGGAAATGAGTTTTGGGATCAACAGCTGCAAGGTGCCTTTTCTTAATTTTAGGAAACTCGTCACCAGTTTCATTAGCAGCCGATTTGAAGTGTTCATTATAGGCTGCGTTGTTTCTAGATTTATGAAGGAAATGAATAATTTCCAGAACTCTCCTATAGCAGAAATTAATATCATTGGTTTTAACCTAGAGTATATCGAAAAGAATGGCAGGTTTAGAAAATACTCCACTGAAAACCAAAAGCAAGAAGTTGAATTCAAAGTCTTCCAATAGACGAATGTAGCCATTTGGTTCTCTAATTGTAGCATCATCCCAGTTTTTTGTTTCTTCCAGCATTTCGAAAAACATTGCCAGGAGACCTTCCCTGAGCAATTTTACAGATTTTACCAAACGAGATTTGAAGTTCCATCTGGTTTGAGCATCTTTAGGCAGTCGACGTTTGGTCATATTGGTAAGAGCCTCTATTCGTTTTGAGGATTGATGAAAAAATGCGGGCAAACCACTGATACTAGCAGAGAAGACCCTGCACTGAGCAATGCGATAGCACAAGATTAAGCCTGTGTGCATGACAGTGTACAAATAACATCTGCTTTGCTTTCTGCTTGACCTTCGTCTGCAAGCCGTTTAATTCTCCGGCCATAACAGCAGCGCCATCATAAGACTGCGCAACAAGTTTTCTGTCATAATTCAATGGCTCTAACTGCTGATCCAGTAATTTGTATAGGGCATTGGCTGTTCTATCTCCACTAACACTGTGGAAACCAAAAAATCGTTCTTGGATGTAGCCACATGGATCTACATATCTTAAAATTATTGAGCACTGCTCTGTGAGAGACACGTCCGAAGTTTCATCAGCCTCCACTGCAAAGAAGGCAGCTTTATGAATTTCATCCTCTATTTCTTTCCTTACAAGGCCTGCAACAGATTAAATTAAATAATTTTGAATGGTTTTTGACAAGCCAATGAATTATTTAAATGTGTCTGAAGTACTTCGTCGCATTTCATTAATAACTTGAAACGCTCGCGGTAGTTCCCTTGGTCTGATGATAATTCACTTTCATCGTGTCCTCTGAAAGCTAGCTCTTGCCTTCCCAACAGACACACGATATCCACTAAACTTGATAATACGTGTCAATTTTGCTTCACTTGTTCATTGTGTTTGGCGCGAGAAATCCTAGCTGTTTCACTTAACGCTAGATCTATGCGATATTCAGTTTAACCGAAGATTGTTAATTTTAGTGCATTGTCGAGATGCTCTCGAGATTTTTCATGCCTCTGAATTCCTCGGCCCAGATTCTTAACATCACTGAATCCACCAAAGGTCCAAACATCCTTCGAGTTGGAGAACAAAACACAAGGAAAACACAAGAGAATTTGCCTTTTTTCACAACCTGTTAGCTAATTGACTTTTTCATACCAAGTTATGGAGAAGTTTAACTTCCCGCCTTTGCTAGTAGCACACATGAGTCCAGGCAATGGTGGGGTTGGTCGTCCCTTCTGTATAACAATTATATGTGCCTGTAATGTGAGTCTTTTAAATTCTCCGAAAACTAGAACTCTTTCACTGTCAGTCATTGTTCAATGTTATAACAACAGATTAAAAAAGCAAAACTTCACTGTCTTATTCGCGCGTTGGAAGAAACACAGTAGAATATTACTGAAAAAGGAGCAGCAACAAAATACGTGACTAAAAGGCTTACGATCCACAATGATCAACATATCCGTGAAGGGAAAAGACTTGTTAATAGATCTGGTTGAAAATAAAATCACTAGATGGCAGCAATAGTATTAATACGTTTGCTGGTTCCAATCTCGCGCCTCAGAGAGGAATTATCCACAACACTCCAGCTTTCAGGGGCTTCGCGCAGGTGCAGTTTGAGAGGAGGAACTCCTCCTCAGCTGTTCATAAGCTGCATTAAAAATCTGTTTCTCTCTCTGGCCGCTGTAGCGCTATGTTCTATGCACATTTACTATGGGAGTGGAGGAAAGAGATAAGTTTCCTCCGCTGCACCGACACAGGCGTTCTTGGTGGACACTTGTAAGGTGTCACGTGGTATAAACCGTGCGAAGTATAAACCAGCATACCTTAATATAATAGCTTCGAATTCAAAATTTGTTCAATATTGCTTGAATTTTAAGACTAATGTAGCATTTATAAATTCATAAAAAATTTGAGGAGGATGTTCCTCCCTTCCCTCCTCTGAGAAGCCGCCACTGATATCTACATACTCTATACTGGTAAGTGTGCAAGTGAGCAGTCAAATTTTAATGTTGATGTACATCTAGTGAATGTTTATGTAAGTTTGCAGAAGTGAATGTTTGTATAAGTGTGCAGAAAAATGAATGTCATAATGCATTCAAGCTAAATTCCTGATGTTTAACTGAATTTTTATGAAGATGCTGCTCAAATACTTCCCATTTTAGTTATATGGTAATAACATTTTACCTTGGACACAATACAGTGTTCATTCATTACCAACTTCCAATTCATGACGTCACTCTTTGAAGTGAGTTTACGATTACCTAAAAATGCACTTCCACTATGGGTCATATAATGATGTATAGATGTGGTATTTCTATCAGCATTAGGAGCTAAATCAATGGTTGGTGTCAGGTTCGCTTTAGAGTACTTTTCACTTGGAGCTACCCCCTAGCAACTGTTTGCAGAATTTCAATGACTATACCATGAGAGCAAATGAAAACGTCCTTTCAACTTGTCAACATGATTTAGAAACAGGTTAGAGCTTGAGTACAATGCAGCATATTCTCACCAATAGAGGGCAATATGAAGTAGGCAAAACACCACCAGGTCTACACATTGGAATGCTATTTTAGAACCGGATTACTGAATGAAAAGGGATATCAGTACGATATGAAATGCTGCATTGATGATTTTGTGGACATGTATGAGGAATTCCAAGAGACACCTTGCAGAGCTCTAAGATAAATGTTAAACAGTAACCATACAGTACTTTATTATGACATGGCATACATAAATGTTGCACAGATATGTAAGATTTAAAGCTTTCATGGCGAACTTTATTAATCAAGGCTTCAAGGTCTCACACGGCTGATCACCCATGAAACCTTGATTAATGACATACAGATATTTTGTATCTCTGAGATGCCTAACCAAAAATAAGTTCATTACTGTCAAAACATGTCTGTGTGGAAGAAGATCAAATGCTTAATTTGAAACATCCCCTTGTAAACAATGCTGATATTTTTTTCATGTATAGGTCTGTATTACCTAAGGGAATCTAATCTTTAAGTTTCTTATGTGACACATATTCATTCAAATCTTTCCAGACTTTATCTAACTAAATGTTTTTAAAACTTTACTGATGACTAAGCTACTGCCCTAATATGTATGCACATGTTCTTCTCAATTTCACTGTCAGCAAGACTTCCAATAAACCGTTGGAAGAAGCTATAAGTGCTCCACCCTTAGATCCACACTTGATGTAAACACAAGCCATCAACAACTAACTTGTGATATACCGAAACCAAAGCACACCATAAAATGTGGTACCCTAAATATCGGCGACTATCTGTGAGTTTTCAAGATGTATGATAACCCTGGTAAAGACTACTTGAATGTAACGGGATAGAAGCAGTATTCCTAAAACTCTGGAGTAAATATCGTTCTGTTGCAACATAAACACGAGGCATGAGTCCACATGGTGTTTGTTTAGTGTTAGTTGCTGGCGATAACATCAGGTGCAGATCTAAGGCTGGATAGAGTATAGTGTTATGCACCCTATGGGAAGCTTTGTAAACACCAAGCGTAAGCTTCGATAGCCGAACTAACACCCATGCAACTTTTGGCCTGGATGCTCTCTAGGTAATAAATAATACCTATTTTCTTGAAGTTGTTGCAACTAAAGGCTCACCAGACAGCAGTGACGTCATGCTCAAGCATCGAAGGAACAAATAAAAATGAATGCCTTTTAATACTAAACTCTATTAGTGTTAGCACTGTTATATTACTACATAGCTTATATGGCTTATAGCTTTGGTGTATAACCTTAATTACTAAAGATAATATTGAATTTCCATCCAAAATTTTGCATTCTTTAAATTAGGTTTTCAGCATTTGTGGATGGACCTCTGAAGACTTCAGCCATAAACCTATCTACTCCTACCAGGAGGGCAAAAAACCTCAGAACAAGCTGTGTGTGTTTTGCCTGTCAGCATCCTTGGTGCTTTGGTGCTCTTGGTGCTTTGGTGCTCTTTCTATGCTGCTATCATAGAAAGGCACAGATGAAACCATACAACATTTTTGTACTTTTGAAGGCTTTACTGGCCAACTTTAGGGGCCCTAATGACCAAGTTGTCGATGGGCCCTTAAACCTGACACACTCACTCACTGACCAACTTTATGAAAGAAAGTGCTGAAACTGGTAACCGTTGTCCATGCATACATTTTTGGCACCTCTTCAGGAAACTATCCATCACTTGCCGTGGTTCCTGTTGAGAGATGCTGGCAATTTCCTGGCAGATATTTTGTTTTAATTCTTGCAGGGTGTGTGTGTTTGTCTTGTGCACTTTGTTTTAAGTTACCCAAGAGATAGAAATCGCTTATTGCAGTTCTGAGAAATCTTTCTCTGCTAATGGCGCACCATACACCAAATTTTTCTAATGAAGAATTATTTAATGAACAATATTAGGTTCTGAGTTATAGGCCAATTTTGTTCAAGTCAACAATGGACACCTGTACATACGTGAATACATTTTGCCTCTCTTTTTTAGGGAATTGACAGACAGGGAGCATGATTTTGCCTTTTTTCAACAAGACTCTGCAGCAGCTCATACCACCATGAGAACTATTGAAAGTGTGTTTCAGGGCAGAATTATTAGTAGAGATTTGTGGTCCCCCAACCTACCCCTTGTGAATTCTATTTCTGGTGTAACTTAAAACGTAAATTAAAGTGCATAAGCTTTAACGGCCAGCATCATAAAATACAAAATGACTATCCGGGCTTGTGGGTCATAGTCTAGTGGAAAATCTCCTTCCAGACGTTTTGTTTGAAGCTGCGTCGAACATCCTCAGTGGTGTGAGTGTGGTACTCTGCTAATCTTGATGATGACTGATACAGAGCCATTTGATTTCACAGGTTTTATACGCTTAGTAGGCGTGGGCATTTATTGCCAGCCCATCGACAACAATGGAAGCAGCCCCCACTTTAACCCATCTCTTGCAGCAGCCAAATCAATAAACAAAGACCGGACAACTGTCATATGCCCACACACATGCTAAGCATATAAAACCTGTGAAACCAAATCGCTCCGTATCAGTCATCACTGAGGCTAGCAGAGTACTACGGTCACACCACTGAGGATGTTTGACGTAGCTTTGAACGAAATGTCTGGAAGGAGATTTTCCACTAGACCATGGCCCACAAGCCTGGATAATCATTTTGCATTTTAAAATATAAAGTTTATAAGACAAATGCATACACCCTGGAAGAATTAAAACAAAATATCTGCCAGGAGATTGCCAGCATTTCTCAACGTGAATTACGGTGAGTGATGGATAGTTTCCTAAAGAAGTGCCAAACATGTGTATGGACAATGGTGACCAGTTTAAGCATCTGCTTTTGTAAAGTTGGTAAGTAAAGCATTTAAAAGTAGTTTTAAAAATGCTGTATGGTTTCATCCGTGCTTAACGGCAACAGGCGCTGAGGAAGCAGACAAGCAAAACACTGCACAGCTCATTCATAGATTTTTTGCTCTCCTAGTATATGTCACTGTCCATGAAAATTTTCTGGACAGTTACTGTATCACATAATATACTTATAGAGATTACTTGCTGTTAAATGTATATTATTATGTTACAGTGCCCTGTGAGTGGCTGTGAAAGAAAATTTACCACAGTTTATAATCTCAATACTCATTTGAAGCTTCACACTCGGCCTGCATGTTTAGTATGTCCTGTAGAGTCATGTGGTAGTCGATTCCAGACCAAACACAGTTTAGAGCTCCACATGAAGAGTCATGACAGACATCATGCGCCCTACAGGTAAGAGATTTGAAACTGAGAAATCACTCTTCTACCTTGCTTATTTTATACTTCATTTTAGTAATTAATTAGATCAGTGATAAATGAATGTACATAAATGAATAATAAATATTCAGCATGTAGGTTGGCATTACTGTCTTTAAAATTACTACACATTGCCATATGCTACCTTTTATCTGGGACACTTGGAAAGTGTGGAACAGCTTGCATTTTCCATAGCTGCTATTCTGGAGCTAACATGCACTCAGGTTCATAACAGCTGGAGCAAAGAAACAGGTTCAAAATGTGAGGTGTGTGAATTTACATTGAATAGTTGAACTCAGTTGAGATAAGATTCCTTTTAAAAATTGAAATGAGATGTGTGGCCATTAAAAAGCCAGTTTTGACCTCTATCACTGTCCATTATTTGTTCAAGATGGTTTTGAATATGATATTTATCATTCTGTATAATTGAATTTGTTATAGGATTATATTAACATTGTCCCATTTGGCATTTGGGTAACTGGGAAAGATCTTTTCATAAATATACATGTTGTAGTCTACATTTTGAGATATTTACTAATTTCAGCTTTTCCCAAAAAGTAAAGAATATAAGAAAGTGTCTTATATGAACAAAACAAGTACAATATATACAGTTAAAAAGGTGCAAGTTTTGAGGGAAAACATAAAGACAGACAATAGCAGTACTTGCAAAGATAGCACAATTTATGGTCTTGTGTTGCTGATAGATTCTATCAAGATAAGGATGCACAACAAATGGTGACAAGACCTGAAGCAGTTATTATATAGTCCAAGAAATCTTTAAACCAAACCATCAGCTTGATTTTGTTAATTTAATATTCTTATTTTGTTATTTGATCTATTCTCAATTTATGGAAATGTTAATCATTGTCAACCTTGTTTCGACATTTCAGTTATGCTTACATAATTAACGATTATTTAGTGTCATATCATGTTAAGAATTTTGAAATGTAAATTGACATTTTCCTGGCATATCCAAAATAATAATAATAATAAAATCACACATTATATGCAATGTATGACATCATCACAATGATTCTCATGTCGTAAGAAGGTATTTTAAGGAAGACAGTAGCCGAGTGATAGTTATGGTAATGTGTAAGTTAATTTCCCACATACTCTGGGATCGTGTTTGTGTAAGATAGAAGCCATTTTTCAGTAATACTCCAAAAAATTGTAAATTATATTATTTCAGATGTGCCAGACAGTTTGAATTATTAAAGAAAATGTAACAATATAACGACTTAATAATTGTGATACTTAAGAAGTGTGCAATGAAAATAACTTCACAAATTCAGTTGAAAGTGTTCAGTCTCCTTTATTCTGTAACTACAACCCGAGATAAGAAAAAAGCGTTCTCATTGCTCATTGCTAATCCCCAAGTAACATTCAAATATTGCACTAAATTGCTTCCCAGTGTGTGGCGATATATGTCTAACATTTTAAATAACATCAATACAAAAAAAAAAAAATGCACCAGACTCATGAAAAGTATAGTATGAGGGAATTGAAAGGACATGAAAAGGAGCAGTGTGATTTCTCATAGATGTTTTTAGTCTAAAATGCAATTCTTCTTCTTCTTCTTCTTCTTCTTCTTCTTCTTCTTCTTCTTCTTCTTCTTCTTCTTCTTCTTCTTCTTCTTCTTCTTCTTCTTCTTCTTCTTCTTCTTCTTCTCCTTCTCCTTCTTCTCCTTCTCCGTCTCCTTCTCCGTCTCCTTCTGCTCCTCCTCCTTCTCCGTCTCCTTCTGCTCCTCCTCCTTCTCCTCCTCCTCCTTCTCCTCCTCCTCCTTCTCCTCCTCCTCCCTCTTCTCCTCCCTCTTCTCCTTCTCCTTCTCCTCCTCCTCCTCCCTCTTCTCCTTCTTCTCCTTCTTCTCCTTCTTCTTCTCCTCCTCCTCCTCCTTGTTCTCGTTCTCCTCCTCCTCATTATTATTATTATTATTATTATTATTATTATTATTATTATTATTATTATTATTATTATTATTATTATTATTATTATTATTATTATTATTATTATTATTATTATTATTATTGTTGTTGTTGTTGTTGTTATTATTTGTATGACTAATTTATAAAAAGGGCTCAAATACAAACGTTGGTAATTACCGACCAATTACTTTCTAACTTCTGTCTCTAGTAAATTATATGAAAAGGTGCTTTTGAACAGAATACAGTAAACTCTAGGTTTAATGGACCTCTGTTAAGTGGACTTCGAATTTAACAGACTAAATTTGGTGTTGGTTATAAAATAAATTTAAATTAAATTTAGAAGATCTGCGATGATTAAATTGTGGCATTCCACTGTTTATCTAATCGAGAAGGCAGTTCATGCATCTTCAGCTACATTCATGAAAGTTTGTGTACGCGTCATGCGCTCAAGAGCTCACATGACTCTTAGCTTCAGTCTGAATTGGGTATTCTCTGGGCATTCCCAGGTTGCCAGATTCTGAGTCATGAAGAGATCGCCGCAAATGTTGTACAAGAGGATGAAGATGAAGACGACAGTGATGATGAATCTTTGAAGTGTGTACCTAAACTATTCGTAATAAGAGACCACATGGATGATGTAATTTCTTATGTGGAAAGTTCTTCAGACCCACAAGTGCTAACCTATTATGAACATTTCAGACAGTTTCGCTGCTTAATCATAAAGAAGCAATATTCAAGTGGGAAGTAATTGGGTATTGACACTTTTTTGAAACCCACAACTTCACAGGGAACGACTTATAAACAAGAGTAAATCTTGTAAAGTAAATGATATGCACCAATAAAACAGTTTCAATTGTTTTTGTTTCATTTTCATTCACTTTGCAATTTAACAGACTTTCAATTTTCCGGACAACTCCTGGGCCCTTTAGGTCTGCTAAACCGAGAGTGTATTATAAATGGATATTTAGAATCAAATAACATCTTGAACACGTTCCAACATGGTTTCAGAAGCAACCTGTCAACTATAACAGCCATAGCGGCGTATATACATGAACTGCTGAAACTGAAAGATAGCAATAAAAAGACTGCAGGAATCTTTTTAGACCTTTCAAAAGCATTTGACACAGTCTCACATGACTACCCACTTACAAAACTAGATTATTATGGTTTCAGAGGGCATGTTAACTAATTATCAACATCATATCTCGCAAATTGTATGCAATGTGCCGAAATAAATTGGAGAAAAGGAAATATTATAGACACTGTCAAATCTGAATACAATTTAGTAAAGTCTGGAGTACCTCAGGGATCAGTACTTGGGCGTACACCCTTTCTGATCTATATTAATTTACCTACACTGGATTGGAGTGTAGTAATCTCCTATGCTGATGACTAGAGGGTGGATTTCTTCATATTTGCATGTTTTATTCCTTCAAATATGTTGTTGGCTAATGCTGGATTTCTGAGAATGAAGTCATTAATCCTCTTGCTCTCCAATATTTTTCACTGATGGATGGGGCACTAGAAGTGGCCGGGCATATTTGAAGGTGAAACCATATAACATTTTTGGAACTACTTTTGAAGGCTTTACTTACCAACTTTGTGAAAGCAGATGCTGAAACTGGCCACTGCTGTCCATACATTTTTGGCATCTCTCATCACTCACTTTAGTTCATGTTGAGGAGTGCTGGCGGTTTCCTGGTGGATATTTTGTTTGAATTCTTCCAGGATGTGTATGTTTGTCTTGTACACTTTGTTTTGGGTTACCCCAGAGATAGAAATCACTTATTGGAGCTCTGAGAAACCCTTCTTCACTAGTGGCACACCATACATCAGTTTTTTTTGTCATGTGGCCAATCTTTCGATGCCAACAATTGAAAGTGTGTTTCAGGTCAGAATTATTAGTAGAGATTTGTAGCCCCCTTGGTCCCCAGACCTAACCCCCTGCAATTTCTGTCTCTGGGGTGCCTTAGAACATAGGTGTACAAGACAAACAACACCTCTCAAAGGATTAAAACAAAATATCTGTCAGGAGGTTGCCGGCATTTGTTAATATGAACTGTAGGGAGTGGTGGATAGTTTCCTAAAGAGGTCTCAAAAATGTTTGAACAACAACGGTAGCTAGTATCTCTTTTCACAAAGTTGGTAAGTAAGGCCTTTGAAATTGGTTTTGGAAATGTTGTATGGTTTCATCTGCACCCATCTGTGATAGTGGTAGATAGCAACAAGTGCCGAGGACACAGGCAGAACACCGCCTAGCTGATTTGTAAGCTTTTTCTTCTCTCATTATTTATCAATACTGAATACCTAACACAGGAAGTAAAGAAATTACATGTATGAGTAACAGCTAGTTGCAATGACTGCATTGAGCCAATAAGCATACTGTATTTTAATGCTGACTTAAATATTGTCTCCTGTTCCATTAATAGCTATTGAATGATAAATTTTATGGTATTATTGCTCTTGAGTTAAAGATTATGTTAAGCATTTATCTCACTGTTTGCTTCTAGAATCATAAAATGCTAAAGCATGATTTTATACTATTCTCTTCCATTGGGAAATTATACTGTAAAATCGTCTTTTTTTAAATCTAATAGTAAGTTATGGGTTCTCTTAATCTTCACCAAGCATTCCAGACTACATTTGTCATCCTGCAACATTCCAGCGAAAGTAAACCACTATGGAAGAAATTCTAACCTTTCAGAATTTTCAAACATTTTCCAGAACATTTTATAATACTAGAGCTGTTCCTGTCTGCCTCCACATTCTTCAGTTGCTACAAACATACTCACGCAGTATACTCATATAATGCCTTGATGACCATGATGGCTGGTTTGTCTTCTCTGCAGGCCAGCTTTCCTTCCTGAAAGGAACTGCTTACCTGTTGGGATTTCTCTGGTATTTTTTGTATCTTGAAAAGATGACGGTCAGGTAACGCTCAGGATCAAGAACTCTGGGTGCATCCGCACTTACTTAATCACCCATTTCTTTCTTCTTAGCAATAAAAGCCAATGTTGAACAAGACAAAAATTGATCACAGATGTACTTCTGAATGAGCTGCTCAGTCAACATTCCTATTTAAAACATTATTGTGATTATTATTGTTTTTACTATCACTTTCATTTTGGGGTGTAAAGTTACTTTCAGGATTGATGGGTAGACAATTTTTACTTTCAACAGACACTATAGGAGTTGACATTTTTGTCTTTTCACAACCTGAAGAATGAGTGTCTGCATATTCTCTGTCCACGACTCTTCTGCCCTCAGTAACATCCTCAAGCCCTGAAATTACACATAACTTTTTGTTATAATTTGTTAACTATAATAATACAAGAGCTCAAAAAGTGATCACCCTTATGGAAGAATGCTTTCTTCCTTTGAGAGGTAGAATTGGAACTGAAAAATTCAGTGCCATAGCTGGGATTTGAATTTTTCAGTTCCAATTCTACCTCTCAAACATTGCCCACACACGGCTTGTGTGTTTGAAAACACCAACAGTAAGAGGTAGAACTGGAACTTAAAAATTCAATGCCACAACTGGGATTTGAACCACAGACCTTCCGCTTGCCGGGCGGACGCTCTAACCACTGAGCTATTGTGACAAACTGCCAGAATGACATTAAATTCTCAAGCCAGTTCGTATTTCTCCTGGTAAACCACAAAGGCAGTCTCACATCAGAAACAATTACCCCAATGGTGACTTACTATTGTAAGTACTTTATATCCCAGGATTAAATAACCTTCACATGGTAATTATTATTTATTTATGCCAACAAACTTACTGTTGGTGTTTTTAAACACACAAGCCGTGTGTGGGCAAAGTTTAAGAGGTAGAACTGGAACTTAAAAATTCAATGCCACAACTGGGATTTGAACCACAGACCTTCCGCTATTCTCAAGCCAGTTCGGACAGTGCGGAAGGTCTGTGGTTCAAATCCTAGTTGTGGCATTGAATTTTTAAGTTAAGTTTGTTGGCATAAATAAATAATAATTACCATGTGAAGGTTATTTAATCCTGGGATATAAAGTACTTACAATAGTAAGTCACCATTGGGGTAATTGTTTCTGATGTGAGACTGCCTTTGTGGTTTACCAGGAGAAATACGAACTGGCTTGAGAATTTAATGTCATTCTGGCAGTTTGTCACAATAGCTCAGTGGTTAGAGCGTCTGCCCGGCAAGCGGAAGGTCTGTGGTTCAAATCCCAGTTGTGGCATTGAATTTTTAAGTTCCAGTTCTACCTCTTAAACTTTGCCCACACACGGCTTGTGTGTTTAAAAACACCAACAGTAAGTTTGTTGGCATAAATAAATAATAATCACCAACAGTAAGTTTATTGGCAAAAATAAATGATAATTACCATCTAAAACTTATTTAATCCTGGGACATAAAGTGCTTAGGACAGTAAGTTACCATTGGGGTAATTGTCTTTGATGTGAGACTGCCTTTTTGGATTACTGGAAGAAATACAAATTGGTTGGAGAATTCATTTGGTCTTTGGTTTAAATCCCAGCTGTGGCATTGAATATTTCAGTTCCAATTCTACCTCTCAAACATTGCCCACAAACGGCTTGTGTGTTTGAAAACACCAACAGTAAGTTTGTTGGCATAAATAAATAGTGATTTTCTTCTTTTGTTGAATTGAGGGAAATGGAGTTGCATGTTTAAGCAGAGAACATTGATCGCCACACAGGATAAGGGTAGATTGTTAAGTCCATAACTTTTTAAAGAAAAAACATTTTTTCCAAAAAAAATCAACTTTATCTATCAACATAGTCTCATTTTAAACCAAAAAGGTGAGTCAATTGATAACACTACACAACACTTGTGTTTTACCGGAACGTGTTTCGAAGGTTTGACTTTCCTTCATTATCAGATTTTCCTTCAGATTTTTTATTGGGTGGGATCCAGCATTTACCAAATTGAATGCAGTGACAGTAATAAAGTGTATATAGTTAAAACCAAAAGAAATTTAGAAATAAGATCCAAGGAACACTTTAGAAACATAAATAATAAACAATTGGAAAAATCAGCATTTGCCACTCACTTTTGGACAGAAAATCACAACATAAATCCAGAACCAAAGCTCCTCAAACATGTAACAAGAAAACAAGGGCTGTCGACGTGGGAACAAATCTTCATTTTGAAAAATAGGAACAGAGTATTCAATTTCGACATCCCCGAGAAAGATATCTTCAGCAAGTTCCTTGAACCACCACCAGAGGAGACCTCAGAGAAAACATCACCATCCACACCGGGGAGAACCATTCGATGTCTGGCTGATAATGAAGGAAAGTCAAATCTTTGAAACGTGTTCCGGTAAAGCGTAGGTGGTGTGTAGTGTTATTGATTGACTCACCTTTTTGGTTTAAATTGATTATTACAACACTGTTTTCAAGCTTCCAAGAAAGGAGATAGTCTTGTTTTAACTCTATGGACCTTGCTCAACATTTCTGCAATTTTTTTAACCCTTCAAAAATACATTGTTTAAATGTTTTCAAAATACTGTTTGTTTCTGACAAGATGTCTTTATTGGATGTGAATTTCTTCCCACTGAACCAATTTTTGAGGTTGACAAAGAGGAAGAAGTAGGTTGCAGCCAAATCTAGAGAGTAGAGTGGATGAGGTAGCAGTTCTTAGCTCAATTCCATGAATTCTGGAAGGGCAACATCAGACATGTGTGGATGCATTATCCTCATGAAAGAGAACCTTTTTCTTCACCACATACCTCTTTTCTTTAACAGTTCTTTGAGAAATTGTTCCAGTATTGTGGCACAATATGAATCTGTGATTGTTTTACCCTTTTCAAGGTAATGGATGAATATTGTACCTTAGGAATCCCAAAAGATGGCTGCCATGATTTTTGGTGCTGACAAATGCTTTTCGCTTTCCTTAGAGCATGTTTGCCTAAGGAAAGCCATTGCTTGGACTATTTGTATGCTTCAGGCTGACAGTAATGGATCCAGATTTTATCATCTGCCGCAAAAACTCATTTGGATTGCACTGGAACACATTCAAATGGTCGCACAATTCCACTTGTGAAATGTGAGCTGTTACAGCACCCATGTTGCTGACAGCTTTCTCATACCCAAATATTCATGCCCATTCACTTGACATGCGTAGGGTTTTGGCTATTGCATGGATTTTCACTTGCCAGCCTTCTGTCACAATGTCCGGAACTTTGCTCACCATTTCTTCTGTTGTAACATTGATCATGTGTGCTCAGCACCTGTCGTGCTCCAACGGCCACATTGAAATTCAGTGAACATACCATGTGTGGAGCAGGGACCCAATAATAATTTTTGAGCATTTCTTCCGTTTCCTTCATTGTCTTTATACACAAAAAATAATGCTTTGTGCATTTTCTATGTAGCAACACAAAACTAGAGCTTTTACAGGCTCCTAATGACGCTCTAAGAGAGATGATGATGAATTTTTGGATTTAGTATATACAGAATAGGTGTATGACTTTGGTCCCAACAAGAAACCTGTGATTTGTGCATGATTTCTCATTAAAATCATGGGCTTATCAGACTGCTCTCGTACATTAGATGCCCCAGTTATGCCCTCACAGAAAAGGATACTGCTTACAAACCGTTCTCAAATTATAGAGATTGAACAATGTAACTGCAATTTCTGAAGAAACATTGCAATATGTATATCTATATGTATATATGACGTCAGCCATAATAAATCTACATTTCACATTCACAAACACAGAATCACGTAAGAAAAGAGCTCTTTATCGATACGTGATGCACAGTTATTGAGGTTTTTATGGTCGGCTGCTCCTTACAAAGCGATATTCACATACAAAATTAGAAATAAATGCTTCAAGTTTGTTGGTGACCAAATATAACCGTAAATCTTACCGTAGGAAATCATAGATACATTTTACGTTCCGTTGTTGCTTTTAAAGCGGAGATTTTGTGCTTCTTGCTCCATTAACATCCCAGTCAGACTCGTAGCTAGTGGTGAGAAGGAATATACTTTGTACCACACAGAATATATTCCAGTAGGAATAAGAAACGACATTCCTGAATTTTGGAAACTCTTAATTTTTTATCCAATTTTTACCATACTTTCACACTCACCCACCCTCTTTAGTTTGTTTTCTTATACAGTAATGTAATCAAGTAATTACAACAAACATGGCCATCTTCTCGCTACAGAGAGTGCGCAATAGCATGGAGGATATGGTCGGTGAATTTATTTTGATAATTCTCCCGGTCAGGTCGGTGAGACTTGTAAACCAACGACAGGTGTGGTCCTCCAGACATTCTGGGGGTTGTGAGAGAGCGATGTGACTGCCAAAACATAAAAATATGGTGCTCTCTTAAAAGCGGTTACTATACTGCTATTGCTCTATGAGTGAAAAATATTGTAGAGCAAGAGGATTAATGACTTTATTGTCAGAAATCCAGCATTAGCTAACAACATATTTGAAGGTGGTCTCGATCCGTTTCCTCTTGAAGAGACTTAGCAGTAAATGTAACCGCTTTTTGGAGAGCACCATATTTTTATGTTTTGACAGTCACATCGCTCTCTCACAACCCCCAGAATATCTGGAGGACCACACCTGTTGTTGGTTTACGGGTCTTACTGACCTGACCGGGAAAATTATCAAAATAAATTCACCGACCATATCCTCTGATTACCAATCAGAGGACGTATTACATGCCATGACAGGTCAGCATGTTAGGGGTTAAGGTTTTATAGAGAAATTGAGAGATTGGAAAAATAAAGACTCCCTAGCCCTCAGAAACCCTAATAGCATCGGGGTCGGAAGAGAACAAGAGATGACCAAGGTAAGGTCAGATAGAAAAGTTACAGTGAGGAGCAAAACACCAGTAAGTGAAAGTAGTGTTCTGCTCAGCTTGGGTACCTTGTGGTTGCCATTCACATATCCCCTAGAGGGATACCCCTGAGTAATTATATGGAAATGTTGAGTTATCAAAAGTCAGGCTATTGAGATTCTACTGCATACACAAATGAGAATATGTAAACGAAAATGCAAATCCATTTCGACAATGTAATCCAGCAACTTATGTTAATACTTTGTAATTTTTCCAAATAAAGGATTTGTTAATATCTAACTACAACACTTATTTTGTTTCACGGCACATGTTTGCACATGAAAGTTATTCTAAATTAAACATTGGGGTAGATTATTTATTTATGCCAACAAACTTACTGTTGGTGTTTTTAAACACACAAGCCGTGTGTGGGCAAAGTTTGAGAGGTAGAACAGGAACTTAAAAATTCAATGCCACAGCTGGGATTTGAACCACAGACCTTCTGCTTACCAGGCAGGTGCTCTACCATTGAGCTACTGTGACAAACTACCATTGAATTCTCAAACCAGTTTGTATTTTTTCTGGTGAACCACAAAGGGAGTCTCACATCAGAGACAATTACCCCAATGGTGACTTACTATTGCAAGTACTTTATGTCCCGGGATTAAATAACCTTCAGATGGTAATTATTATTTATTTATGCCAACAAACTTACTGTTGGTGTTTTTAAATACACAAGCCGTGTGTGGGCAAAGTTTGAGAGGTAGAACTGGAACTTAAAAATTCAATGCCACAGCTGGGATTTGAACCACAGACCTTCCGCTTACCGGGTGGCTGCTCTACCACTGAGCATTGAATTTTTAAGTTCCAGTTCTACCTCTCAAACTTTGCCCACATACGGCTTGTGTGTTTAAAAACACCAACATAAGTTTGTTGGCATAAATAAATAACAAATACACAAGATCGTTTGTGATCGTTTCAAATGCATTGTAAGACCGAAAGCATTGCGTCACATAACCTTAACTTATCCAGCAGTTCTAACTGATTTCTGTGTAAAATTTAACTAAAGATTATTTAAAAATATTGATTATATTAAAATGTAATACTAGTATTAATACTCACCACTGAATTCTTAGTGGGCTCAAAGTGGTCTCTCTTGATTGTTGTTAACCATTTCTTCTCAGAGCTTCACTTTTTGGGAACTTAAAGACATGCACCTTGTTCTTAGTATCGTAATTCCCTCTACAATTAGGGACACAGCATTTCAGAACCATTATGGGATTCTATAAACAACAGTTCACATGTACTTTTATTTGCTTTTCACACACTCTTCTTAACGCAACTAAACAAAAAAGCCAGATGCATTACCAAATACCACAATGGCTCCTGTTCTGTGGAGAATCGCCGCTTGCCTATGACGTCACACACGAAGGAAAGATTAGCAGTACGGCCTTGTTATTTAGGGGGCATTGCTTAAAGCAGCATGATCGACGAAGGTAAGACATGCTATTATTATCGGCAAGCGTGCTACGTTCTCCTACAAGTCTATTTTCCTTGATAGGAGCATTTCCCTCCCAGTTCCAGTTCTACCTCTCAAACATTGTCCACACACGGTTTGTGTGTTTAAAAACACCAACAGTAAGTTTGTTGGCATAAATAAATAATAATTACCATCTGAAGGTTATTTAATTCTGGGACATAAAGTACTTACAGTAGTAAGTCACCATTGGGGTAATTGTCTCTGATGTGAGACTGCCTTTGTGGTTTACCAGGAGAAATACGAACTGGTTTGAGAATTCACTGGCAGATTGTCACAGTAGCTCAATGGTTAGAGCATCTGCCTGGTAAGCGGAAAGTCTGGTTTAAATCCCAGCTGTGGCATTGAATTTTTAAGTCCTAGTTCTACCTCTCAAACAGTTACATCTATTTTTATTAAACCATTATAAATGCATATACAGTTCATGTAATTTACCAAGGCCAGTACTTCTGTTTGGAATAGTTATTTTGTTACCGCGTTTATTATTGTTTGTCATGTTTGTGTTTCTGGCAACAAATTGCATGCAGTTGTGTCTGCACATAGCAGGAAATTTGAATTTAGGAAAGTGTGGAAATAAATAACATGGAAAACTGAAGCAGATAAATCTTTCAGGTTTGTCCTTGAAAAAAGCTGTTTTTCATACTTATTGTTTGAAACTGAGAGAAACGGTATCTGGATAAATAATGGTTGTTGTGGTATTGGTCATTTAAAACAAAAAATAGTAAAATATGAAAGCTCAATTACCCACATGAATTGCAAATTAGAATTATGTGATGTGTGTCAGAGAGCAAGAGAGTAAAGGCGGAGAGGATTTAATATACTGCACACCCACTGCGAGAAGTTGTTGTTGTTGTTTTCTAGTGCCTTGCATCTGGCAATGAAGCCATTAGCATTCGTGCTTTCTAATACTTTTGAACTATGGCTTTCATGTAACTGTTTTCTTAACAGGCACCAGTTTTACAATGTGGCAGTTACATCACCTGACTTAAACCCCCATTTTGCAAGGAGGACCACACCTATCGTTGGTCAACGGGTCCATCGGACCTAGCCGGGAGGACTAAATAGGTGATATTTAGATCCACCGACCTTCCCCTCATGTGCCTCTGAGGGACGCTGTTGTGCTGTGACAGGCCAGCACATATGTAAATGGCATTTCCTCCATTTTAGATGAAACAGTTATACCGCTGTGATTTGGTCCCCAGAGCCTCATCTGTTAAAAGCAGGGTGCACCACAGGCAGGATGAGGATGAGAATTGGGTAGGAGACGCTATAGGAGGCGCATCACTACCCCTTACTACCCCACTGCGAGAAGTCATGAACCGCTACTGAGTGTGTTACAAGGTGAATCTGAAAAAGAATTTAATTGTTATTCTGTAGGTGACAAAGCCTCTTTGCAGTACTCCCCTGTGTTCTCATGTGAAGTGGAGAGATCATTCTCTTCGTTCAAACACATTTTAAGTGACAGAAGGAAGGGCTTTCTACCAGAAAATTTAGAAAAATATTTGGTTATTTATTGTAACAAAAATTGATATGTGTTTGATCGTTAAATGATTGTTGACTTATACTTCATATTAATTAGTTAATTACACACAAGATTAATGAGAATGACAATTTAAAATATAATTAATTTCAATCAGGAGCAAGAGTCAAAAGTATTACAATTGTTGCTTCATAAAAGCATAAAATGTGAGGAAATAGTGTATTTTACTATTAGAAGAAAACACATTATTGTGCATGTTTCTTAATTTTAAAAGCATATTTTTACCTTTTTTGCTGCATAGTTGCATGTATATATTTGTGGTTTTTAGTGCATATAAATCTGCCCTCTGCTGATGACACATCTTTAATATGTTGGAGTGATAATAGAGATACACTAGAACAAAAATTGATAGGTGCAATTGGGTAAATCTCACAGTATCTTTTACATAGTGGATTGAAATTAAACATTGATATAACTAAAATTATGGTATTTCAAAAGGCTAACAACCATATAGATCATATGAATATAGAAGTTAACAATGATTCTCTGGAGCAGGTGAAAACTTCAACCTCCTGGGTTTAAATATTGATGAAGGTTTAACATATAATATACATTTAAAAAACTTAATACAGGGCTATTTCTCCTAAGACAACTGACAAGATACAAGAAAATTTATATTTTAATTGTAGCTTACTATGGTATAATCTTCCCACATCTAGCCTATGGAATAGAAATCTGGGGAGAGGGGGTACTAGTAAATCTAATATTGACAGGATATTAAAATTACAAAAAAAGTATTAGATATATGTAGAATCTCCCTTATAGACAATCCTATAGAGACACATTCATAAAGGAAAACATTAACCGTAGTTTCTCTGTATGTGTATCAAAGTATTTTACTTGTTAAAAATAAGAAAGAATTTAATGTGCTCAATAAAGACTGCTATCCATATGAAATTAGGGGGTAAATGATTATAATCATGATAATTATCATAGGGTGATCTCAAATAAAAGCCAAACTAATAAAGACCCTTACAGAATTGGAGCATTATTTTATAATAGATTACCCATACAGGTTAAAAATAATGTAAATAGGAACTTCAAAATTGCTTTAAAATCATATCTAATTAGTAAGTGCATAGTGTTGCTCAATTATAATGGTTGTATATATCTGTAATTAAGATTTGTTGTATATTAAGTAAAAATTGAAGCTATTAACAGTGAAGCAACAAGATTCTAAAATAAGAACAAATTAGAAACTAAAAACTTCACTTATCTTAGTAATGTTGATATTCTTTTTCTCTTTTGCTAACCCTGGGGTTTCAAGCTATGTCCAGCTCATTCTCAAAGCCATATAAACAAAATCGTTGCCAAGCTACAATCTTTTATTTTTGTGAAAAACAATTATTCTTATTCAATTTTTTATTTACCAATCTCTGAAAACAAAAATTTATAAATACAATCTATAGATGGTAATTCAAAGTTCATGACATGGTTCCTGTTTTTTAAAATAAAATTTTTTTCCCAAACCATTAAATCTATCGGATTACTTAACTGTTTTAGCAATTTAACCTCTGAATTAATTTCATGATTAGATGACCAAAAATGATCTGCCACAGCTGATTTATCAGTTTGTTTATATTTAATATTTCTAAAATGTTCTTTTATTCTGGTTTCTAGATGACGTTTAGTTTTACCAATATAAACTTTATCACAATCTGAACAGCTAAATTGATAAATGCCAGATTTTTTATAATTTGGTATTTTATCTTTTTTTGAAAAATTAAGTAAATTTTGTATATTAAATTTATTTTGAGGGACCAAATTTATTCCATATTCTTTAAAAATCCTTGTAAATTTTTTATTAGCCCATGGATGGTAAGTAAATTTTTTAAAAATACAATTATCTTTTATTTTTTTAAGGGTTGAAACTTCTTTGACAGCTTTTTGATATTTAAATTCCCCTATCCTTTTATGTATAAAATCTGTATTCAAACCATTAATTACTGCAGTGTTAATAATATGTTTATATTCTATGTCAAATTCATCTTTATTAAGGGGTATATTTATTAATCTATAAATTAAACTATTAAAAACAGCAAATTTATGTGCAAAAGGATTAAAACTTTTATATTTTATGTAATTATCAGTGTGAGTAGATTTTCTGTAAATATCAAATTTCAATTTATTTTTATGTCTTTTAATTTTTAAGTCCAAAAATGAAAGGAATCCATTATTCTCAGTTTCCAAAGTGAATTGTATAGCTTTATCTTGTAAATTTAAAAGTTTTAAAGCATCATTTATCTGTTTATTAGGGACAACAGCAAAAATGTCATCCACATATCTATACCATATTTTAAAAATTAGAGGGAATGATTTTGTAATTTGAGTTTCAAAAAAACTCATGAAAAGATTAGCAAGAAATGGCGAAAGTGGGCTACCCATTGCCAAGCCAGAAGTTTGTTGAAAAAAATTACCATTAAAACTAAAGAAATTTTGATCTAAACAAAGATTTGTAATTTTACAAAATCATCTACTAAGTCATTATCTAATTCTAAAGAATTTAACCATTTTTTTAAAAAAATCAAAAGCTTTTTTCTAGGAATGCTAGGAAATAAAGAAACTACATCAAAAGAAACTAATTTATCATTCTCAGATAATATTAGGTTATTAATCTTTTTTACTAGTTCAAAAGAATTTTTAATACTTAAACTCTCAAATGTTTCAAAATTACTAAATTTTTTGGTTAACCATTTAGCTAAATTATATGTAGGTGAATTAATTGAATTTATTATGGGTCTCATTTTATTTCCTGGTTTATGTATTTTTGGAAGTGCATATAACCTGGGTAAAACAGGATTATTGACTTTTAAAATACTTTTTTCTTTTTTAGGTATCATTTTTAATTCATTAAGAGTTTTATTAAAAGTTGAAATATATAATATTGTATATGTTCGGAAAATGTCAGATGCTCTTGTAAAGAGTCTGTTGATGACAATAAAGAGATTGATTGTTATTATTGTTGTTGTTATTATTAATATTATCATTATCAATATCATTATGATTATCATTATTATTATTACTATTAAGGGAAGTTGGATATCCTTTTATTCAGAAGGATATTTTGGGAGTTACTGAAAGAAAATTATTAATTTTTTAGAATGGAGGACTAGTATTAGCAGGCTAATTTGCATGACCATGATCTTGCAGTCAAGCATAGATTGTATACGCACCTTACATGTGGTGCGGTTTTTGTGATTATTAATGACGTGTCTTTGAGCTATTGAGATCTTTGTGATCTCAGGGTGTGGTAACGGATGGAATGAAAAATCACACGATGTTTCTTCACCACAATGTATTATTTTATTAACACTTTATCGATATTTTACATTAAATAATTCCTCTTAGCACCATTCTAAATGATTTAAAACGTTTCCACTTTTTCATTTAGTGGAACTAATGCTTGATGAAAGTCTGGTGAAAATTCTATGTTCACACTACCTAAATATGTCCATTCACCTTGATTACACACTCGCGAGTGGGCAGTTTATGGCATCACTTCACGCGACACTGCCTTTTTCGTATACATCCGCATATGCATCCATCAAATAGTTCTTTCTTGTTAGGGAAGCGATCCCTAACCATCCTCCCCTACTTTTATTATAGAACACATATAATTCTAATATTTATACATATATATTAAAATCAAATATGGAAAGATTTATGACGTCTTTGGGCAAACTTAGTTGTTCGTAACAATGAGCATTTGCAACACGTTTTCGCCATTTAACCAAATCATACCAATATCAAAAAACAAATTACACTTTTAACAAATATTCACATAAACGATTTTCCTTTGGGGTCTTCTGATATTCTGTCTCACATGTTACCGTAGTGGGTGAGTAGCACTGATCTTTAGAAGTTGGCAGGTCTGTACAGGAACTGAACCAATGTGCAGTGTTTTTCCACCTTGCACACAAAAAACCAATAACACGCAGCTGCTGGCCATAAGGTCACATGGTTGACTTTATTTTTTCTGCTCTGAAAGTGCAGTATTGAGCTGATGGTGATATCGTGTGGTTGAATTATTACCAGTGTTATTATTTTGTCCTGTACTTAATCACAAAGTGTATTATGGCTCAGCATTTGTTTTCTATTGCCAGTGTGTATTTGTTTATGATTTATATGTGTTAACTCAGTTTGCCAGGTGAAAGTGTGATTTGCAGAAAGATTTCCAGGTGTAAAAAATCCAGGCCATACACAATCCATGAACTTCACAATAAATATCTGGCCACAGGAAGTGTTCAGGCTCAGAAATCTAAAAGACAGCATACAGTTCTTATCAAAGAAACGTTAGACGACATCGATCATCGTTTAGAGAATTCCCCCAAAAATTGCTTAGGCATCTTTCACAACAGGTAGGCATTTCTTATGACTCTGTGCAAAGAGCTACTAGATTGCTGAAGTTAAAACCATATAAAACAATTGTGGCACATGCTCTTCAACCAGATGATCCTGTAATTAGGCGCACATTTTGTGAGTGGATTCTCAATATTGTGTACAATGGCAAAATTGTCCCACATTTAATATTTTTCATGGATGAGGCTTGGTTCCATCTTCATGGATGTGTGTACATAAAGTAAACATTATAGGAGCTCTGAGAAGCCTAATATGGTTCATAAAATACCCCTTCATGACAAAAAATTTGATGTGTGGTGCACCATTAACGGAGAAAGAGTTATAGACCTTTTTTTTTAAGTCAACAGTTGATGTCCATATATACCTGAATACAATTTTGCCCCCCCTCCCCCCCTTTTGTTTTAGAGAAGTAACCAACAGGGAATGTTATTTTGTCTTTTTTCAACAAGACTCTGCAACAGCTCATACAGCCAATATTTTGAAAAAAACAATTGAAAGCATGCTTAAGGACAGATTTATTAGTAGAGATTTGCGGCCCCCTCGGTCCCCCTGACCTAATCCCCTGCGATTTCTATAAGTGTACAAGACAAACCCACATTCCCTGGAAAAACTAAAACAAAATATCCACCAGGAAATTTCCAGCATTTTTCAATGTGAACTATGGTATGTGATTAATAGTTTCCTAAAGAGGTGTCAAAAATATATGGACAATGGCTGTTGTCAGTTTCAGCTTCTCCTTTAATGACATTGGTAAGTAAAGCCTTTAAAAGTAGTTTTAAAAATATATGGTTTCATCCGTGCTGTTCTATGACACCGGCAGTTGGCTATGAGCAGTGAATATGCACATTGGCGAAACACAGTGCAGGCAGTTCAGAGTCTTTTGGGTCACCTATTACAATAATGACTGCCATTAAATTAAATGTGGTTTTTAGTTTTGCAAAAATCAAATGCTCAACGGGTAAAAAATGAATGTGCAAAAGGAAGCATGTAAGTAACATAAGGGAAATAAGTATATTATTGTGAGACAGAATATTAGAAGACCCCAAAAGAAAATCGTTCATGTGAATGTTTGTTAAAAGCGTAACTCATTTTTTGATGTTGGTATGAGATAATTAAATGACGAAAACATGCTGATAAGGTTCATTGTTACGAACAACTAAGTTTGCACAAAGACGTCATAAATCTTTCCTTATTTGATTTTAATATATATGTATAAATATTAGAATTGTATGTGTTCCATAATAAAAGTAGGGGAGGATGATTAGGGATCGCTTCCCTAACGAGAAAGAACTATTTGATGGACGCATGTGCGGATGAATATGAAAAAGGCGGTGTCGCATCAAACGACGCCAAAAACTGTTCACTCGCGTGTGTATGTTTGAGATGAAAAGACAATCATATTTAGGTAGTGTGAACATGGAATTTTCACCAAACTTTCATCAAGCATAAGTTCCACTAAGTAAAAAAGTGTAAAGGTTTTTAAGCATTTAGAATGGTGCTGAGAGAAATTGTTTAATGTAAAGTATCGATGATGTGTTAATAAATTAATAGATTGTGGTAAAGAAACATTGTGTGATATTTCATTCCATCCGTTACCACGACCTAGATAGAAAACGAGTCTCATAGCACAGCACATTCCGTAAAAATCATTGCAAAAACAGCACCAATTGTTAAGGGGAGAAGCAATAAGACATCAGCCCTTCTGAAGGAATGTTGTCTTGATGTGGCAGAGGGGCTCAGTACCCAATCCAGACGGCCTACTGTGTCATTTTTGACTACAGGTAGGCAAGAGGTGAGAGGAAGGAAAGAACATTTCAAAACGGGTAGATGAGGCTCGGTAGTCTTGGTCAACGACTCATCTAGGAGAAGAGGACTCCGAAATCAAACTCCCCCAGGGGGCCCTACTACGGTAGGTATAGGTTTGGCGTACCCGGGGCCCCGACCACACTCTCAATTGGGTTCCTCTAAGAGGTGAGAGGGCACCTGCCAAACGCCCAATCAACTTTGGTCCACTTTTGTGTTTGACCTCCCACCTGATACCTCCCTGTACACAGTCTGATGGATAACCTAGGTGCAGGCTGTATGAGGATGGGGAGACGCAAGGGGTGACTGGGTAACTGCGTAAGTCCCAGCCCCTGGTTATCATGTAGGATCTGTTCATATCCGCTGATAAAGCTCAGTCCCGGGGAGGGGCCATTGCATGAGCTGATGCACTCCTGAAGGCGATTGGGTCCCTCTGTTTCTACATTGGAAGGGTGAGCAAGGTCCAGGCCAGGACTCTCACCTAAGCCGGGTTGGCGCCCAGGAAGTGAGCATGCCATCGGAGACATTTGCAATAGTGGAGGATATCATCACCATGAGTTCTTTTAAAACTCAAAATAAAAACAAATACAGCAAAGGTAATGAAAAGGAAGTAGCAGAGATGAGTGGTCCTCGCTATTTAGTTATAGCAAGAACAGAGGAAGGTAAAACATTCAGATCGGTGTATCCATTCGTGATACAGAAGGGTCTGGATAAGATAGCAGGCCCAGTTAAAAACTGCACAAGATCTCGCAATGGCACGCTGCTGGTTTAATCTAATTCAGCGGCACAGACAGCTACTATTTTAAAAGCCAACATGTTAGCCAGCTATCCGTTGTGTGTAGAGATGCACAGAACATTGTACTCCCCTCGCAGTGTTGTGAACACACGTGCATTGGACAATATGTCCAATGATGAAATTAAGGAGAACCTAGCAGATCAAGGTGTGATATCTGTTTATCAGGTTCAGAGTAAAGATGGAGGCAAATATCTGGCTACCTGTACACTTTTCCTTACCATTAATTGGGTAGATCTCCTGCAAAAGATAAAGTCTGGGTATGAGGCCATTGAAGTAAGACCTTATAATCTGAACTCGCTTAGATGTTACAAATGCCAGCACTTTGGTCATACAAGTGACATGTGCAGTGGTAGAGCTATCTGCATGAACTGTGGAGGCATCGCTCATGAAGATGAATTTACATCACCTCGCAGCTGTGTTAACTGCAGGGGAGAACATCCAGCAAACTCCTGAGAATGCCCCCGTTATATGGAGTAAAGAGCTATCCAGGAGATCTGGGTTAGAGAGAAGCTGTCCTCAGAAGCCCGGAAACTCTTACGTTTGCGCCAGCCCACTATCCTGAACTGCAGTGCCTATAGCTCGGTTGTAGCTAAAGTGGTACCGCGTTGGGAAATTGCAACTCAAACTAGCGATTTAAACAGGGCAACAATTTCAGACAAAATTTTTGTAGCCAAGTCACATCCAAAGCATTTGACATCACCTAAATCTGTTATGGCTACTACAAGCACTACAGTACAGTCCAACATATCAGGAAGGTCGCCAACAAAGAAATTGACCTCCACAAGCAGACCAGTAGTATACAATGGTTCACCGATTAAGTTTAAGACCCAGTATAAAAAATGCTATTTCCTCAAAGAGAGTAAAGTTTCTCCCAAGGCATCAAAGGGAAAGAAAAGTCCAAAGACATCTCCTGAGAGATCCTCTTCAGAGGAATCCTCTGGGCTGGCTACAGACCGGCAAATATCATCCTCGCCAGTCTCCGTGTCAAATTGGTTCGAAGCTCTTGAACCAAAATTCACTATGGGAACACGGATGTCCTCAGCAGAGGACATGGATCTAGAGGAATCTGCCCCCAGTGGAAATGAGACGCGAAAAAGCCTCAGATAAAACCTTAAGCCCAAGAGAGAAGAAAAGGGAAAAATTAATTCGACAACCGCCTATTCTAAAGTAATGAAGTTACTTTGAAATACCTGTCCCATACACAATACAATATGGCTATCCTACAATGGAACATATGTGGTATTAGAACTCAACGGCCAGAACTTGAGCTTTAGCTCAAAGAAAACGAACTTGTGGTCGCATGTTTGCAAGAGACTAAGCTGCATCCTCAAGACACTTTCCATCTAAGGCGATACACCCCAGTACAGTGTGATATTACACGAGAAGAGGATGTTCCGGCACATGACGGCGCTATGATACTTGTGAGGCATGACATATATATGCAACCTGTATCAATACGGTCTGATCAGTTGCAATAAGGGTCCTACTGCCAGACATCCATTTCACTATTTGTAATCTATATTTGCCTCCGTCCCATGACTTCTGGCACATTGATTTAGAGGATCTAGTTTCCCAGTTACCAACACTGTTTCTGTTGGTGGGAGACTTCAATGCGCACCACCCACTTTAGGGCTCGATTCTCGCTTGTGCGAGAGGCAATCTCCTTGCTGATTTCCTGGAAAGTTGCAACCTGGCTCTCCTCAACACTGGAGAGCCTATATTCATTTCTGACTCTTACAATGGTTTCTCACACCTTGATCTTGCAGTTTGTTCACCTCAGTTGGCAGTCTCCTTACAATGGAATGTCATCTCTGATTTACACTCTAGTGACCACTTCCCATGTCTTATTAGTCTCTTAACGCAAGATACATGTTCCACATGTATGCCCAGATGGCGTTTGGACCATGCCAACTGGAACCTTTACACCCAGTTGGCTGTCTTTACGTACAACAAGCGCGACTCAATGAATGATTTGACGCAGCATCTCACGGAGATGATTCTCTGCTGCTGAACTATCAATTCCGCGGTCGACTTCACACCCCCGTCGATTTCCCATCCCCTGGTAGACGGAAGAATGTCAGAAGTGCTTGAAGGCGTGTTCTTAGGGTTTCCCGTCACCCTACTTTTGATAACCTAATCCAATACAAGGAAATGCACACCAGGTCCAGAGAAGTCATTAAGGATAAAAAAAAAGTAATCTTGGAGCAAATTTGCAGCTTCATTTACCGACACACACTTCTTCAGCTGTGTGGGATAGGTTATAGCAAGTGACAGCTAAAACTACCTATACACCAATTGCAGGACTGAAAACAGCTGAAGGAGCTGTTTTTGATTCATTTGAGGTGGCCAATACATTTGGCGGTGCTTTCACTCAAGTGTCTAGCTCGGAAAACTACTCCCCTGAGTTCCTTCCAATTAAAACTCAGGTGGAATCTGAGAAGATTACGATCGCCTTTTCACCATGGCAGAGCTAGAACATTCTTTTAAATCTTCACAATTATCAGCACCAGGACCGGACGGTATTCATTTACAAATGTTACAACAGCTCTGTCCTGAAGGTAAGGCATTCCTGCTCGAGGTCTATAATCGTGTTTGGGTTGATAGTATGCTCCCAGGAAATTGGCGGGAGGCCACTGTTATTCCCATCTTGTAGGCTGGAAAGGACCATCATCTTCCCTCCAGCTATCGTCCTATTTCCCTCACCAGTTGCGTTTGCAAGGTGATGGAATGCATGATTAATGGACGATTGTTATGGTGGTTAGAAAGTTGTAACCTATTGACTAACATCCAGTGTGGTTTTCGACAACGCCATTCAACTGTAGACCATCTTGTGTCAATATCGACACAGATATAGGACGGATTAAGTGAGGAGAGTGTGCGGGATGGAGTGGTCATGAGGGAGGGAGAGGAAACGTCTGATGGTGTGGTGTCATCGGAACATGGAAGTATTCTCGTGGTAGATAAAAACAAAATGGCTAAGAGAGGATACGAACTTAGGAGGAGGGATGTTTTTGATAAGTTCAGGTTTAGAGCAGATTCACAATAGGGAATGGGTAGTAGCAGAAGGCTGGGAGTCTGGAACTGCGAGGTGCTGAAAAGTAAAATGTACACAGGAAATCTAAATTACTTACTGAGCAAGTTAGATTATTTAGGAGTGGTTGAGACATAGCTAAAGGAAGACGACCTTGCGGTGAAAGATTTTATATACATGGGTATAAAGGGACAAAAGACAGCGGTCAAAGGGAGAATGTATGGAGGTATAAGGTGTTTTATAAGGAAAACTGTAAGTAAAGGGATAATAGAAATGTGGTCCAGACATCCAAGCACCTGTTGGATAATATTTGAAGAAAAATATTTAGATGATTGTATAATTTGTGTGGGAATAGTGTACAACCCACCTATATCCTCGCAGTTCCACAACCCTAGCTTATTTAATCAACTGGAAGAAGAGTGTGAAAAGTAAAGGGAGAAGTACATAAATTCAGAGATCATATTAATGGGGGACTTTAATATTAGATTAGGAGAAAAAGATGTGGAAATAAAAAATTATTGGATAAGTGATGAAATAATGAACAAACAAGAAGTGGAGAAGAAAAGCAAGGATAAAGTCACAGACAGTGCTAGTGACAACTTTATTGAATTCTGTGAAAATAATTTGTTGAGTATCTTAAATGGGAAATACGGTGAGGATATTAATGGAGAATTTACTTTTATAAACAAGAATGGACAAAGTGTAATTGATTATATTTTATGGCCAATCAATTTGGAATGTGTTCTTGGAAGTTTTGAAGTTACTCCAACAGTGGTCATTTCCCACTGATAGTAGATATCATAGTACAAACAGAGCAGACAAAACAGAACCTGGGAGACAGGAAAAAGAATTGTACACAGCACGTGAGATTTAAGTGGAATGATGTGTACGGTAGGGATTTTAAACAAGTTTTGTATTTGTGATATGGGAAAATATGCCAGCTGGGGGTTAGTTATATGTCAGAGGTAAATGAAATTGAGAAAGCGGTAAATATTTTCAATGGTGTTTTACAGGTGGCAGGAAAGAGAATGAGAGTGAGAAAGAAAATATTCAAACAGGGGGAGGACTGGTTTGATGAGGAATGTAAAGTAACAAAAAAGTTAGTGAAACAGATGTTGAAGAAATGGAGAATATAGGAAATGTCGAAGCGAAGAAGGAATACCTACAGGGTTGGACATTTCACAATCAGACCATACAACAAAAGAAATTAAGATGGAGGGAAAAAAAGGAGAGTAATTTAATCAGGGTGTTAGGGGAGGGGAATGTTGCTAATGTATGGAAGGCCTTAAAATCATCATATAGAAAATATGTAGACCAGCCGCACATTGACCCAGAAGAGTGGATAGTGTATTTTAGAACCCTTTATGGGGTGCACGGGGGAAATAGAATGACAGTAGACCTTGAGGTCAACAATAAAAATGTGGAAATTCTAGACAGTCCAATTAGGGATGAGGAAGTAATGAGACAAGTTAGAACAATGAAAAGAAATAAAGCTACTGGCCTAGATGGGATCCCCACAGATTTCCTTAAAGAATGGTGCAATGACATAGAAAGAGTCAAGAAATTAACAGGGCTGTTTAATTCAATAAAAGAAAAGAGATATGTTCCAGCGAATTGGAGAAAGGCAATTAGACACCCAATCTATAAAGGAAAAGGTAGTACATCCAAACCAAATAGTTATCGTGGGATTGCACTGCTGTCTAATGTAGGAAAAATCTTTACTGGAATTTTGGTAGACAGAATACAGAAGTGGGTAGAAGAAAACAGTATCTTGTAGGAATTTCAAATGGGTTTCAGATGTGGGAGGAGAGCTGTGGATAATATCTTTGTAATAAAAACACTAGTGGATAAATACCTTAAAGAAAAAAGAGATAAACTATACATGGCCTTTATAGATTTAGAGAAAGCGTATGATAAGGTGGGTCTAAAATTACTATTGTACAAATTGCAATGCAAAGGATTGAGTCAACAGATGGTAAAGACCTTGATGGCACTGCACAAAGATAATACCTTCTGTGTGAGGGTGGGGGAAGAAATAGTCTCTCGGGAAGTAGCACAAGTAAAGGACTAAGACAAGGGTGTAAATTGAGTACTATATTATTTAATTTATTTATCGATGATATCCTGCTGGGGATAAGCAAGAATAATAGCTGTATGCCTGCAATAAATAATATCATGATCCCTGGGCTTCTATTCGCTGATGATCTGGTAGTAGGATCAATTACAGTAAATGGTCTGAAGCAAGCATTGCAGGAGGTAGATAAATACTGCAATGAATGGAACCTGTTAATCAGGAGAAAACACAAATAATGGTATTTAAGAAGGGAACAAAATTGAGTAAACATGAAAAGTGAAAAAAGGGGAATAAGGAGAATAAAGTAGTACGAGAATGTATCTATTTAGGAGTAAAATTAGATGGGAGTGGGGAAAACAAAAGAAATTAGCTGTGACAAAGGGGAAAGAAGCTATGTCAGTAATAAGAAGTTGTAAGTACAGAGTACCGAATATTGGGATCAAATGGTTAGAAAAAATTTATAATATGGTGGTGGAACCAAAAATGCTCTGTGGTATAGAAATATGGGGATTGAATGAGGGGGGGGGGGGGGGGGAAGGGGAAATCATAGATACAGTTCATAGGATGTTTTGCAGGGAAGTGTTGCGTCTTCCAAGTGTGGTGACAAGAGAGGTAGCGCAGATGGAGATGGGAAGGGTGTCAAGAAAGGGCATGATTATGCAGTCGCCGCAATTGAAATCTTTACATTGTTAGTGCAAGGAAAATCTTTACGTAGACAATGTGCTCAGTTTGTTCTTCTCCCGCCACTATACAAAGGAGCGGGCGAGCTGCAAATCACGTGATTCTTGAGTACACAGTAGCAACTTGCTTGTATTAGCAGGCCAGGTCTCAGTCAGTCTCTGGTATTTGTACAGAGTGTTCTGTTTCCAGTTTGTCGTCGTTATTAAATTTTTAACCTGAGTGCCATTTTTAAAGTTGTGTATTTCTCATTATAATACAAATAATGGGATGCAAGAAGCTCACTTCTGAGGAGAAGACTCATGCTTTAACTCTATTGGAAGTAGGTACCTCTGTGATTCGTGTAGCTGCCGATCTAAAGGTTTCAAGACAAGCTATTTATGACCTAAAAACAGCAGCAGCATCTTTTCCACCTGGCAACACACCAAGATGAAAAATCGGCTCAAGTGGTAAAAGAAAGACTTCAACAAGAACTGATGACCTGCTAAAATGTGAAGTGATGGCTGATCCATGGATTACAGCAGTAGGGTTAAAGAAGAAACAGCCAGGTCTTCTCAACAATGTTGCAATAAGGACCATTCAACATCGACTTCAAAAAGACTTAGGCTTACCAAGTCGGTGTGCAGCCAAGAAGCCTCTTCTGACTGAAGCTATGAAGAAGAAAAGGATAAATTTTTGCAAGACATATCAGCATTGGGCATCAGAGGATTGGCGCAAAGTAATGTTTTCTGATGAAAGCACTTTCAAACTGGTCAGAGGAAATTCCAAAATGGTGAGGAGGCCAAAAAATGTGTCACGATATGATCCAAAGTTTACTGTCAAAACTGTTAAACATCCAGAAAGTGTGATGGTATGGGATGCTTTTAGTGGCAATTATGGTAGAGGTGGCTTGTACTTTCTCCCAAAGAATATCACAATGAAGGGAAGTAACTATTTAGAAGTGTTACAACAGCATTTGTTCACATTTTGGCCGATTCACCAGTGTCAGTACTTCATGCATGATGGTGCCCTGCACATAGGACAAAGCTGGTTCAGAAGTTCCTGAAAGATAATAATATACCTGTACTTGAATGGCCTGGTAACTCTCCTGACCTAAATCTGATAGAAAATGCTTGGAATCAAATGAAAAATAAAATAGAAGAGCTGCAACCATCAAGTATTAAGGAGCTACAGGAAGTGTTGAAGAAGTTGTGGGTGGAAATGGACAAAAAATATTTTGAATATCTAGCAGACTCAATCCCTAGGAGACTCCTGAAAGTGATAAAAGTTAAGGGAAATATGACCAAGTGCTAATTGTACGCAGAAGTTAAAAATAAAACCATGTCAAGTCGGTATTTGTTGTTTTTATTACCTTGTAAAGATTTCCATTGCGGCGACTGTAGAAAGAGCTCTGAAATATTGGTACTGAATTTTGAATTTGGATAAAAATAACTTGTTCAGGCAGTGTGTAGAATACCAGTAAAAGAGTCTTAGGGAATCTGGATGGACAAGTAGTATTCGAAAGAACTTAGAAGTAAATGGGATGGGGGACTACTGGAGGAGAAGGGAGAATAATCATAACAAATTTTGGAAAATAATAAGAAAGAGGTTTGAAGACAGACTGTTTGGTGGTATAATGGAAAAAAGGTCCCTGGTAGATTACAAATCAATGAAGGAAACATGGGAAAGGGAAACATATGTTGATAAGGTAAACAAAGAACAAAGGGAGGCAATAGCATGTCTAAGAACTGGTGTTTGGAGGTTGAGAGGACTAAGAAAGGGTATCCCCCAGAGCCTGTGTCCTATTTGCGGGAGGAAGGAAGACCTGGAGCACATAGTCTTTGAGTGCCAAGGAATGGACATATGGAGGAAAGAATTTCTGGGGCAGAAAAGGGAGAAGGGAGATAGGATAGCAGCATTTAAGAGGATTTTTAGAAAGGAGGTCAGGAACTTAGGTCAATTTTTAAGTAGAGTTAAAAAAAATGGAATCGGTCTGTACAAAGAGAATAGAATTAAAAATTTTGTGTTAGTTATAAAGTGTTAAATAGCAATAGAGAAGCAAAATGTATGATAAGAAATTTTGTTGGTGGATATGACAGGCTAAGAGCCTGGGCTGAATGTCTGTCATATTCAGATATATATTAATTTTATTTAAATAAATAAATAAAAAAAAAAAAAGAACTGTCAAACCGTTCGCATATTTTTCGATCTCGAGAAGGCTTATGATACGTGCTGGCGAGCAGGGATTCTATGTTCCCTGTATACCTGGAACATATGTGGACAACTACCACTGTTCATTCAGGAGTTTATGAAGGACCGCTTTTTCCGAGTAAGGGTCGGCTTGGTTCTTTCTAATTCTTTTGTTTAGGTGGAGGGAGTACCTCAGGGTTCGGTACTAAGTGTCATGCTCTTTGCTATAGCAATTAACTCCCATCTGGAAATGTGTTCCACCTGAAGTTTTGTCATCCCTATTCATAAATGACTTCGCTGTCTATTGCACTTCTCAGCACACAGCATTCTTACAACGGCATCTGCAGCAATGTTTGGACAACCTTAGAGAATGGAGCTCATAAAATGGCTTCCGTTTCTCAACTGAGAAGTGAATCTGCGTTAATTTCTGGCTTCATAGGAGATGATTACCAGCTTCACTCCGTTTCGGTCCAGATTTACTTCCCTTCGTAGATGAGATGCGCTTCCTGGGTTTGATCTTGGACAGGAAGCTTAGTTGGTCGTCGCATATTGCACAGCTAAGAGCATGATGTGACCGTTCCCTAAATATCATGCGAGTAATAAATGGCAAATCTTGGGGAGCAGATCAGACAATTTTGTTGTGAATTTATCGCACACTGATCCGATCCAAACTAGACTATGGGTGTGTTGTTTATTCATCAGCACAACTATCTGTGCTGAGAAGATTAGACGCGGTCCACAATAGGGGCATCCGCATTGCAATAGGAGTTTTTCCAACAAGCCCAGTGGTGAGGCTTTCTGCCGATTCCGCAGAACCTCCTCTGCAATATCAGCGTGAGATTCTCTCGGCAAATTATGTTTGTGCACTTAGCTGTATGCCTAAGCACCCAAGGTTCGCTTCTTTTTTCACCTCCACGCTAAGAGAACGGTATAGGAATAGCACCCTTAGTCCTAAGCCTGCAGAGTATCGTTTCCAAGATCTTCTAATGAAGCTTGGAGTGGAACTGCCTAGGAAGTTTGCCAAGGGCGAGAAGCTTTACCCCCCTTGGTTATCTGGCACGACCCATGTAGATCTTGGGATGACTGTACACCAGAAGTCCACCATGCCTATTTCAAGTATCCGCACATGTTTTTTAAAAATTTTGTCAGGCTACACTGACTGTCGATATATCTACACCGGTGGGTCAAAGAGCCAATCATGTGCTGACTAGCGCTTAAGAACATCCCTATCCTAAGGTGCAGAAACTGGAATCCATCACAATATGCAATATCAAGGTTGTTAACATTGCCCTTTAAAATGTAAATTGTCTCAGCCTCCTTTGTATTGTGTATTCATCATAAAAATGTGTTTTAAAACTTAGCCTCCTGTTTACTGTTGTGTAACCACAACAAAATGTGTATTGAAACTCAGCCTCCTGTTTGCTGTTGTGTATCCACAACAAAATGTGTATTGAAACTCAGCCTCCTGTATGCTGTTGTGTATCCACAACAAAATGTGTATTGAAACTCAGCCTCCTGTTTGCTGTTGTGTATCCACAGCAAAATGTGTATTGAAACTCAGCCTCCTGTTTGCTGTTGTGTATCCACAACAAAATGTGTATTGAAACTCAGCCTCCTGTTTGCTGTTGTGTATCCACAACAAAATGTGTATTGAAACTCAGCCTCCTGTATGCTGTTATGTATCCATGACAACATGTGTATTGAAACTCAGCCTCCCGTATGCTGTTGTGTATCCACAACAAAATGTGTATTGAAACTCAGCCTCCTATATGCTGTTGTGTATCCACAACAAAATGTGTATTGAAACTCAGCCTTCTGTATGCTGTTGTGTATCCACAACAAAATGTGTATTGAAACTCAGCCTCCCGTATGCTGTTGTGTATCCACAACAAATGTGTGTTGAAACTCAGCCTCCTGTATGCTGTTGTGTGTCCACAACAAATGTGTGTTGAAACTCAGCCTTCTGTTTGCTGTTGTGTAACCACAACAAAATGTGTATTGAAACTCAGCCTCCCGTATGCTGTTGTGTATCCACAACAAATGTGTGTTGAAACTCAGCCTCCTGTTTGCTGTTGTGTAACCACAACAAAATGTGTATTGAAACTCAGCCTCCTGTATGCTGTTGTGTATCCACAACAAAATGTGTGTTGAAACTCAGCCTTCTGTTTGCTGTTGTGTAACCACAACAAAATGTGTATTGAAACTCAGCCTCCTGTTTGCTGTTGTGTATCCACAACAAAATGTGTATTGAAACTCAGCCTTCTGTATGCTGTTGTGTATCCACAACAAAATGTGTATTGAAACTCAGCCTTCTGTATGCTGTTGTGTATCCACAACAAAATGTATATTGAAACTCAGTCTCCTGTATGCCGCTGTGTAACCACAACAAAATGTGTAACCACAACAAAATGTGTATTGAAACTCAGCCTCCCGTATGGTGTTGTGTATCCACAACAAAATGTGTGTTAAAACTCAGCCTCCCGTATCCCGCTGTGTATCCTCAACAAAATGTGTATTGAAACTCAGCCTCCCATACGCTGCTGTGTATCCTCAACAAAATGTGTATTGAAACTCAGCCTGCCATATGCTGCTGTGTATCCACAACAAAAGGTGTATTGAAACTCAGCCTGCTATATGCTGCTGTGTATCCTCAACAAAATGTGTATTGAAACTCAGCCTGCCATATGCTGCTGTGTATCCACAACAAAAGGTGTATTGAAACTCAGCCTCCCGTATGCTGCTGTGTATCCACAACAAGATGTGTATTGAAACTCAGCCTCCTATATGCTGTTGTGTATCCACAACAAAATGTGTATTGAAACTCAGCCTTCTGTATGCTTTTGTGTATCCACAACAAAATGTGTATTGAAACTCAGCCTCCCGTATGCTGTTGTGTAACCACAACAAAATGTGTATTGAAACTCAGCCTCCCGTATGCTGTTGTGTATCCACAACAAAATGTGTGTTGAAACTCAGCCTCCTGTTTGCTGTTGTGTAACCACAACAAAATGTGTATTGAAACTCAACCTCCTGTATGGTGTTGTGTATCCACAACAAAATGTGTGTTGAAACTCAGCCTTCTGTTTGCTGTTGTGTAACCACAACAAAATGTGTATTGAAACTCAGCCTCCTGTTTGCTGTTGTGTATCCACAACAAAATGTGTATTGAAACTCAGCCTCCTATATGCTGTTGTGTATCCACAACAAAATGTGTATTGAAACTCAGCCTTCTGTATGCTGTTGTGTATCCACAACAAAATGTGTATTGAAACTCAGCCTGCCATATGCTGCTGTGTATCCACAACAAAAGGTGTATTGAAACTCAGCCTCCCGTATGCTGCTGTGTATCCACAACAAAATGTGTATTGAAACTCAGCCTACTGTTTGCTGTTGTGTATCCACAACAAAATGTGTATTGAAACTCAGCCTCCTGTATGCTGTTATGTATCCATGACAACATGTGTATTGAAACTCAGCCTCCCGTATGCTGTTGTGTATCCACAACAAAATGTGTATTGAAACTCAGCCTCCTATATGCTGTTGTGTATCCACAACAAAATGTGTATTGAAACTCAGCCTTCTGTATGCCGTTGTGTATCCACAACAAAATGTGTATTGAAACTCAGCCTCCCGTATGCTGTTGTGTATCCACAACAAATGTGTGTTGAAACTCAGCCTCCTGTTTGCTGTTGTGTAACCACAACAAAATGTGTATTGAAACTCAGCCTCCTGTATGCTGTTGTGTGTCCACAACAAATGTGTGTTGAAACTCAGCCTTCTGTTTGCTGTTGTGTAACCACAACAAAATGTGTATTGAAACTCAGCCTCCCGTATGCTGTTGTGTATCCACAACAAATGTGTGTTGAAACTCAGCCTCCTGTTTGCTGTTGTGTAACCACAACAAAATGTGTATTGAAACTCAGCCTCCTGTATGCTGTTGTGTATCCACAACAAAATGTGTGTTGAAACTCAGCCTTCTGTTTGCTGTTGTGTAACCACAACAAAATGTGTATTGAAACTCAGCCTCCTGTTTGCTGTTGTGTATCCACAACAAAATGTGTATTGAAACTCAGCCTTCTGTATGCTGTTGTGTATCCACAACAAAATGTGTATTGAAACTCAGCCTTCTGTATGCTGTTGTGTATCCACAACAAAATGTATATTGAAACTCAGTCTCCTGTATGCCGCTGTGTAACCACAACAAAATGTGTAACCACAACAAAATGTGTATTGAAACTCAGCCTCCCGTATGGTGTTGTGTATCCACAACAAAATGTGTGTTAAAACTCAGCCTCCCGTATCCCGCTGTGTATCCTCAACAAAATGTGTATTGAAACTCAGCCTCCCATACGCTGCTGTGTATCCTCAACAAAATGTGTATTGAAACTCAGCCTGCCATATGCTGCTGTGTATCCACAACAAAAGGTGTATTGAAACTCAGCCTGCCATATGCTGCTGTGTATCCTCAACAAAATGTGTATTGAAACTCAGCCTGCCATATGCTGCTGTGTATCCACAACAAAAGGTGTATTGAAACTCAGCCTCCCGTATGCTGCTGTGTATCCACAACAAGATGTGTATTGAAACTCAGCCTCCTATATGCTGTTGTGTATCCACAACACAAAGTGTATTGAAACTCAGCCTTCTGTATGCTTTTGTGTATCCACAACAAAATGTGTATTGAAACTCAGCCTCCCGTATGCTGTTGTGTAACCACAACAAAATGTGTATTGAAACTCAGCCTCCCGTATGCTGTTGTGTATCCACAACAAAATGTGTGTTGAAACTCAGCCTCCTGTTTGCTGTTGTGTAACCACAACAAAATGTGTATTGAAACTCAACCTCCTGTATGGTGTTGTGTATCCACAACAAAATGTGTGTTGAAACTCAGCCTTCTGTTTGCTGTTGTGTAACCACAACAAAATGTGTATTGAAACTCAGCCTCCTGTTTGCTGTTGTGTATCCACAACAAAATGTGTATTGAAACTCAGCCTCCTATATGCTGTTGTGTATCCACAACAAAATGTGTATTGAAACTCAGCCTTCTGTATGCTGTTGTGTATCCACAACAAAATGTGTATTGAAACTCAGCCTGCCATATGCTGCTGTGTATCCACAACAAAAGGTGTATTGAAACTCAGCCTCCCGTATGCTGCTGTGTATCCACAACAAGATGTGTATTGAAACTCAGCCTCCTATATGCTGTTGTGTATCCACAACAAAATGTGTATTGAAACTCAGCCTTCTGTATGCTTTTGTGTATCCACAACAAAATGTGTATTGAAACTCAGCCTCCCGTATGCTGTTGTGTAACCACAACAAAATGTGTATTGAAACTCAGCCTCCCGTATGCTGTTGTGTATCCACAACAAAATGTGTGTTGAAACTCAGCCTCCTGTTTGGTGTTGTGTATCCACAACAAAATGTGTGTTGAAACTCAGCCTTCTGTTTGCTGTTGTGTAACCACAACAAAATGTGTATTGAAACTCAGCCTCCTGTTTGCTGTTGTGTATCCACAACAAAATGTGTATTGAAACTCAGCCTCCTATATGCTGTTGTGTATCCACAACAAAATGTGTATTGAAACTCAGCCTTCTGTATGCTGTTGTGTATCCACAACAAAATGTGTATTGAAACTCAGCCTCCCGTATGCCGCTGTGTAACCACAACAACATGTGTATTGAAACTCAGCCTCCCGTATGGTGTTGTGTATCCACAACAAAATGTGTGTTAAAACACAGCCTCCCGTATGCCGCTGTGTATCCTCAACAAAATGTGTATTGAAACTCAGCCTCCCATACGCTGCTGTGTATCCTCAACAAAATGTGTATTGAAACTCAGCCTGCCATATGCTGCTGTGTATCCACAACAAAAGGTGTATTGAAACTCAGCCTGCCATATGCTGCTGTGTATCCTCAACAAAATGTGTATTGAAACTCAGCCTGCCATATGCTGCTGTGTATCCACAACAAAAGGTGTATTGAAACTCAGCCTCCCGTATGCTGCTGTGTATCCACAACAAGATGTGTATTGAAACTCAGCCTTCTGCATGCTGTTGTTTATCCATGACAAAATGTGAATTGAAACTCAGCCTTCTGTATGCTGTCATGTATCCATGACTAAATGTGAATTGAAACTCATCTTTCTGTATGCTGTTGTGTATTCATGACAAAATGTGAATTGAAACTCAGTCTCCTGTATGCTGTTATGTATTCATGACAAAATGTGTCTTGAAACTCAGCTTTCTGTATGCTGTTATGTATCTAACACTGTGCAAATTGAAACTCAGCCTCCTCTGTATCTAACGCAATGTGAATTGAAACTCAGCCTCTGGTATGCTGTTGTGCATCCACGTTAAAATGAGTCTGTCTGGATGGCTCGGTTCGATGCTGGCCTACTGATCCCAAGGTCACGGGTTGAAATCCGGTCCAGACCAATGGTTTTTAAGTGTGCTTAAGAATGATAGCCCCATGCCAGTAGATTTACTGACATGCAAAAGAATGCCTGTGGGACAAAATTCTGACCCACGGACGACGCTGATGTTATCCTGGCAATTGACAGCATTATTAAACAACAATTTTTTTTTCACGATAAAATGTGTATTGAAACCCAGCCTTTTGTATGCTGCTGTGTATCCATGACAAAATAGCCTGTCTCTTTGGCATGGTAGTAGCATCTGCCTCACATTCAAGAGGTCCTGAGTTTGAATCTCGGTGAGGGTGGGTTATCCAGATAAGATTTTTACTTTCTTTACTTCGTATAGTAAGTAGAGGAAGTATTGTATTCCACCCAGAAATTCAATGTCAATATTTCACCAGAAATATATGGGGTGAGGCCACCTGAATCCAAAAAAAGCGCTTTTAGAAAAAGGTTGTGTGTATGTGTGTGTGTGTGTGGCGTAACTCAAAAAAAGTCATTAAAAACCAAAGTTGGTATTTAAGTTTAATGTCTTTCAAGAATGTGACACAACGATTTTGAGGAAAATTGCTCCATCCTAAACTATGCTTTATAGGAAAATTGTTTGAAAATTTTGATTTTCTTGAAAATGGTTCTACCAATTTTGATTAAAATGACACATTTTAAGATTTTGGACAAATCAAATGTATATTTTGAATTTTCTGGCTGTCGCCTATGTAGTCTTGTTTACTCTGGATGACTTTTGAATAACTCGTAAACTGTAAGGGATAGACCAAAACTTACTATACAAAAAATGTAAATCTATCTAAAACACACAATCTATGTCCAAATACATTTTTTTGTAGAGTAAACCATTTCGGAGATATTCTTGTTATTTGTATCAGTTTTGGAAAACAAACTTTCGTCAAATGCAACATTGTTGCTCATTTTTTTATGTGTTAGACGTGCAAAGCAAAGCCTGCTGTATTCCTTAAAATTCCCCTTGCACTTACAAGGAAATAAGCAATAAGATAGTTTCTGGAAATGTTAACACAAAGAAGATATAGGAATAAGGGTTTGTAAGAATGGTTACTTCAAGAGTGGGGAAAGTCATGTGAGTGCAACACATCAGATTTTTTCAAAAGTTTCCCTTATCCTGAGAAGACTAATGTTGGGTAACTTGAAGCTCTTTGGACCTCAGGCTCAGTTGAGCACCATTTCAGTAATTTCATTTATTCGTCATCCGATACTACATATTATGTACAAAAAGAAAAGAAAAAAACGTATAGGCAAGAAAATATGTGTTGAGACTCAGCCTCTTGTATGCTGTTTTGTCTCCATGACAAATTAAAAGAATTTCTAACAAATGTTTATTACAAGTAAAAGAAAGCATATAAGCTTATCTTAATTATTTATGGAAAAGAAATGCAAATAAATGGAGAAAAATCATGACAAATTGTTACACATGAGCTTGTAATTAACAAAAAACCAATTTATGATATAAATGCAAGGCAGTTTCTGTATCTTATATGTAACTAAGTTGCACTGCATGATCTGAAATGCAGTGCTCTAGCCAAGTGGTTGGACCATTTGCTTCTCACCAAAGCGGCCCAGGTTCGATCCCAGGCAACTGCATGTGAGATTTGTGGTGCACGAAGCGGCGCTGGGGAGGGTTTCCTCTAGGTTCTCCCGTTTCCCCCACCACCTCTTTCCACTGGTGCTGCATCTTCATGCCATGTATATCAGTATCACCGCCTGCAGTGCCACATGTAGCAAAAGCGGGCATTAAACACTACCAAAAAAAAAAAAATGACCTGAAAATATGTTTAGGCAAATATAATGTTTTATGTGAATAAAACATATCAAGAATACCTTGAATTTATAATTAAAAACAGTCATGTGGTTGTGATGCCTCAGAATTTTCTCTTTTTGCCAGTCTTTTCTAGCGACTTGTTAATTTAAAAACTGAACTGTATCTGTATGTTACATTCAAGAGATTGCAATTACTTTATTATATTTCTATTTCCTTCTTTAAGGACAACACTGTTTGGACTAGGTAAATGCATCACAGATACATTAAAATATTTTATTTATTTTATTTATCTAAATTCAATTTCTCATATTCCTCAATAAAACGCATGATCATTAAAAATTTTTCTCATTCATACCTACAAGAAATAGAAACAAATGCCAAAGATAAAAAATGGATTACACTACTTTCCAACCCAGATATAATCCCCCAGAGACCAAGGAAAACAGCAGTTGCAGCCTTCCGACTATTGACAAATCACGACTGCTTAGCAAGTCATCTCTACAGAATAGGTATCTCAGCTTCACCAATATGTGCCCTGTGTAACGATCCAGCCGAAATGAACGAAGACCACTTGAAGACCTGTGAAGCATTAAGATCAGAAGAAACTACAATTCAAAAGTATTGGAAAGCACGAATGCTAATGGCTTCATTGCCAGATGCAAGGCACTAGAAAACAACAACAACATTAAAATATTTTCATTACATTAAAACAAATTGTAAAGAAAACTCATTTTCGTTATTTAAAAGCATTCCGGCATTTTGTTTGCAATTAATTGGTTTTGTCTACAGTTTTTCTCCTTAAATAGCAGGCTGTCTTTGGAAATGAATAAAGCAAACCATTGTAATCTATGTTCTTTTAATTGTTTGAATCCATCAACATAACTTAATTTCTTCACTTTCTCTACCTAATTTTCCACAATTCCATATTCACACAATCCCAGTCAACATTTCAAAATAAATGCAAGAAAATGATACAGCGGAACATCACAGTACAATTTTACAGTGTCCATAGGATTAGGATTGATGAACACTATGGTAACATATATTCTCCAAAAATGACATGAATTAACATGAAGGATACTAGAAAGTAAGATAGCTAACCTGAGCAACCTGCAATCAGCATTTTATTAAACAACTAAAGAAGCATTGATGACATGGGTCTTCAGTCACTTGGCTTTCCCTAATTTAAGATAAAAGTTGTCTGGCTAAAATAAATTTAACTCATATCCCTGTTTATCTTACTATATGGTGAATGTTTATTGTAAAAGAGCAAAAATAAATGTGTGTGATTCGTAACTAATGCAAAACAATGGCTTTTGTTATTTATATAGGTGTCATTATGAAGGATGTGGGAAGCATTACTATTCTCTCAACTCACTCAAATCACATTCACGGATACATCAACATAAGGAAGAAGAAGTGAGATGTCAGTGGGAGGGATGCAACAAGCTGTTTGACAAACCATGTCGACTAAGAGCACACATGCGATCTCATACAGGAGACAAACCATATCCGTGCACATATGAGGTATGAATAAAATTCCAAAGTTAAAATTGAAAGTTAGCATTTTCCTTGCAGTTTTACTTTTGCTAGTACTTACCCATAGTAAGTAGAGAAAGTACTGCATTTCACCCAAAACTTTTATATTCCAGTTTCAATGGAAATAGAAGTTTGGAGATGTGTGTGTGTGTGTGTGTGTGTGTGTGTGTGTGTGTGTGTGTGTGTGTGTGTGTGTGCGCGCGTGCGTGTGCATGTGCGCGTGTGGGTGTGTGTTTGCGTGCGCATGAATACAAGAAGTAGGTTAAATACCAAACTTGGTTACGGCAAAATTGAAGTAATAACAGTGAAGCAGCAGAATCTAAATTAAGAACAAATTAGAAACTAAATGCTCCATTTATCTTATTAATATTGCAAGGTGGTATACTGCTGACCATAGCTTCAAGTTGCATCCAACATTCTCAAAGCTTTGGATGCAACTTGAAACTATAGTCAGCAGTATACCACCTTGCAATATTAATAAGATAAGTGGAGCCATTTGTTCTTAATTTAGACCAAACTTGATATTTAATGTCAGTATCTTCCTAGGATGCAACAAAGATTTTTAAGAAAAATCTCACCTCAAAATACTCTTACATGGAAAAGCTTTTGTAGTTTTTGATTTCTCAAAGATGGCTGTAATGATCTTGATTAAAATAATGTGCTCATGGTATTTGCATGACAAATGAAATGCATATCTTAAATGTTTTTCAAATAGCCTGTGAAGCCCTCCTTCTTCTGAATGACATTTGTTTAATTGGTAGACCATAAGGAATAGACAAAATCTTACTGCACAAAAAATTTAGAGCACACAATTCATGTCAAATAAAATTTCTTGTGGCATTAACCATTTCTGCGACATTCTTTGTTATTGGTTTGAATTTTCAAATTGTTACAGGTTTATGCTATTTGCTTTTCTTGTTGACATGCAAAGAGCATAGAATTTCAAAGTCGTTATGTAATGACATGCTTTTTAAAACTATCACTTTAGACTGCTGTATTCTTACACCTACAGTGAAGTCTGTAATTGTATAATGAAACTTCATCTTGATTAACTAGAAGTAGGTGGAAGAATAAGCTTTTGTAGGTAAGATATTTGTAGAAGAGTGAATAGAAAAAGTAACCCAAATGAAATGTATCAGACTTTTTTCTTTGTGGTATCTATAATCAGTGCCAATAGAGAAAGGGAGGCAATGTTGCCGCTTATTGCAACCATGTGAAGACTGTATTAGGATATGTGTCTGTAGATGGTTGGATTACACCTGGAATGTATAGTGGGTATTACTTGTATTCGTATACGAAGACAATAGCGAAGTAGTGTATCTACATACGAAGGTAAGAACATGCAAATATACAGGGTGGAAGTGATCACCAGACTGAAGGAGGTGAAAGAGTGGATGCAAACTAACAAAAAGTTCCAATAGCTTTTTTTAATTAAATGCACTGTTAACTAGATAATTGCATTTAATGGTAAGAGTATGTGGCAACATGGCGTAACCTGCTGATCGGATACTCAGCTTCTAGCGGTATATCAAAGAACTATTCTAATGCTCTATAAACACTATTTAAATAACGTTAGCCATGCATTGAATTCAGATGTTTTGTTGCACTGCGCCAGACACCAGAAAATATGTGAAAAAGTAAGCTGATTGCCCAATAAGAAAACATTACCTCAAATCTTACGTTTCTGCGTAATTACAAAGATTACATATTTGGTACGTTTACAGATCTGAATATCTGGCCTGTTCTATTTGAGAGGTTTATGCCATGATAACGACCTCAATTGGAATCAGATTCTTGTTTTTTAAACACTGCAGAAAATTGTTTACTAACTTCCGACACTGGTTGCAGTATCACATCCATTAGGAAGTCACAAATATGACAAGCATTAAAAAAGAAACTTTAAATATGCTCTAATCTGTCAGAAATACATAAATTCACTTGAAATGAAACGAATACATGCCAAGTCCATTTCTACTTACTGCGTATGCAAGCTGAGCAAATGCAATTTGCCTTATTCACTTTATTTACTGAATAGTAGGGTCGCTTTATTTACTGAATAGTAGGGACCTAACATGATATTCATGTTCACAATAAATAGTAAGGTCGTTACACATGTGGTGAACACGTGCAGTTTCAATATTGTCTGTAAGACGTATGTATGTGGCATTGGTACAGAGGCTGGCAGCTAATGGCTGGAGGTTAAGTTATCTGCATTGGATGTTTATGTGGTGAATGTACAAAGGTTATGTCACTGTTGCATGATTAATACCGTTATTTCGTATTGAATTTAACAATGTGGTACTAGTAATTGCTAAACTTCCAGGAAAGCATAATTCTCAATGTGAATTTACACTCCACTGGCATACGTTTAAACAAAATTTATGTGCAATTGTTTACACGTTTGGCTTGGTAAATGTGCAATTTGCTTTAATATTTGATATACCCAATTTAAAATGGGACTAATATGCTTTATGCAAGCACATGTCTACATCTAAAAGAAGGCATTTGTATAATATGATGCAGAAACTTTTAAGCTTTTTGGTGTTAAACTTTCTTGTTATTCACAATAAGAGAAACTTGCTGTTTAAATCTGGCAGATTATTTCACTTCCACCCTGTATATAAGTGTAAAGATTAATAAAATAAGAGGTATTCTATGAAGCGATAATGTTTATGAAAAATGCCACTGATATCTTAGTCTTTTGCATTGTTGTAGGAATCCCCCATGGAAATGACAAGCTGTTGTATTCTTTCTTCCAAAACCCCTTCATTTTTCTATGCTGCACTTATTACTGATGACACAGTGAAATGTTTATTTCATCCAACACAATTCTTTACTCCAATCCAAATCAATTCAGTCAGTTTGAAAATTGGCAAAAATGAGGAGGAAGCCTAACTGAGATCTAGCTGTCAATGGACCCTTAAACACCACTCACTCACTCACTCACTCACTCACTCACTCACTCACTCACTCACTCACTCACTCACTCACTCACTCACTCACTCACTCACTCACTCACTCACTCACTCACTCACTCACTCACTCACTCACTCACTCACTCAATTACTTACTCCATCAAATGCATAATCCTATGAAATACAAAGTGTTTGCATAATTGCAAATGCTCACAACACAGATACACAGACTCAGACAGATGTAAACACAATCTCTAACTGATACATTGTAAGCTGGGAGGCATTGTTTATACAGCAGTGACAGTGGAAGATACGATATGTAGCTCATGTTAGTGCTTGTATGACTATTTTCATTGTTAATGATGCTGTCAATTGCCAGTTTTTTAGTTGTAAATTTTGATTAGCATTAGCACTTGTGCATACAGACTCATTTAAATGAAAATGTTATGCTTATTGTAGAACTGTGGTTGGGCTTTCTCAAGTGCAAGTAAGTTGAAACGTCACCAGCAGAAGCATACCAATGAGCGCAACTTTCGTTGTATTGTGGAAGGCTGTGGAAAGTCATTCATGCGATCAGAACATCTTAAAGAACATACCCTTACGCATATAGGTCAGCGCAACTTTAAATGTCCTGTTGAAAGTAAGTGTAATATTAATTCCTAAGATATAATTTACTTTATCTTACATGTGAGTGTTATTGGCATCATAGTTTTTATTTGCTTTTGCTCTTTGAATCATTTTTAAAAAGTTCAACAAATTTTGCAGTTTTGTAGATAGTAAGTTAATTCAATATGCAGGGTGCCCATACATTTGGAAATCAAGCAACTGGAATTATCTTCTATGTATGTCTCTGTAATGATTTAAAATGACTGGGTACCATCTACAATGATTATTTTAAATATTTGTCCACTAGCCCCATGTAAGTGCCATTTTGTGGCGAAACTCAAAATATTTATCAACATTCTCGATGTATCTCGGGTGTGGTACGGGTCAAGGAATATATAAATTAATTGTTTATATAGATCCACTTTAAAGTATTTGTTTTTATTTGAATCTATAAACACACATATTCTATGTATTACACAAAATTACATAATCTCATGGCTTGGCGTCCTTTCAAATCATGCTATGGTGCCCGCAATTCCACATGCGAAGACTATACATTTTCATAAGTCCATATTCTTCTCTATATTTCATGCCACTTCGCAGAATATGCACTTATTCTGTATGTCATTACTTTGTCTTTCTCCACCACCATAAATGTTCGTTTGAAAAACACTTTATACAGACAAATCACTTAATGCCCGCCTGACCAAGCCATGGAAAGAAGACAATTGAATCTTCACTTTACCAACTATATTTACAGTTCTTAATTTTAGGAGGCTTTTCCGCCACCTATATAACTTTCTATTAGATTATTTTAGAGGGCTTACATAGATCGCCTGAACTCTCAGAAGAGCAAAATAATTTTGTAATACAACTGTGATAATTATACATTAGAAAGATAACAATTGGCCATTCTATATAAGAGTTTTCTTCCTTTCTAATATCTTTTAATCTGGTAGGTCATATTGGATGATGAATGAATGAACGAACTGATGGCCAGATGATCCAGGATTCCACAGGGCTTAGAGTAACCCTTACTCCGTCACTCTAAGATTAACAGGATATTTTGGCAAAATTCTAATGCTGCAACTTGACCTGGCAAAATAAAAGCTCCGAATCTCTGGAATATAAGACAGACCCCAAATAACTGAGCCAATTGTCTCTGGTGTGAGACTGCCTTTGTGGTTTACCAGGAGAAATACGACTTGGTTGGAAAATTCAGTGTCATTGTGGCAGGTTGTCACAGTAGCTTAATGGTTAGAGCACCTGCCTGGTAAGTGAAGGGGCTGTGGCATTGAATTTTTCAGTTCCAGTTCTACTTCTCAAACATTGCCCACACACAGCTTGTGTGTTTAAAAACATCAACAGTAAGTTTGTTGGCATAGATAAATAATAAATGTATTATTATTGATTTATGCCAACAAACTTACTGTTGGTGTTTTTAAACACACAAGCTGTGTGTGGGCAAAGTTTTAAGAGGTTGTGGCATTGAATTTTTAAGTTCCAGTTCTACCTCTTAATAATAAATGTATTCTTTGCTTAATTTTTCATGGAGGAAAAAGAAAAGTATAAGTAGCAAATGTTGCTGATTTGCCCAAATGCTTATATATTCGTACCTGTCAAACAGGTAGACATATGAAGTTGGACTTAAGCTTCTTAAAATTAAGCCACGGCTAAACAATAATTATTCATTCACTATTCCCATATTAGTTTAGCTCAATGTGCAATATAAAAGTAAAAAATTGATTCATTTATTAATAATTATTCATTTCCTATGATGACCATGGAGTTTAATATGGCCAAAAGCTGGAACAAGTTCATAAATGTTACACAGCTGGTAATCCAAGAAACTCTAATCGATACCCACTTGTTAAAACTGCAAAATAAATATGTTGTTGTTAGCTAATGCTGGATTTCTGACAAGGAAGTCATTAATCCTCTTGCTGTCCAATATTTTTCACTGATGGATGGGGCACTAGAAGTGCCAGATAAGTAGTGGAATATTAGTTGGAGTCAAAAAGGATATTAAAACCTCCTTTGAAATTGTTAAAGAAATGGATAACACAGATAAAAGTGAATTAATAAAGCTAAACTTTTGGGATAACAAAACACATCTACATTTATACAGTATTTACAATCCTCCCAGGAATGAACCAGATCTCTCACTTATTGACAAATTAAATAAAACAATCGTGATTGGGGATTTCAATGCACATTCCAAAAGATGGGGTTATGAAAAAGTGGATTCTACAGGGAAGATAGTAGAGGAATTTTTGAATACCATAACTTTTGAACTGATTTATAGTAAAGAAGATCCCACAACCTTCATACATTTTTCTGGAGCGGGCAGTAACCCAGACCTCTTGTTAGCTACAACAGATATTGTTTCAAAAATTAAAAAACAAGTTATAGAAGATCCAAGTTCTGGTCACAGAGCAGTAATTGCTGATATAAAACTAGAGAATACAAATAACAGTCAAGGTCTTACGAATCTGTATTGGAACCTCAAAAAAGCAGATTGGAACAAATATAAAACTGAATTAGAACATAAATTTAAAGAACAAACAAACTCACAACTGCATGACCAACCAGATCATATGAACAAAGAATTCTGTAAAGTCATCCTAGAAACTGCAAAAAAACATATTCCTCGTGGAAGAATTAAAAATTTCAAACCCTTTTGGAACCCCCAGTTAGAAGAACTGAAAAAGCAAAGGGATATAGCTAGAAATACAGCTGAACAAACAAAAAACATATCAGATACACAAATATGGCAGAAGAAATGTGCCTCACTAAAAAAAGAAATTAATACTGCTAAAAGGAATCACTTTAATAATTTCTTAGAAAAAATGGATTATAGGACAGATGGTAACAAAGCTCATAAGTTCATAAAAAATGTCAAAGACAGGAAAGAAAACAACAGCACACCTATCATACACAACAATAAAATATTAGTAAATGATGCAGTCATAGCTGAAACATTCAATAAATATTATGCTAATTCACTCAAAGTAACAAGAAATAATAAAAAGGAACGTAAAAAATTTAAGAAAGATTTGAAATAAGAAAGAGAATGTAATCCTAACACTCAGTGCAATATCTTTTTTCAAAATTTTAATATGCAAGAATTGAACATTGCAATAAATAATCTAAAAAACAAAAAGTCTCCTGGACCAGATCACATACACCCAGAGTTCATAAAAAACCTTGGAAAAACAGCAAAACAACAACTAAAATAAGAACAAATTAGAAACTAAAAACTTCACTTATCTTAGTAATGTTGATATTCTTTTTCTCTTTTGCTAACCCAGGGGTTTCAAGCTATGTCCAGCTCATTCTCAAAGCCATATAAACAAAAACGTTGCCAAGCTACAATCTTTTATTTTTGTGAAAAACAATTATTCTTATTCAATTTTTTATATACCAATCTCTGAAAACAAAAATTTATAAATACAATCTATAGATGCTAATTCGAAGTTCATGACATGGTTCCTGTTTTTTAAAATAAAATTTTTTTCCCAAACCATTAAATCTATCGGATTACTTAACTGTTTTAGTAATTTAACCTCTGAATTAATTTCATGATTAAATGACCAAAAATGGTCTGCCACAGCTGATTTATCAGTTTGTTTATATTTAATATTTCTAAAATGTTCTTTTATTCTGGTTTCTAGATGACGTTTAGTTTTACCAATATAAACTTTATCACAATCTGAACAGCTAAATTGATAAATGCCAGATTTTTTTATAATTTGGTGTTTTATCTTTTTTTGAAAAATTAAGTAAATTTTGTATATTAAATTTATTTTGAGGGACCAAATTTATTCCATATTCTTTAAAAATCCTTGTAAATTTTTTATTAGCCCATGGATGGTAAGTAAATTTTTTAAAAATACAATTATCTTTTATTTTTTTAAGGGTTGAAACTTCTTTGACAGCTTTTTGATATTTAAATTCCCCTATCCTTTTATGTATAAAATCTGTATTCAAACCATTAATTACTGCAGTGTTAATAATATGTTTATATTCTATGTCAAATTCATCTTTATTAAGGGGTATATTTATTAATCTATAAATTAAACTATTAAAAACAGCAAATTTATGTGCAAAAGGATTAAAACTTTTATATTTTATGTAATTATCAGTGTGAGTAGATTTTCTGTAAATATCAAATTTCAATTTATTTTTATGTCTTTTAATTTTTAAGTCCAAAAATGAAAGGAATCCATTATTCTCAGTTTCCAAAGTGAATTGTATAGCTTTATCTTGTAAATTTAAAAGCTTGGGCTAATAAAAAATTTACAAGGATTTTTAAAGAATATGGAATAAATTTGGTCCCTCAAAATAAATTTAATATACAAAATTTACTTAATTTTTTAAAAAAAGATAAAATACCAAATTATAAAAAATCTGGCATTTATCAATTTAGCTGTTCAGATTGTGATAAAGTTTATATTGGTAAAACTAAACGTCATCTAGAAACCAGAATAAAAGAACATTTTAGAAATATTAAATATAAACAAACTGATAAATCAGCTGTGGCAGATCATTTTTGGTCATTTAATCATGAAATTAATTCAGAGGTTTAATTACTAAAACAGTTAAGTAATCCGATAGATTTAATGGTTTGGGAAAAAAATTTTATTTTAAAAAACAGGAACCATGTCATGAACTTCGAATTACCATCTATAGATTGTATTTATAAATTTTTGTTTTCAGAGATTGGTATATAAAAAATTGAATAAGAATAATTGTTTTTCACAAAAATAAAAGATTGTAGTTTGGCAACGTTTTTGTTTATATGGCTTTGAGAATGAGCTGGACATAGCTTGAAACCCCTGGGTTAGCAAAAGAGAAAAAGAATATCAACATTACTAAGATAAGTGAAGTTTTTAGTTTCTAATTTGTTCTTATTTTAGAATCTTGTTGCTTCACTGTTAATAGCTTCAATTTTTACTTAAAACAACAACTACTGAAACTCTACTATCTATTCTGGAAAACCACTGTACCTGCTGAATGGCGAAAATCAATAATTGTCCCACTCTTGAAGAAAGACAAAACAGCATCAGAAATAAAAAATTATAGACAAATAGCTCTTACTAGAATAATAGCAAAAGTGATGGAAAGAATGGTGTCAAACTGGTTAAATTGGTTTCTAGAATCACAAAATTTAATATCCCCATGTCAAGCTGGATTCAGAGAGTTCCACTCTACAAATGAACAAGTCTTACTTCTCAGTCAAGAAATCAAAGACTCCTTCCATAGAAAAGAAGATAATTTATCAGTTTTTATTGATTTCCAAAGTGCATATGATTCTATATGCAGAACAAAACTACTAAAGAAAGTAAAAAAAATAGGGATACAAGGTCCAATGTTTTCATGGCTATGTCATTTCCTAACACAACGCTTTATTGCAACCAGATATGGAAGAAATATATCTAAATATAAATAAATACACCGTGGCTTACCACAAGGTGCAGTGCCCAGCACTACACTTTTTAATATATTTATTAATGATCTACCACAACAAATACAAGAATAAGGCGTGAAGTGTGCACTATTTGCTGATGTCTTAGTAATGTGGACTTCAAAACCAAAAAGCAAAAGTGCAGAACTAGAAAAAACTATGCAACAATCCTTAATCAACTTACAGAGGTGGACCAAAGAAAATTTAATGACTGTTAATACAACAAAATCAAACTACCAAATTGTTTCACTGAGAAAAAATCCACTAAAAATAAAACTAAATTTTGAGGGTCAACAATTACCAGAAACAAAGGAAGCAAAGTATTTAGGAGTTACATTCGATAACAAACTTACATGGACCAAACAAATAGAAAATGTAATACAAAGAGCAGAGAGGCACCTTTCACTGTTGAAACGTCTAACAGGAATGAAGTGGGGATGTTCCAGAGCAACTCTTAACACAACATACAATGTATATATAAAGCCATTATTTACTTACTGCAGCGAAGTTCTTGTAACAGCAAACACAAAAAACAATTCAAATCTTTTAAAACCAAAGTCTGAGATTAATTACAGGTGCTATCAAAACCACACCAATAGCAGCTATGGAAATACTAACCAACCAATACCCCATTGAATATGAAATAGAAAAAGCGGCTCTTATTCAACACGAAAAGTTGATCAGACTCCCATTCAATACAATGCAAAAGAGAAATTTTACACATACACTAAAGACTCAGGAGAGCTTTCTTTCCAAAATTCAAGACATCAAGAAGGATGTACACCGTCCTAATTCAAAGGAAAACTTCATATCTAAAGTCAATCCAACACATACATTAGACATCACATATTATTTACACCTGACAGAAGAAGTTAAAAAAAGTAATACTCCAACTAGTGTTCTAAAATTATTGGCATTAGAGACAATCCATACTAGATTTCCAGAACATGAATGGCTCCATATTTATACTGATGGATCATTGATATCATACCAAGATGGAGCAGGTGCTGGAGTCACATGTCATCTCTTTTCCTATTACAAATCTTTAAGTTATGGAACTACGAACTTTGATGGAGAAATTGAAGCAATTCAAATGGCCCTACAAAATCTTTTGTACATAATTTCACATTTTCAGCAAGCAGTTATTCTCTCAGGTTCCAGGGTCAGCAATTATAGCAATTACTTCCAAGTTGTCACCAAAAAAACCAAACAGTTATAGAATGTTGGAAAATCCTTACCCATCTAACAGCACTTCAAAAACACCTAGTCTTCCAATGGATACCAGCTCACTGTGGACTGAGTGGTAATGAGAAAGCTGATTTTCTTGCAAAAAAAGGGTACCGGCAATGTGCAGAAATCTATAGTTAATCTACCATTTTATGCAGCTAAAAGATTAGTCAACTCTGAATTCAAAAAAATTATTGCAAAATATTACTATGAAAAATCAAAGAATAGAAGATGGGAACTACCAAACATTCAAACAGTAATTCCTGAGTATCCTCGAAAAACAGCAGTTGCAACCTTCAGGTTGATTACAGGACATAATTGTCTGGCAAAGCATTTAAACAGAATTGGGATATATTCTTCACCACTCTGTCCTCTATGTGATCTGCAAGAGGAAATGGATCGAGACCACCTTCAAATATGCCCGGCAAAATAAATATAAGTAGACAAATCTGATGTGTTGCACTCACATGACTTTCTCTACTCTTGTACTAACCATTCTTACAAACTCTTATACCTATATCTTCTTTGTGTTAGTTGAGAAAGCATTTGTACATATTATCTTATTGCTTATTTCCTTGTAGGTGTAAGGGGAATGTTAGAATACAGTAGCCTGTGAGCGATAGTAAAATCTTTTAAAGCTTTGAGATCCCGTTCTCTTTGCACGCTTCACATATAAAAAAATGAACAACGATGATCCATTTCACAAAAGTTTTAAGTTTTTTGAAACTGACACAAATAACAAGGAACATCTCCAACCAGTTATGCAAAAGTTGTCCAGAGTAAATGCGACTACAGGGGCTAGAGCCAGAAAATTCAAAATATAAATTTCACTTATAAAAATACCTCAAACATATCACATTTTAATGAAAATCGTTAGTCATTTTCAAGAGAATAAAAATTTTCGAAAAATTTTCAATGTAGAGGGTAGTTTTGGGAGGGGCTATTTTCTTCAAAGTCTTCGTGTCGCATGCTTGAAAGACATTCAACTTAATTACCAACTTTGGTTTTTAACCTACCTTTCGTTTTTGAGTTATGCTGTCCACAGACTGACAGACACACATGCACACAGACCTTTTTCTAAAAATGCTTTTTTTTGGATTCAGGGAGTCTCAAAACATATATTTCCGGTTAAATCTCGACATTAAATTTTTGGGTGGAGTACAATACTTCCCCTACTTACCAGTAGAGAAAGTAAAACTCAACTCTATTGTGAAGCTGAATTGCAGCATGTGAAAGACACTTTCCTAAAAAGTTGTTAGAGGTGAGTGCATGGAGAAGGAGAACTTTCACATCTGTTGTTAGGTAATACATTTTTGTATCGTAATTTGTGTGCATGGTTACCTTAAGGTTAAGTGGGCACAGCCAGATTCCATAGACTCCATTATGTTTGATAACTCTCCCGGTCACGTCGGTGAGACCCGTAAACCAACGACAGGTGTGGTCCTCCAGACATTCTGGGGGTTGTGAGAGAGCGATGTGACCGCCAAAACATAAAAATATGGTGCTCTCTTAAAAGCGGTTACTATACTGCTATTGCTCTATGAGTGAAAAATATTGTAGAGCAAGAGGATTAATGACTTCATTGTCAGAAATCCAGCATTAGCTAACAACATAAATAAATAAACAGCTGTGGTACGATAAGTGCTTATTTTCATTATAATTGACATAGAAACTATGCAAATCTGAATCATTACGAAGATAATGACTTCCTTAAATATTAAAAACAGAAGTACTATCAACAATGAAATATTCGTTATGTTTGAATTTGATGAATATTAAAAATAGAAGCATTATTGACAGTGAAGGAAGTATTCTTCAAGTTTGAGGTTATTTTGAGTCACTTATTTACACTCACCTTCACTACTAAACTGGTTTTTTAAAGCGGTTTTAAAGTGGAAACGTTTTCAGGACCATTCGATCCTATCATCAGCCGTTGGATGACTGACGTTATCCTCTTGTTCATTTTCTCTGTTGTCTCTATTCTGCTGCCATCTGGCATTGAATGATGTATTAAAGCTCTTCACCCCTAACACCAGATGGCAGCAGAATAGACAACAGAGAAAATGAACAAGAGGATAACGTCAGTCATCCAACAGCTGATGATGGGATCGAATGGTCCTGAAAACGTTTCCGCTTTAAAACCGCTTTAAAAAAGCAGTTTAGCAGTGAAGGTGAGTGTAAAAAGTGACTCAAAATAACCTCAAACAATTTGAGTTTGATTTTTGAGTCATGAAATATTTTTTTCTGATTGCTTAGGAATGAGAGCTCTAGTGGCATACTCAATCTAATCACACAACAGACCAACTCATACGTGAAAAGGGCTGTATTTAGCAAGGGCCATTTGTAACACCATAGCAAAATTATATATCTGGACTACTGTATTAGTTCTTTTCAAAAGAATACCCTCTTGTATCTGCAGGATTTTGAGGTTTTCTGAAAACAAGGTTTTTCGATAAATAATTAAAATGTTGATATTTACTCAAATTTATTTCAGTTGATTATTTGATGACTAAAAGAATATGCCATTCACATCTATAATTTAAGTCACTAATACATTTGGAATTGTTTTACAATACTTTTGTTCTGAGAAGTTTTAAGTATATTCTATTTTGAATGAGGTTGAATCTATGAACTATATAAAACTTCTACAGTTACCTTCAGCATGGTGATGAGTAACAAATGTTCTAATGGCATATGCTGAGGAAAGTTTAAAGGTGACTATGTAGGTTATATTTATACCTTTGATATTCTATTTGAATTTTAAACATTGTTCAGGAGATATGTAAGTAAATACATTAATAAATAAACTAAAACTCAACATAGATAAATACAAAATATATTTAAACAATAATTATTCAATGGATATTATAGATTATATAAATGCTCAACACATACATAGGTAACCTTCACATTCTGCTACACTACTAAGCAGTTTAATGAAAAACAAATCATAAAAAACTGAAGTTATTAACAATCGAGACAGAGTATGTGGTCAGACCCCAAAAAGAAAGCATTTATGTAAATATTTATTGTAAATATTGTTCAGTTTTCATGTTGGTAAGGATTTGCTAAGTACTAAGAGTGTATTATCATTGTTGTACTATTAAAAGTAATAATTGCTTTATAACATCATTAATGTTAAATAACATGTTCAAATTTAATATGTATAATTATAAGAATCTTTTTGTATTTAATATAAAATGTGTAGGGAGGATAGATAGAGATCGCTTCCTTAACATTCCAGGAACTATTTTAGTGTGTAGGATGATGGGTTACAATGTGGGAAATGGACGTATATGCATATGAATACAAACGCATTGTGAAGAAGAATCTATATTTTAGTTAGCGTCGTAGCGTCCGCAGAGAGAGGACATGTTTTGTGACATGTGCAGATGTGGACGCTAAAAGTAATGTAAAACAATCAATGACGAGAAGAAACCATTAAGGAAGTAGTTTAATGTGTAACGAAAGTTAAAGTGTTACGTGTGTAATATACTCGATGAGAAAGGTGCAAATGAATGTTATAGATAAGTTAAATCCTGTGTCCTCATTACTTATTATTTCACCCTGTACCAAGACCCGAGATAGTAAAAGACTCTCATACCTCAACTCAAGCATACTATTATTAGAAACAGCATCACAATGAAACAATTATAACTACAAATATATTATTTCCATAACAAATTCTCTCAGGAATTATTCTTCAAAATCTGTGGAAAAGTCGTAGAACTATTGCTTTCCATCTAATTAAGAGGGAATCTAACTAATCTCTTCTTTACTTAATCACTTCCTTAAACAGTTCCTAAATACAACAAATAAAAATGAAGCTTAGTTGCAGCTAGTCCACTTTCACCATTTCTTGCTGATCTTTTCATCAGCTTTTTAGAAGTAAAAATCACAAACATTTTCGTTAATATTTAAAGCTTGATATATGTATGTATATCATATTTTTACTATTATTTCTGATAAACATATAATAAATGATGCTTTAAAACTTTTAGACATGCAAGATAAAGCTATAAAGCTCTCATTAAAATTTAAAATAGTGGTTGTTTTCTGTTTCTGGATTCAAAGATATTAAAATGTAATAATAAATTGAGTTGTGGTATTTATGGAAGTACTTGTACTAATAATTGTATAAAAAATAAAAGCTGTAATCTTTTTACACATGAATTTTTAATAGTTTAATTTGTAGGTCAATAAATATACTCCTTAATTAACAAGAATTTAATAGTGAAGTTTTAGTTACTAATATGTATCAACGTTTGTTGAGTTCCTAAGTGTTTAAACATACATAGTAGTGTGTTTTAATTTGCTCGTATTATACGAGGGCCCTTCAATAAATAACCGAACTAATTTTTTAATTTACACATAATGGCTTTATTTCACTAACATTTACCTACACACTTTCGAAGTATTCTCCCTCTGATGAAATACAATTATTCCAATGATTTACCCATTGTTTGAAATGCTCATTGTACCCATTTTTGGACAGTCTGTTCAGGATACCCATGACAATATTGTTCAACACCTTATCACTTTGAAAATGGCAACCATGAAGCTCCTTTTTCACTTTAGGGAAGAGGTGAAAATCGCATGGTGCGAGATCCGGAGAATAAGGTGGATGAGGCATGATCTCAATGCCCATTTCTGCGATGACATCTTGAGTTGCACAAGCTCGATGAACAGGGGCATTATCCTGATGCAAGATTCATCCTCTCCTTGCGAGATCTAGTCACTTTTCGTCAATTTTTTCTTCAGTGGCCCCTTCAGTACGTCACAATAGTAAGCAGCAGTTACTGTGCGTTGGTTAGTTACAGCATGATCATACAGAATGCCCTGTTTGTCAAAGAATACAAGATGCATGACCTTTCCTGCACTTTTCTGAGCTTCTGCTTTCTTAGGCCTAGGGCTCGATGAATGTTTCCACTACAAACTCTCCTGTTTTGTTAACGGGTTGTAATGGTGGAACCAACTCTCGTCACAAGTGATGACCCTATTCAGAAAGTCTGGTTCCCGTCGTAACCTTCCGAGCCATTGTTGACATGTCATGACGTGGTGAGCCTTCTGTTCGTCCTTCAGCACGTGCGGTACCCATTTTGCTGCAACTTTTCGATAGCCAAGATCATTGCGAATTATGTCGTCTACAGTTCCAACAGAAAAATGCATTATGTCTGCGATGATCTTCTCGCACAATTATGTCAATTGTGTAAATGTTGACTTCCGTTTTTGCTGTTATGGGTCTTCCAGGGTGCGGAGAAAGCTGAACTAATTGAAAACCATGTCAACAGGTAACATAATATTCAGTGACTGCAATCTGATCACGCAGGGGCCCAAATGACCAAGTTGTCAACAGGCCCTTAAACATCACTCACTCACAGCATTTGCGGTGTCCCTCTAGGCCTGTTGTGAGCATTTCGAGAGATGCACCTTGCAATTTAGATAGCAGCAACCAACATTCGATGATGGTGGTGGATCACATGAAGGGTTGAAATTTAGAGATCTTAATTATGAAAATATGACTGGCCAGTGGCCAGTGGCTCAGTTTACATTGGAACTACTCAGCGCAGTGTTAAGACCAGACTCACGGAACACAAAAGAAGCTGCCGCCTGGGCCACACTGATAAGTCTGTGGTCGCTGAACATGCCATTAATGCAGTCTGTGAACACAGTATTAAGTTCCAGGATACGCGCATCCTTGCATCTACCATACATTACCATGCCCGACTACAGCGAGAGGCTATTGAAATTTACAAGCACCCTAACAACTTTAATAAGAAGGAGGAGGCCTTAAGATTAAACAGCAACTGGCATCCAGTCATGGAACATCATAAGAACCAGGATAGCAAGGTAAGCCAATCAGAAGAGACCAGCAGCATAAGAGAGATAGAACCCCCTCCACCAGCCACCACGCCTCTGGACGCCCCGGGCCAATCAGCGCACGTTGCACATGGTATAAATGGAGCCCCACAGACAGTCGACACATCAGTCGCAGTGTTACCTTCCACGAGGAGATTTCGGCAACACCACTGAGGATGTTTACCGCAGTTGTAAACGAAACGTCTGGAAGACAGATCTCCAGCAGACCACGGCATAACAGCCCGGAAGATACTTCATTCTACAATTTAGGCGCCGGCCGTGAAAGCCTACGTAGCTTTATAACTAACAAACTCTGGTTCCTCATGGCACAGCACAGGGACTAAACATCTTCGGTGATCTAACTATACTTTTTGTTAACTTCTTTATAATCACTTTATAAGTATTGTTTGTTAGTATTGCAACAAATATTTTCAGATATTAGTTAAAGTATTGCTTGCAAAATGTTAACTTTCCAAGTAAGCGTTTTGGTTATAACACGCATAAAAGCATACGTTATCTGAATTATATTTCTGATGAAGTTAACCTTCTGAAATCTTAAATACGTGCCAAATAACATTTTACATTCCTAATTAGCAGTATTAGTGCACTAGATCCACATCTGATCAATTTTTAATCTCTCTATATATGATTTTAATATTTACTGCTGAGGCAGAATATTGGACACCAATAGAAAATCGTTCATATAAATGTTTGTTAAAAGTGTATAAATTTCTAGTTCTTGTTTGGGTGTATCAGGAATTTATTTTTAATATTCAGGATAGCCAATGTTTTCTTTTTACTAGATAGTCTGTTGTGTTCAACCAATAAAAACTATTTGCGCGGATGAATACAAAAATGGCGGTGTGTCGTACCAAAGCGACGCCAAGGACTATTTTCATTAGCGTCTGTATGCTCAAGATGATAAGACGTGTTTTTTGGTAGCGTGTGAACATGGAACTTTCACCAAACTTTTATCCAGTGTAGATTCTACCAAATCATTTAATTGTGAAGGTCTTTGATTATTTAATATGGTGCTGAGAGTGTAAAATAACGAAGTGTTAATGAATAAATATGTTGTGATAAAGGAACATTGATTTATGCATTCCATTCTGTAACCACGACCCTGTAGATAGGAATCGTGTCTGCTATCACAGTATTTCATCTTTCTGAGAAGAACATTATTCCTGCTGTTATATGTTAATAATCTTTTTAAAAACTGCACCAAAATGGCGCCCAACGTGGGGCTCGAATTTAGAATGGAATGCAAAATTACGAGTATTGAAATCATGATAAAACAACAAATGACGCCATCTCATCGCGCAGGAAAAAGACGCCATTAGACCATCGTTTGATATCAACGATACATCAGAACATTGATGCATGAATAACCAACGTGGGAAAAACACCGGAGATCATCTAGCGAAGTCAACTACCCAGGAGACGTAAATAACGGGACGAAGAACCAACGGAAAAGAAAGTAGGATCAAAATTTTTTGTTTTCACATACATTTTATTTCCATTTTTATGTTACTGAGAAGCGGCAAAGTAGTGGGACTTTTAACCTTAAGTGAATTGAATAAATTAAAATGTCGCGAAAAGAGATAGAAACAGAAGTGGGGGAAGGGGCAGATAGGCCTAGTTATCAGGTAGAATTAGAAAGTGAAGAACAGGTGGAAATAAGCAAAGACCAAAGGTTAATGATGATCATGTTTGAAAAACTAGAACAAAGTTTAGGTCAGAAAATGGAACAGAATAGGGCAGAATTAAAACAGGACATAGAACAAAGTTTAGGTCAGAAAATGGAACAGAATAAGGTAGAATTAAAACAGGACATAGAACAAAGTTTAGGTCAGAATAAGGAAGAGATAGGTCAGAAAATGGAGGAAGTGAGACAGAACTTAGAACAGAAAATGGAATTAGGAAGACAGAACTTAGAACAGAAAATGGAATTAGGAAGACAGAACTTAGAACAGAAAATAGAATTAGGAAGACAGGAGTGTAAAGAAAATATGAAAGTAATGGAAACTAATTTAAAATTAGTACATAAAAACTTAAATGAGACAAAGGAAGTCTTAGAAGCTAGGATAGAAATCGTAGGAGATAGGATGGGAAAGATAGAATCAGAAATGAGAGAAAATAAGATTGTATTAGAAGGAGAAATTGCTAGATGTAGAGATGAAATAACAGAATGTAATACAAGTGTAGACTGTAAGATTACAAATGTAAAAGCAGAGATAACTGAGGAATTAAGGAAAGAGATTGATGTAGTAAAGAAAGACATTATTAATGAAACTGTAGAACAAATTGTAATTCCTAAAATTAAGACGATGACTGATGTGATGCATTCACAACAGGATGCTATAAATGATATGAAACAGAGTCACTTAGAAATAAAGAATGATTTAAAATCAATTTGTGAAGAAATGAAAAAAGGGAAAGAAAGTTTGGCTAATGTAAATGATGTTGTGAATGCACTACAAAGACAAGATGATTTAGATGTAAGTAATGTACAAGATGAGAGTTACTTGAATAATGTACAAAATGTTGACTCACCATACAGAGAAAGAGGTTCACAACCAAACAATGACACGACACACAACACATGTTACACTAACAGCATATTACATGAAATCACACCACCTACATTTGTCGAGGAGAAGGGAGACGATCCAAAACTCTTTGTTAAAGAGATGGAAGAATATTTTTAAGTGAGAAGGATACCAAATGAGCTTAGGATGATGATAGTTAAGAAAAGCTTAAAAAACAAGGAATTAGAATGGCTCAGGTTAACACTAGCTGGTCATGAGTCATATAGTTCATTCAGAAATTTATTCCTATCAAGGTATTGGGGCCCAGCTAAACAAAACCAAACTAGGGTAGAGCTAGCGACAGGTAGATATGATCCAACCAAAGGGTTATCGCTAGTCGATTATTTTATGAAAGTAGCCAACAAAGGAAAGCTATTAGACCCCAACTTGTCGGAAGCAGAACTAATTACCAGCATAACAAGACATTTCCCAGACACAGTGAGAACAGGGTTAATTGTTGCGAGACCAGTAGATTTTGCAGATATGATAGAATTGCTGACAGCCTTCGAAACACAAAATGGTCGGCCTAATGAGCATAGACATAGGAACGGTCACCCAAACTCGCCCATCTTAAACCGGAGCACGGCTACGAACAACCAGAGTGAGGGAGAACATAGAAATACTAGGAGCACCCATGAAAGGGGGAGAGGGGCACACCATTTCCCACAACCACATAATCATGGCGAGAGGATGGAGAACACAAGACAGCGGTACCACGACACAATCCCGAGGGGTGAATCGAGATACAGAACGCATAGATATGATCGTGGAAGACCAGGAGACCGTACCCATCAAGTGAATCATATACGATTCTGTAGGGAATACTTGAGCAACCAAAGGCCGTCATACAATAGGGGTTCACGTCAAAGGGGTAGAAACCGATGGAACACCGACAACGTAAGACAACAGGAACAGAATGAAAATGTGCCGGATAGGACCGATGCTGCGCAGAATACAGAAACGACGATCACCTCCAATGCCCAGGAAAACTAAGTACAAGTCAACTTTGTGTCCCGGAAGTTGACCTGTGTGGCAGCAGGGGCAATATTGACCAATGTAATGTAGGTACCTTGAGAAGACAGGCAAGTGAAAGAAAGGAAATAACCAATCCACCGATGATTAGGCTGAAGGTATGGGGTATCGAATTACCAGCGATGATTGATACAGGAGCCAGCACATCAGTATGTGACGAACAGCTATTCCAGGAACTGATAACTAAAAGAAATGCTGAATTCTTGCCTGTGTGTGGAGTGTATTGCAGCACAGCAATTGGCAAGAAAAAGTTAAATACCAGGTAAGGCTGGTAATAGAAATCGGAAGTTGGAAGTTCGATTTTATTGCCCTGGTAATACCTAGACTAACAGCCACCCTAATCATTGGCAGTGATTTGCTTAACCTTTGGAGGTCGGTGATTAATTATGACCTAAATGAATTTATTATTAAGGAAGGAGCCTCAGAATGCACTGCGAAGTTCCTGGAGGAAGAAACATGCCAGGAGGAACCAGACCAGACAGGGATCCATCCGGATGAACAATTCTTTGTGGAGAACATCAATGTCCACGAGAATAGGTTGGTAGACCTAAGGGTAAATAAGAAGAAAACAGGTTGGACGAGCGAGGAGGAAACTAATGTTTGCAGCCATTGGATCTGCACAGAAGACGAGTATGCTACCTCGGACAACTACCAACCTGAACCACTACCAACAGATGGAGAAGAATCGATGTCACAGCTAATCGATGAGAAGGTCTGGGGGGCACATGGCATCTCTGAAGAGGAAAGGAACTAACTTAGGAAAATATTGGTTAAAAACAGGAAAGTTTTTAATAAAAAGCCAGGTACGTGTAATAAGTACGTACATACTTTTACAGTAACAGATATCACCCCCTATTCACATAAATCCAGGCCCATCCCCAACTCCATCAGGGAGGAAGCTGACAGAGTGATCCAGAAAATGTTAGCGGACGGAATAATAGAGCCGTCGGACTCATGTTATGTGAATCCAGTGGTATGGGTCCATAAGAAAGAGGGAAAATTGAGGATGACCATCGACGCAAGGAAGATAAATGCACATACCTTGCCAGATCATTACAGGCCTGAGGGGGTAGACCAACTAATATCGAAATTGAAGGGAGGTCAACATTTTACAAGTCTTGACTTGACAGCATCATTCTGGCAAATTCCTCTTCATCCAGATGTCAGGAAATATACCTGTTTCTTGCACAAAGGAAAGGTATACCATTTTTTAAAATGTGCCTTTGGACTATCGACCAGTAGCAGTGCACTACTGAGGGCTCTAGACAAAGTTTTTGGGGATACTATCGAGACTTTTGTAACGCAATTAGTCGACGATTTTTTGATATACAGCAAGAATCCCGAGTCACACTTACATCACATAGATTATGTATTATCCAGGTTCCAGGAAAGCAACATGACCCTAAATTTGGAAAAGTGTGAATTTTTCGTCAAAGAGGCTGAATTTCTAGGCCACATCATTACACCTGATGGTATACAACCTAATCCGGAGAGGGTCAAGGCCATAGAGCATATACCACCCCCACGTAACTTGAAACAGTTGAGAAGGTTTCTGGGCATTTTACAGTACCAGTCAAAATTCGTGGTCAACTACGCTAAGGAATTGGTACCCCTTAGAGCACTGTTGAAAAAAGATACTGAGTGGGAATGGAATGCTGAACACCAGGTGGCCTTTGAAAATATCAAAGAACTTTTCAAACACAGTATTCTCCTGGAATGACCGGATCCAAACTCACCTTTTCTAATATACACCGATGCTAGTGCGCACTCATATGGAGCAATATTAGCACAAGAAGATGCAGATGGCAACAAACATGTGATTGCCACAGCTTCTAGATTTTTAAACAAGATAGAAGCCAATGCCTGCATAACCGAATTAGAAATAGGTGCAATCCATTTTGCGTTACAAAAGTTCAGACAATATATATATCATTATAAAATAATTATATATACAGATCACGTAAGCCTGTCCTTCATTCAAAAGTGCAAGCTAACCAACTCCAAAATCTCAAGGTACATACATGAGATAACATCACACGACATAGAGGTCAAACATATCCCGGGGAAGGAGAACATCTTTAGTGACTTATTGTCAAGGTTAAGGTCAGAGAGTCACATACCCGAGACGATATACAATCCACACCATGAAATTAAAATCATGCAGATAAATAGCAAAGAAAGCAACGAAATCTTACAAGACTTCAAAAACATAGCGAAGCTACAACAAGAAGACCCTGAATTGAAGAGGCTATTCGACAAGGCTCCAGACATAATACCAAAATTGGAAGCCAAGATAGGCAAATTTAGGAACATCCTATTTAAATTGCATGGTCGTGACGTAAGGAAGTGGAAAATGATGGTACCAAATTCCTTACAGGACAGGGTCATTTTGGCATTCCACCACTCGATGCTTCACTCTGGTACTGAGAGAACAATGCTTGCAATTGAGGAAATATTGTACATCAAACATCTTGGCAAGAAAGTCAGGAAGTTAATTTCCTCATGCGACCTATGTCAGAAGGCCAAGCCAATAAATATAAGATACGATGTCGTTCCACAATCCATCGTGAGGAACGAGAATAAATGCATTGGTGTGTATTGACGAGCATGGAGAGCTACCAAGGGGGAAAGATGGAAACAGATACATCTTTGTCATGTTTGATGTTTTCACAAAATTCACCAAAATATACCCCATTAAGAACATTAAAAGCAGAACTTGCCTAGATAAAATTGTCAAGGACTACATCCCAAAATATGGTAGGATAAAATGTATTCTATCGGACAATGCAACAATGCATAAGAGTAAGTTGTTCCAGAACACCTTAGAAACATTAGGAATAAAAATTGTACTATTCCTCAGCGTATTACCCCCAAGGAAACCCGACTGAGAGAATCATGAGGGATATAAGTATTTATTTCCGCCTACTCTGCCACAGAGACCACACTTCCTGGACAGAAAAATGCGGATATATAGAGGAGGTGATTAACCATTCGGTGAACCCCACGACCAAGTTCGCCCCAATCGAATTGATGACCAACACGAAACCCAAGAGATTGACAATTGACATCGACACAACGATGGCTGCCCAAAGAGAATTATCAGAGAAGGAAAAATGTCAATTGGCATTCAGAAGATTGCAGCAAAAGGCTGAAAGAGGGAGGAATAAGGTAAAAAGATTCGTCAGGAAATGGTCCCCACAAATTGGAGAAAAGGTGCTCATAAAAAGCCACAAAACATCCAAGGCATCTGAGAAAAGATCTGGAAAGATGGAGCTGTTGTATACTGGACCACTGGTCATAACAAAACAGCTGGGTGACCACACGTATGAGCTACAGAATACAAATGGCAAGTTGGTAGGAAGATACCATAAAAATAAATTAAAGCCATAAAAGAAAGGACCAAATAGTCTTTGCCAACAAATGTGTAAGGCAGGAGTAGTAGAGATGAAGGAAGATAACAATTTTTAATGGGTTACTTATAGAAAATTATGTTCAGATTAGGAATTACAACAAGGAAGAAAACCAACACAGTCATTGGCTATATCGACCACAAAGAGCATTGTCAACAAAGACAGATGAGGACACTGATTGTCATTAAATAAATGAATTATAGCGACGGAAGATAATATGTTTTTGACATAAGGATGTTAGGGACAAAAATAAAAAGGAATCAATTATGATGACAAAGATATAATATTTCGACACAAAGATGTCGAGGGTAAATTGAGAAGAAAAATAATACAATTGCAGAATAATTATAAGTATAGAAGCTTTCTCTTGTAGAAATAAGAGACAAAGAACTGACAATTAGTGAAGTGAGGAAAACCATAATCAGAAAAACAATGCCCATGAATTAAGATGGATATAGCCAATGCTAAGCTTGAAGAAATGTTGAACCAAACAACAATGAATAATAACCCAATTAAGAAAAATAGTACCATTAGTAACATCAGAGTTTAAGAACCGACTCAATACCTGCCTATACATAATAAGCTTATAAGACAAAGAAGGCAAAGAACTGAATAAAATATTGCCATAAACATGGTCATAATCATTAGCTCAAAATTTGTATCCTGTTTTTCTCTCCTCATAGCAATGAATACAAGTCAAAAGCCACATAATAAACCATGATACACTTAAATTATATTTGTGTCAATGTCAAATGTACAATAACTGAGTATGTGTTGTATAAGAACTGAATATGTGTTGTACAATAACTGAATATGTATTGTATGATAACTGGATATATTGTGTAATAACTGGATATGTTGAGTAATAACTAAATGTGTTATGCAAAAACTGAATGTGTATTGTGTAATAACTGAATATGTATTGTATAATAGCAGAACATATGTGGTATTATAGCTGGATATATTGTACAATAACTGGATATGTATTGTATAATAATTGGACATGTTATGTAATAACCAAATGTGTTGTACAATAACTGAATATGTATTGTATAATAACTGAATGTATTGTGTAGTAATTGAATATGTGAAATTTATAAAGACATGCTGTATCATGCAAAAACAAAAGACAAAGACAAACAGTGAAGAAGACTGTAAAAAAAAAAAAAAAAAAAAAAAAAATTGTACAAAGTGATTGAATCAGAGGAGTAGGGAGAAGTATTGTATTGTGTTTCAAGATTGTAAATATAGGTGACAACTTGAAAAACAAAACAAGGGGCACATGAGACAGAATATTGGACACCAATAGAAAATCGTTCATATAAATGTTTGTTAAAAGTGTATAAATTTCTAGTTCTTGTTTGGGTGTATCAGGAACTTATTTTTAATATTCAGGATAGCCAATGAATGTTTTCTTTTTACTAGATAGTCTGTTGTGTTCAACCAATAAAAACTATTTGCGCGGATGAATACAAAAATGGCGGTGTGTCGTACCAAAGCGACGCCAAGGACTATTTTCATTAGCGTCTGTATGCTCAAGATGATAAGACGTGTTTTTTGGTAGCGTGTGAACATGGAACTTTCACCAAACTTTTATCCAGTGTAGATTCTACCAAATCATTTAATTGTGAAGGTCTTTGATTATTTAATATGTTGCTGAGAGTGTAAAATAATGAAGTGTTAATGAATAAATATGTTGTGATAAAGGAACATTGATTTATGCATTCCATTCTGTAACCACGACCCTGTAGATAGGAATCGCATCTGCTATCACAGTATTTCATCTTTCTGAGAAGAACATTATTCCTGCTGTTATATGTTAATAATCTTTTTAAAAACTGCACCACTGCATAGTAAAACTTTAATCACATTTTTCTCAAAACTAGCTTTTGGCACATACGCCCTTGCTATTCTAAGAGCATACGATTTGCAATAGTCCCCCCTCCCCAAAAAAAGCCACACCGGTGATGCAAACTCCTAAACATCCAGGAAAAAAGCACAAAGTTCACTGTGGAATTGGCAAGTGATGAGAGACTACCAATGCAGATGGACAATTACATAAAAGCTCATAGTTATCCAAAAAGTCACAAACAGGCAATCCTCAATAGCTTAACATACAGATTGGTGAACGTCCACCTTCCAAAATAAGAATACAAAGCAGAATATTGCAAAATAATTGAAATAGCACAAAAAAACGGCTTCCCCAAATCACTGCTAGACAATAAAGTGAAACGAGTGGAAACAAAAAAGTTACTAAAAGAAATTACAACACTTACAGCAACAGAAACAAAAGTGAAATTTTAAAAATTCACTTTCCATCCTTGGGCCTTAGAAAAATTCTAAAAAGTTTTCAAAGAACAGAACATTCAGCTAGCACCAGTGAACCACTACTCCATAAAAAATCTACTGAACTCAAACATCAAAGATGTTATCCCACCCAATAACAAATCTGGCATATACCAAATTGAATGCGCTGACTGTAATAAACTGTATATAGGAAAAATCAAAAGAAATTTAGAAATAAGATCCAAGGTACACTTTAGAAACATTGATAATGGAGGGAATTTGAACCTCCGAAACAGTTCCGGTAAATTATAAGTAAGTGTTGTTGTGGTGTTATTAATCGACTCTCCTTTTTGGTTTAAATTTTATCTATCAATTTCGATCTTCATTTAGATTTTATAATCTTCATTTATTTTGGACAAAAAATTACTCACACATATATATGTTGGGCCAAACATAGCACTAATATGTGCAGCATATTACTGAAATTGGAAATGCTGCCTTATCCAGTTATCTATATACATCTAAACTAGTCTTATTTTGTATTTGTGAATCCAAAACTGTGTTTGTAAATTCACAATCTCAATTTGTAATTGTAGTTTTACTATACGAATGTCTACATGAAAGGACATATGAAAAGTTGAAAATTATAGTTCATTGCTTTGAGATCATAAAACCTTTTGTGCTAGGACTCTTTTAACTTTGCTAACATATCTACATAAGTATGTAAGACGGTTCCTTTGCATTATTGTGGTTTTGAAACAGCCATGTTGTATCAATGAGGTTTACATTGCGCTTGAGTACCTTTGAACCCACGTTGTTTTGGAGGAGAGAGGGTGAAGCAGAGAGAAGTATTGCTTTGCCCCTTATTGTGGTATTACATCATATCATCAGCTGGTGCAGATTTGCTGACCCCTTAATTATAGCATGAATTATACCCGTAACTCCATTGGGCATCTTCAGAGAAGGTGACTCCTGGCTGGTTAACTACTAAAGAAAGCCTAAGCATGTATAAAACCCTTAAATGATTGACCAAGGTAAACAGAACACTCTCTGAACCTACAATAATACCAACAAAAACAAAAAAGTACCTACAAAAAACAGTAACACAATCTGACCCCAAATTTACTGCCTTCCAAAAATTCACAAACAAAATTGTAGTATAAGATCTACCATAAACAATGTTGATTCACGACCATATTTCAATTATTATTTTCAAAACATCATCCTGTATGTGTGAACTATCATCAGTTTTAAATCTTTCTCATGTTTCCATGACTTTCTACTTTTTAGCCTTCCTTGGAGGTTTTTTCAAAGCATTTTAAGCTGCTCATAAGTATGTCTCCCATTGCCCAATGCATTAAACTTGTCTGTCATGACTTTCTAGGCATTTCTGTAGCTATTCAGCACCTTTGCTTTCAGTTATTTTACATTCAATATTCTTTAATGGACTTACTTTATACTTGATAAAATGTAATAAGGTTAGTGTCACAAATTGATTAAACATTCTTAAGTAATAAGTGAATGTCTTTAACCTTTGGGATTACCTCCATAGACATTGCTTTTCGCTTTGCTTCTCACTTTCAGCTAGGAACCTGTAACATTGGCCACAGCAAATTCATCAATTCACTTCATTTCACACTTTAGCACTTTCACTCACAACACTTCAATGTAAAACATGTTTTATAAGCAGCATTTGTTTCACAGAATAAGTGCCTTTTGTTTTAAACTGCTGAAATACCTGACAATTTATCCCTACAACTTATACACTTACATTGCACTTGCCCAATAACCTTTTATTTCTTTGGAGACATTTAAAAATTATTATTTGATATACTTAAATAAAGAGTTTATTAAAGTGCTAAGGGTACACTATAAAGAACAAAAATAAATAAATCAAAATACCAAGAAAACACTGCAAAAGTGCTGTGGAACAACTTAAATATCTCAGGAGGAAAGTGCACACGATGGATGAGTTGCAGAATTTTCACTTAAGCAGGGTCTTCACTTGTGTCACTTTTGCATAGCTTAAGCAAGTATTTACTTATTATTTTTATAATAATTATTTGCAGAAACACACAAACTATAACCAACCCAAATTTGATTGTCATTTATTTAATAATTCTTGTGTAACGATTTATAGTAGTGTCATGGTGTTAGTATACTTAAACTAAACTAAACCCTGGCACGACAGCCCATGAAGAGCCAAGGCTTACCGCCCAGCTGCTGTATCCGCCACCTCTGCCCACTACAGGTGTCATTGGTGAGATGCAGTACTGGAGGGTGGGACGTGGTCAGCGCCCCAAGACCTCCCGGCCAGTTATGTGGTCTTCTTGACTTGGGACCGCTACTTCTCCATCAAGTAGCTCCTCAATTGGTTCCTGCTGGATCTAACGAGGCTGAGTGCACCCCATGCCAGATCTCCCAGAGCCATTTTTGTTTTACCTAGTACCCTGTAGAAATTTATGCAAATAAGATTAATGAGGTGGAATTGGAACTGAAAAACTCAATGCTGCAGCCGAGATTCAAACCACAGATCTTCTGCTTGCTGTGCGGTTGCTCTAATCATTAAGCTGGTGCGGTTTTTAAAACAGGTGTTGCTTTGTTGGGTCTTTAAGCTTTGAAATCTTTGTGATCTCAGGTCGTGGTACAGGATGAAATGAATTGTGGACTTGGAGTTTTATTGGCACCTTCTCGTTCACAGTATTTAAGTTGCATCACAGTAGCAAATCTTTTATTTCACTGAATCAGCTTCCTTAGTACTGTCGAGATTTAATGTCTGAAGATTTAGCGATATTTCGCCAAATGCATTTTCTATCATTTTATACTTTGTTGGTATGTTCTTTCATTAAATTGTACACTTTGTGTTAACAAATATCTTGGATTTAGTTGACGTTTCACTTATTTTCCCGAATTAACAGTCCTTAATCACTTAGTCACTTCACTTGCACCAGTTTAGGACATGCACATATAAAAATGCATCTGCACTGTACTGATGTTATTGGCAAAAAGAGATACTGATCTTGCCTCAACTTTCGTGTTATGTGCATGTATCCATCCACATGTGTGCACCTTTAGTAGCGTCATTCTATGACATCTTTTTCTGCATACTTTTATAATACCGAAAATGCTGAGAAAGCGATTTTAATCTTACCCTTTAACATTTAACACATTTTACCACCCTACAATACAATACAATGAATATTTCTAAGTTCTTACAATTGATATTGACATTAACATTACCTAAGCACGTTACGATTGAATATGTGCCATTCAAGTTGTGTTTTGATTATGAGGAGAGAGGATACAAATTGGAGCTAATGATTTTGATCATACTTGTAGCTATATTATTTAGTCCTTTGCCTTTTTGTTTTAGAAGTTTACTATGTGTATGCAGGCAGCTTGTTTCTTTTGTTTGACGTTATATGGTGAGCAGTATACTTGTAACAATTGGTTCTTATTCTTCATGTTTGGCTCGTCAACATTTTCCCAAGCTTAACATTGGCCATCTCCATTTTAATTCGTGGGCATTGTTTTTCTTCAACTATGGTCTTCTCCTATTTACTAATTGCCATTACTTTATCTCTTATATTTCTATAAAAGAAAACTCTTATATATTTATAATTATTTCGTCACAATATTTTATTTCCCTTCTTACTTTGTCCTTGACGCCCTTGTGTGTCAAAAACATATTCTCTTTGTTGCAATATTTTGAGTTTTAGGACGGTTAGAATTCTCATTTTTCTCCTATGATGCTCATTTTTAGTGGTTACGTTTACCAATGATTATGCTATTCTTTTTTTCCACTGTTAGATCTAGTTTACATATGTATCCTATAAGAAATCCACTCATTCTTGATTTTCTCTACTTGATGCTTCTGCCTTACACATTTATTTGCAAAGATGACTAGTTGGTCATTTGCTTAAATGGCTTTAACTTATTTTTGTGATATCTTCCAATCAATTGCCATTTGGATTTTGTAGCTTGTATGTATTTCCACCCAGCTGTTTTATTATAATTAGAGATCCAGTGAATAACAGCTCCATTTTACTAGATTTCTTTACAGATGCTTTTGAGATGTTATTTTCTTAGGAGAATCTTTACTCCTACTTGTGGAAACCATTTCTTGATGTATCTTTTTGCTTTGTTCCTTCCTTTTTCAGCCTTTCGCTGCAATCTTCGGAATGCTAGTTGGCATTTTTCTTTCTCCATAAACTTTCTTTGGGCAGCCATTGTGGTGTATATATCAATTGTTAACTGCTTAGGTTTCATGTCAGTCATTAGTTCTACTGGGGCAAACGTAGTTGTGGGGTTCACAGAGTTGTTGATCAATTCCTCAATGTAGTTGCACTTTTTGGTCCAGGAAGTGTGGTCCTTGTGGCAAAGTGGTTGTGTCAGTGTTCTGTGCAGAATCTGTTCTATCCATCCCATTATCATTTGTTTCTTGTCTATTATCGTCAGTGTTCCGGTGATTTCTTCCACTTTGGCGAGAATCCCTATTATTTGATTATCTTTGAGTGTTCAAATATTCTCGGCAGGATTTCCAAAGTGCATATGTTTCTATATGCAGAACAAAACTACTAAAGAAAGTAAAAAAAATAGGGATACAAGGTCCAATGTTTTCATGGCTATGTCATTTCCTAACACAACGCTTTATTGCAACCAGATATGGAAGAAACATATCTAAATACAAACAAGTACACCTTGGCTTACCACAAGGCACAGTGCTCAGCACAACACTTTTTAATATATTTATTAACGACCTGCCACAACAAATACAAGAATCAGGTGTGAAGTGTGCACTATTTGCTGATGACTTAGTAATGTGGACTTCAAAACCAAAAAGCAAAAGTACAGAACTAGAAAAAACCATGCAACAATCCTTAACCAAATTACAAAGGTGGACCAAAGAAAATTTAATGACTATTAATACAACAAAATCAAACTACCAAATCTTTTCACTAAGCAAAAAGCCACTAAAAATAAAACTAAATTTTGAGGGTCAACAATTACCAGAAACAAAGGAAGCAAAGTATTTAGGAGTTACATTTGATACTAAACTTACATGGACCAAACAAATAGAAAATGTAATACAAAGAGCAGAGAGGCGCCTTTCACTGTTAAAACGTCTAACAGGAATGAAGTGGGGATGTTCCAGAGCAACTCTTAACACAACATACAATGTATATATAAAGCCATTATTTACTTACTGCAGCGAAGTTCTTGTAACAGCAAACACAAAAAAACAATTCAAATCTTTCAAAGCCAAAGTCTGAGATTAATTACAGGTGCTATCAAAACCACACCAATAGCAGCTATGGAAATACTAACCAACCAATGTCCCATTGAATATGAAATAGAAAAAGCGGCTCTTATTCAACACGAAAAGTTGATCAGACTCCCATCCAATACATGGCACAAGAGAAATTTTGCACATACATTAAAGATTCAGGAGAGCTTTCTTTCCAAAATTCAAGACATCAGGAACAATGTATACCTTCCTAATTCAAAGGAAAACTTCACATCTAAAGTCAATCCGACACAAACATTAGACATCACATATTATTTACACCTGACAGAAGAAGTTAAGAAAAGTGATACTCCAACTAGTATTCTAAAATTATTGGCATTAGAGACAATCCATACTAGATTTCCAGAACATGAATGGCTCCATATTTATACTGATGGATCATTAATATCATACCAACATGGAGCAGGTGCTGGAGTCACATGTCATCTCTTTTCCTATTACAAATCTTTAAGTTATGGAACTACGAACTTTGATGGAGAAATTGAAGCAATTCGAATGGCCCTACAAAATCTTTTGTACAGAATTTCACATTTTCAGCAAGTAGTTGGTATGGTTATTTGGGCCTCCATCTTCTTCTAACGATATGCGAAAGTGGGGAAGTTGGCGGGAACAAATAAGATCAGAAGAATTTACCGGTGAATGAAGCGATGAGACTCTTGAAGCTTTTCATCGAAGTTCTCAATGTACCTCAGGGCGTGGTACGGGTCTACGTCTTACAAGGAAGATTAAATTTCCTTTTTATCTTTTGAATATACTTATTTATTGTTCCTTCAAGTCACAAACAATAATACAAATATTCAGGATTGGCGTCCTTTCTCTCAAGCCCTGCGGGGTTCACACAACCCGAACACGGACTATGTAATTTTGCGAGTTCGTAATCTTCTTCTATCTTTTGATGCAGCCTTACTAATTATATATCAGTTCTCTGCATTTTTACTCCTGTTGACTTTTAAAACACAATGTTCTTCCAATAAACACTATATGTCGATAACTTTTTATTCCCAGACTTTGCGATTTCCACATGACGCCAATCCCAATAATACATGAACAAGTCAAGACAATTGAAGATCTCTATCATTGCCTACTAGGACAATGATTCACAATTTTAGGGGGCTTTTTCTGCCACCACTATGAACACAAATTTTAACTATTCTAGGAGGCTTCTTCTAAAACAATATCGCCTCAAATGCCTCTCATCAGAATGTATGTAATTTCTAACAAACACAAAAGAAATGTAACAAGCACACAACAAAACAGTATCTATGTTACATACATTCTGATGAATGCCTCTCAACAATTTAATTACAGACATGTCAACAATCATAACATTAATACAAACCTCTATATACATTATCACAATATCTGATTTTTTTTTTTTAACTTTGTGGTTTCCATACCGTAACCTCGTAATGGAATTACTGTCTGTTTGGTCATCCTCAACATTATGTCTGTATGCCTCGCCTCTCGTATTTTTCCATTGCGAGTGCCGTACATTTTTGTTATTTTGAGTGCCTAACCTTATTCTCTCATGTTGGTATTGCTCGTTGTCGCTAACTTCCTCATCAAAAGATGATGGGGTTAAGCCACGTAGCAGGTAATTCATATTGTAAGGGTGACCTTGATTTGCTATATGATAGATTTTAGTCAAAACATTTCCATAGAGGTTAACAATGTTACTACAATTGTCAGGTAAGTCAATCTCAGACACATTCCTATCTACATTTACATTTTGACTTTGGTTAACATTATTGGCCTGCAATGCAATTACAACTTGGGTTAACTTCCCAGTATTTTCTTTCTCTTTTTCTAAATTATCTTGCAATTCCTGCATGTTAATTTTTGCTTCCCCACTGAACTTATTGAACTCCTCACGTTGTAATTGCATTTCAGCACCCATAGTTTTCACAACACTGCTTAGGTTACTAATTTCTACAGCAAGATTACCCTGAGCTAATTTATCTTCATTATGAAATGCCTTAGAATTTTCTGCTATTGCATCTATCTAATGCTTCATTTTATCCTCTAACATTTCTAAATCTACTCTTTGTTTATCCAATTTCTCATCCTGCTGTTTCTTAAACACATCTAACTCTTTAACCATTTCAGTCTGCATGTCTTTCACTACTCTTTCTTGCCCTAACTTGATTTCATTCACTAGTTCTTCTAACTTAATTGTATCATTTTTACTAGATCCAATTTCTGCCCTTAATTCTAAAGACAATATTTTTAGTTCCTCTTTACATTCTTTCCTACCCAGTTCAATTCTCTCAGTACAGTAACTAAGCTACTGTCCATCTTATTTTTTAAACTACTCACATTACTATCCAATTTATTTTCTAAGTCTGACTTATTTTTGTATAATTCCAACTTTATTTCATTTAAATTACCCTCATTACTATCCAATTTGTTATTTAATTCCACTATCTTATTTTCTAAACTACTCTCATTACTATCCAATTTATTCTCTAAGTCTGACTTATTTTTGGACAATTCCAATTTCATTTCCACCATCTTTTGAGATAACTCCATCATCTGTGTAGAGAATAATTGCTGCAAGAGTTCTTTTAATCCTAACTCTGTCTCACAAACCTTTACCACTGATTCTTCACTATTCTCTCCCTCTTTACTACCACTTAACTCTTTAACATTCTCCATTTTTTTTACTAATTTCCTATTTCTCAGTATCATTTAAACTATTGTCCAAAATTAATTAATTTTTTTTTTAATTTTTACATATAATTAGAACAGTCTTACTTGTCAAATATTTCACTTCACTAATTTCTCCTCTCTTCTAGTAACCTTCGCTGTCCTTAGGTTTCCTCGTTTCTTCTTCTTTTACCTCGCGTTGACCCAATTCGAGCCTAGCATTGAGGCGCCATTTGGAACGGTTTTTTGAGCCTTCTTCTTCTTCAAAGATATGCAAAAGTGGGGAAGTTGGCGGGAACAAATAAGATCAGAAGAATTTACCGGTGAATGAAGCGATGAGACTCTTGAAGCGTTTCATCGAAGTTCTCGATGTACCTCAGGGCGTGGTACGGGTCTACGTCTTACAAGGAAGATTAAATTTCCTTTTTATCTTTTGAATATACTTATTTATTGTTCCTTCAAGTCACAAACAATAATACAAATATTCAGGATTGGCGTCCTTTCTCTCAAGCCCTGCGGGGTTCACACAACCCGAACACGGACTACGTAATTTTGCGAGTTCGTAATCTTCTTCTATCTTTTGATGCAGCCTTACTAATTATATATCAGTTCTCTGCATTTTTACTCCTGTTGACTTTTAAAACACAATGTTCTTCCAATAAACACTATATGTCGATAACTTTTAAAATTATTTGCGGACTTAGCGATTTCCACATGACGCCAATCCCAATAATACATGAACAAGCCAAGACAATTGAAGATCTCTATCATTGCCTACTAGGACAATGATTCACAATTTTAGGGGGCTTTTTCTGCCACCACTATGAACACAAATTTTAACTATTTTAGGAGGCTCCTTCTAAAAGTATCGCCTCACAGTTATTCTCTCAGATTCCAGGGCAGCAATTATAGCAGTTACTTCCAAGTTGTCACCAAAAAACCAAACAATTATAGAATGTTGGAAAATCCTTACCCATCTAACAGCACTTCAAAAACACCTAGTCTTCCAATGGATACCAGCTCACTGTGGACTGAGTGGTAATGAGAAAGCTGATTTTCTTGCAAAAAAGGGTACTGGAAATGTGCGGAAATCTATAGTTAATCTACCATTTTATGCAGCTAAAAGATTAGTCAACTCTGAATTCAAAAAAATTATTGAAAAATATTACTATGAAAAATCAAAAAATAGAAGATGGGAACTACCAAACATTCAAACAGTAATTCCTGAGTATCCTCGAAAAACAGCAGTTGCAACCTTCAGGTTGATTACAGGACATGATTGTCTGGCAAAACATTTAAACAGAATTGGGATATATACTTCACCACTCTGTCCTCTATGTGATCTGCAAGAGGAAATGGATCAAGACCACCTTCAGATATGCCCGGCCACTTCTAATGCCCCATCCATCAGTGAAAAATATTGGAGAGCAAGAGGATTAATGACTTCATTGTCAGAAATCCAGCATTAGCTAACAACAACAATATTCTCGGCAGAACTGAATGTGATTTACCTGGTGGCTGCAATCTTCTGGTCTGCCATAATCGTATCTAGGTGTTCTGTACCTCGACTCGCCTCTTGGTATTGTATCATGGTACAGTTGCCTTATGTTTCCATTCTTTCAGCATGGTTATTAAATGGTGTGCCCCTCTTCCCCTGTTATGGGCACTTTGAGTGTTTCTGTCATCCCTTTCCTTTTGATTATTCATCATTATGCTCCCATTTAGGTTATGTGAGTTCAGGTGACTGTTTTTGTGTCTGTTCATTGGGTTGACCATTCTGTGTTTCGAAGGCTGTCAGTAGTTCAATCATGTCTGTGAAATCTATTGGCTTCACCACAATTAACCCAGTTCTCACTGTATCTGGAAACTGCCTCATAATGCTGGCGATCAATTCTGCCTCCAATAGGTTAGGATCTAATAATTTTCCCTTATTGGCTATTTTCATGAAGTAGTCTACTAGCAATAATCCCTTGGATGGATCGTATTTCCCTGGCGCTAGCTCTATCCTTGTCTGGTTCTGTTTAGCTGGGCCCCAATATCTTGAGAGGAATAGATTCCTAAATGAGCTATAAGTTTTGTGACCAGCTAGTGTTAACCTTAGCCATTTTAGTGCTTTGTTTTTCAAGCGTTTCTTTGCAATCAGCATTCTGAGCTCATTCAGTATTCTTTACACTTAAATATACTCCTCCATCTCTTTGGCAAACAATCTAGGATAATTTCCCTTATCCTCATCAAATGCAGGAGTCAGGGTTGCCAATGTTTAAAAGTAAAATTATCGTACCGGCCACTAAAAATTATAGATTTGGATTCAAAATTACCGTACATCATAAACCAAATGCTACAACAATAAATATATCAGCATAAGTAACACTTATGAAAATGTAATAGTATTGATGTTTATGGTATCCACTTACAAGATTGATGACCCCAATCAGTATTACATCTTTAGTGCTTATGTTTCTCGCACTATTCATCTGAAAGTTCATCTTACTCAACTGTTACAATATTAGACAAATTTGTTGTTGAGATAAACTTTAACATCTGTGTGGCCTGCAGATTTTCGGACCCACCACATTCTTTCATAGGTTGAGACGACCGAATAGCCCATTTACCGTATCTAGCGCCAATCTGTTTCTACTTTTGGTTTTTATTAAACTTGGTTTGGGAAAAACTCTTCACAAAAAGTGTTTCTATGGGGCAATGAAATCACTGATGATGCAACCTGCGCCAGTTCTTTAAAATCAGTATTTCCCCCAAGGTGATGTGTTTAGCAGCACTCCAGAAACTGCCAGGTTCAGGCATGCTCTTTATTTCACACGGAATATCACATATTCAGAGTTTTCTCCATTGATCATCAATTTTCTGAACAGTGCCTTATTCATTGAGATTATCAGACCTGGACACACTGGCAACAAGAGGATGAAGGGTAGAAGGATTAGTAGGATATGAAATGGTTGCCTTAGAGGGTTAGAGACATGTCATGAGGGCAAAAGTGGTGTTGCTATTTGTAATTAATTTCATTTCACTGGTGTGACAAACCAGTGAAAATGATATAGAAATTATCGTACACCCCCATAATTATAGTACGGGTTGACAACCATGAGTACATACATTCAAATTATCGTATGCCCCCATAATTATCGTATGGGTTGACTTCTATGGTAGGGGTGTAATCTCATGTAGCATGCTGTTAGTATAGCATGTATTGTGTGTTGTGATAGTGTGGTGGTGAATCTATACCTTTACATGGTAAATCATCATATTGTGTATGACTTGAGTCACTTTCATTTAAAACATCTCCTACATCTAAATTTTCATTTTGCTTTTGTAGTGCATTCACAACTTTTTTACATTAGTCAAATTTTCATTTCGTTTTAGTATTTCTTTACAAATTGACTTTAGGTCTTTCTTTCTTTCTTTCTTTCTTTCTTTCTTTCTTTCTTTCTTTCTTTCTTTCTTTCTTTCTTTCTTTCTTTCTTTCTTTCTTTCTTTCTTTCTTTCTTTCTTTCTTTCTTTCTTTCTTTCTTTCTTTCTTTCTTTCTTTCTTTCTTTCTTTCTTTCTTTCTTTCTTTCTTTCTTTCTTTCTTTCTTTCTTTCTTTCTTTCTTTCTTTCTTTCTTTCTTTCTTTCTTTCTTTCTTTCTTTCTTTCTTTCTTTCTTTCTTTCTTTCTTTCTTTCTTTCTTTCTTTCTTTCTTTCTTTCTTTCTTTCTTTCTTTCTTTCTTTCTTTCTTTCTTTCTTTCTTTCTTTCTTTCTTTCTTTCTTTCTTTCTTTCTTTCTTTCTTTCTTTCTTTCTTTCTTTCTTTCTTTCTTTCTTTCTCTCTTTCTCTCTTTCTCTCTTTCTCTCTCTCTCTCTCTCTCTCTCTCTCTCTCTCTCTTTCTCTCTTTCTCTCTTTCTCTCTTTCTCTCTTTCTCTCTTTCTCTCTTTCTCTCTTTCTCTCTTTCTCTCTTTCTCTCTTTCTTTCTTTCTTTCTTTCTTTCTTTCTTTCTTTCTTTCTTCTCTTTCTAATTGACTCTGCCTCATATTATTCATGGCATCTTGTTGTGATTGTACTAAATCAGCCACAATCTTAATCCTAGAGGATACAACTTGTTCTACAGTTTCACTCATAAATTCTTTCTTTACTACCTCAATTTCTTTTACTAGTATGATTGCTGATTTCCTCTGCTTGTCTCGACTCAAAGTGGTTCTGACTAGCTTTCAATTTACTGACTTCCTTGGTTAGCTCTACTTTGACATTTGTAATCTTATCCTCTACATTTGTCTTACACTCTGTTATCTCATCCCTACATTTACCAATTTCTCCCTCCAGTACTATCTTGTTTTCTTTCATCTCCATTTCTAATTTTCCCATCCTATCTCATATGGTTTCTTAGTTTCCAAAACCTCCTTCGTTTCATTTATATTTTTATGCTCTAAATTCAAATTGTTCTCCATTACTCCCATGTTTTCCTTGCATTCCTACCTACCTAACTCTATTTTATGGTCTAATTCTTTTTGGTTTTGTTTCATTTTCTCCCCTAAGCTTTGTTCTAAGTCCTGCCTTAATTCTTTTTTATTCTGTCCCAAGACCTGCCTTAATTCTTTTTTATTCTTTTCCATTTTCTGCCCTAATTCTTTTTTATTCTGTTCTATTTTCTACCCTAAGCTTTGTTCTAATCTTTCAAACATGATCATCATTAATCTGTGGCCTCTCCCTATCACTGCTACTCCTTCCTCACTTGGTGTTTCTGTTCCTTTTTCAATACTAGGCCTATCTGCCACTTCCCCTACTTCTGTTTCTAATTCCTTCTCTGTTTGCGACATGTTCGTTTTTTACTAAATTTAGCTAGCTTTGAACATCCTTCTTTTCCACTCCTAAGCAACATACACAAAATTAAAATAAAATGTCAAATAAAACATTTTTGGTCCTACTTTTTCCTGTTGTTTCCTCATGCCAATTCCCACGATGGCGTATTCCTGAAGCTCTGTTTGTTGATCTCCTTCTCCTGGAATCCCGTATGTTTGGTGGTCTGTTGCTCACCTGAGATGGATCCTTGTATCCTTGGTGGTGTTGGGTTTACTTAGCATCTTGGGTGGTGTTTATTTGCGGTCCCTTGGTGATCTGGCTTCCTTGTTTTCCACGAGGATTCTTGTGTCGGCTTAGTTCGTTACGAGTCCACATTTGTTTGCTTGTATTTTATATTTTTTTCACCCACATTCAAGCCACGCATTTGGGCAAGTTATTTGGTGGTTTTTAAAATGTAGGGTTCTCCAATGGATCTTTGTGACTCTGACTCTGTGTGACCTCTAGTTGTGGTACAGCGTGAAATGAATTGTGGACTCAGGGTTAAATTTTTGTGTATTATTTTATTCGCACCTTCTTGTTCACAGTATTTAAGTTGTATCACAGTAGCAAATCTTTTATTTATTTCTTATCACCGTCGAGATTTAATGTCTGAAGATTTAGCGATATTTGGCCAAACACATTTTCTATCACTTTATACTTTGTCAATCTTATGTTCTTTCATTAAATTGTACATCAAATTGCCAGATCTTTTCTAATTTGAAAGTTTTGTCCTTTTTAGGAAAACTTAGCAAATATTTTATATTTCATTTTCAGGAACCAAAATTATTCCATGTTCTTTAAAAAGTTTGTTAATTTTTTATTGCCCAAGGATGGTAAGTAAGTTTTTTAAAATTACAATCATATTTTATTTTCTTGAGAGTAGAAACTTCTTTTAGTCTCTTGATACTGAAATTTCTCTAGCTTTTTATGTATAAAATCTGTTTTAAAACTATTAAGTACTGTTTGAGAGGTAGAACTGGAACTTAAAAATTCAATGCCACAACTGGGATTTGAACCACAGACCTTCCACCTACCAGACGGCTGCTCTAACCATTGAGCTATTGTGACAAACTGCCAGAATGGCATTAAATTCTCAAACCAGTTCGTATTTCTCCTGGTAAACCACAAAGGCAGTCTCACATCAGAGACTGTTAATAATGGGTTTATATTCTCTGTTAAATTCTTCCTTATTGAGGGATATATTTATTAATCTATAAATTAAGATATTAAAACAGCATATTTATGTAAAAAAGGATTACTTAAAGTTATTACATTTAAAAGTAATTAGTCTCCAATATTTATTATATTTGTTGATTTATGTTGCTTCACTGTCAATAGCTTCAGTTTTTTTCATTGTATTCATTATTGACATAGCTATTCTTAAAGAAAAAGAAAAGGGCTCTTTGTTTACTGTGTTTCATTATATGTTTTAAGATTGTGGAGTGAGATTTTCTGCTAAGAGTAGCCTCTATGTACATTTGAAGAAGCATAATAAGACTGAAGGAAGCTCCAAGGATAAGTTGCTATATCACTGCCCAATTGAAAAATGTATTCGCATTTACACATGCAAGTCTAGTCTTCGGCAGCATATGTTAAAATTCCATACACCTGTACTTGGTAAGTAGAATGATTAGTCAGCTTTTATTTTGTATGAATGAGAAAACAGAACATTGCAATTTAGAGATAAGGCATTTTAAAGATTGTAAAAATCCTCACCAGTTCTTGAGGTTTTTTTTATTTGTGACATGTGATTTAAGAATCAATGTTCCAATTTCTGAAAATGCTGCATAACCCAAAAGTACCCTTTGGCACTGAAGGAATCATGGGTTGGATTTTTAGATAATCATTGTAGATGACACTTTAAAACTTTGTACCATCTCATTGATCCCATAGTTATTTAATAACAAAAGTTGTGTGGCTTTCACATAAAGCACAAACCAAACCCTTAACATATATGTGCACAACAAAATAGATGTGAAGCTGGTAAATATGAAGATTTCGCACTCCCAGTCCAACAAGTTACCCTCTGTGTAAAAGACACATAGTACGTAACCATTAAGAAAAACAATCATCTCAGTTGCCATTTCTAGGTTGGCAGTTTTCTTTTTTTGTGCATTATTATTTAACATGCCCTTCTAACGAAGTTGCTTACAAAATGAGTTCAAAGGGAGTAAAGCCAAACTTTCTTACAAGAGTTATCAGAAAGTTTGGCATCCAGAAATCTCAGTACATACTAGAGGTCTGCATTTCAGTGAAAACAACCGTTCTTGAGTTACCTTGTAATGGTTGACTGAGGAAATAAATGTACAGATGATAGCACACCTAACAGGCTCAATTTCTTTGCTCCCTTGTTTCTCTGTGCAAAGTACTTCTGTTTATCAAGAGCTTACAGCCGACTTGGATTCTGCAGTTAACCGTGCCATCTTAGTGAATTGGCTGGTCAGAGTAATAATGGTGCTTTGGACTGTATAGGTGAATGAAGCAATTGGTGATAACAGGAGGACTATCTCGTAATTCAGTCAGTAGCAAACATTTAGCCTTATTTAGGTATACTTTTGACAGCTTATGGGTCACCCAATTGATATATTTCATTATTATTTTCTCTACAGCCTTCTAGAAAGCTAGAGGAAGTTTTGTGTTTCATCCAAACATTTGATAACAAAGTTTTACCAGAAATATATTTTGTGGTCCGCTTAATCCAAAAAAGAACTTTAAGAAAGAGGTTCATGTGTCTTTGTGTGCATGCAGTATAGTTAAAAAACAAAGTGTTGAATGCATACCAAGATTTATATTTAAAAACTAGCATCTTTCATGAATGTTGCACCAAAGTTTTCATGAAATTCTCCTGTATGCATGGAAGATTATCAACTATTTTTTATTTGCTCAAAAACAGCAACAGCAATTAAAATGTTGTATGTTTGGAGCACTGACACCACAAATAAAATGTATATCTTGAATTTTCTGGGAGTAACCTACTCATAATTGATTATATGTAACTTGAAAGCCACAAGACAGAGGTGAGAGAGAGAGAGATTACAGAAAAACTGTTTATCTACAAAAAAATTATGTGTGTGTGTTATATGTATATATAATTAGGAGGTTGGTAGTTATAGTGCAGGTTGGTTTTATGTAGTAGTGACAGTATTAATGTTAGCAACAATATATTAGTATTTTTGTTATCATGAATGTTCATAATTATTAGGGATGTCATTTATATATATGAAACTCACAAAAACAGTTATAACTCTTATTTCTGTGCTAACTTACATAGAAAGTGCACCATAAAACATGTTTCAAAAATACATAAGTACTTGGTTTCAACATTGAAAATAAGCACTTCAATTTGATTCATAGCAGTACTAGAACCAGTCCATTAATTTGCTTCTCAGTACCAATGATTCTCCATCCTATCAACTAAATGACAGAGTATCTCTGTTCCCCCTGCCCAAACTTAACCTGCTTTTGTAAACAGAGATGTCAATCTTTTGTCTTTAGTATCTTGGAAATAGTGTTGTGGAAATTATAGCAGAAGAAACAACTAAAAACGTTAAAGCTGAAATTAGGGGGAAGCTCAATTGAATGGTCATTCATTTTGAAACAAAGTAATGATTCCAAAAGTGCAGTGTGAAACAATTTCATGCTGATGGTGAGTTTAGAAACACAGAAGTCTGTAGGGTATGTACAGTGTAGATTTTCTGAATTGCTATTTTCCCATTCTTCAAGCACTTCAGGAATGATGCACTGTAAAGTGGGTTATAACAAAACAACAAATAATTGATTGATTTAATTTGATTAAACTTGATTTAATTGCAGATTTTAAAAAGAAAGAAAATTCATCTATAGAAGCTAAAACGTATCCCTTTGAAACCATAAATGTAAGATACCCAGCTGATGAATGAACTCACATCTCAACTCAGAGCAACGCTTAACACAACATATAATATATATATAAAACCATTGTTTACTTACTGCAGCGAAGTTCTTGTAACAGCAAACACAAAAAAAATTCAAATCTTTCAAAACCAAAGTCTGAGATTAATTACAGGTGCTATCAAAACCACACCAATAGCAGCTATGGAAATACTAACCAACCAATATCCCATTGAATATGAAATAGAAAAAGCGGCTCTTATTCAACACGAAAAGTTGATCAGACTCCCATTCAATACATGGCACAAGAGAAATTTTACACATACACTAAAGACTCGAGAGCTTTCTTTCCAAAATTCAAGACATCAAGAAAAATGTACACCTTCCTAATTCAAAGGAAAACTTCATATCTAAAGTCAATCCAACACATACATTAGACATCACATATTATTTACACCTGACAGAAGAAGTTAAAAAAAGTGATACTCCAACTAGTGTTCTAAAATTATTGGCATTAGAGACAATCCATACTAGATTTCCAGAACACGAATGGCTCCATATTTATACTGATGGATCATTGATATCAAACCAAGATGGAGCAGGTGCTGGAGTCACATGTCACCTCTTTTCCTATTACAAATCTTTCAGTTATGGAACTACTAACTTTGATGGAGAAATTGAAGCAATTCGAATGGCCCTACAAAATCTTTTGTACAGAATTTCACATTTTCAGCAAGCAGTTATTCTCTCAGATTCCAGGGCAGCAATTATAGCAATTACTTCCAAGTGGTCACCAAAAAACCAAACTATTATAGAATGTTGGAAGATGCTTAGCCATCTAACAGCACTTCAAAAACACCTAGTCTTCCAATGGATACCGGCTCACTGTGGACTGAGTGGTAATGAGAAAGCTGATTTTCTTGCAAAAAAGGGTACCAGCAGTGTACAAAAATCTATAGTTAATTTACCATTTTATGCAGCTAAAAGATTAGTCAACTCTGAATTCAAAAAAATTATTGCAAAATATTACTATGAAAAATCAAAGAATAAAAGATGGGAACTACCAAACATTCAAACAGTGATGTCTGAGTATCCTCGAAAAACAGCAGTTGCAACCTTCAGGTTGATTACAGGACATGATTGTCTGGCAAAACATTTAAACAGAATTGGGATATGCTCTTCACCACTCTGTCCTCTATGTGTTCTGCAAGAGGAAATGGACCGAGACCACCTTCAAATATGCCCGGCCACTTCTAATGCCCCATCCATCAGTGAAAAATATTGGAGAGCAAGAGGATTAATGACTTCATTGTCAGAAATCCAGCATTAGCTAACAACAACATCTATACAGAGGCTCTCTTTACAATCAAGAAGATGAAGCAGAAGCAGGAGCTACCTGTAATTTTTTTTTCTTTCTGTTAGCATGTTGGAATTTATTTAACAAGTTTTGATGGAGAAATTGATGCAATAAGTTTTTCAACACAGTCCTCTTATCAGATTCCAAAGTAGCTATTCAAGCTATTATTTCAACTGATTACCCTAAAATGGGTAAAATAAAGGAAATTCATAGTATGATTAAGCATCTCCAAAATTTAAATAAACGTATTGTTTTCCAATGGATCCCATAAACATATTGTTTTCCAATGGATCCCATCCTACTGTGGAATTTCTGGAAATGATCAAGCAGACATGTTGGCCAAGAAGGGTTCCAAAATTGCTCAAACAACAAAACAAAATATCCTGTATGAAACAGTTAAAAGGTTAATCAAAAACATCTTGACAAAAAAATATGATGAATATCTTGCTTCTTCTGAAAAACTTAATTCGAAGGATCTCCAAAATAAACTAATAATGATAAACTAAAATAATTACAGATCTACCAAGAAAATCATCAGTTGCAATGTTCAGATTAATCTCAAGCCATGATTGTCTGAGTGGAGATTTGTTCAAGATTGGATTAATGACTTCCCCACAGTGCTGTTTATGTAAAAAAAATGACTTAATGAACATTGATCACCTAATTGTATATGAAATTCTCCAAAATCAAGAAGATATAGTCTCTAAATATTGGGAGGTAAGAAGAATGATTTTATTATCAAATTCTGAGCATTAGACAAAACAACAAATAAAGATGCCTCCAACTAGTGTCAAGAACCTTGTAGAAAAACTGTAGATATGTGCTGGTTGGATGACTTATCTTTCAAAACTGTTCTAAACCGGAGTTTAAAAAGTGCATGTAACATTGGAGAGACTTATGGCAAGCTGGATGCAACTTCTATATTGCCGCATTCAGTGACAGTGCCTAGAAATGTAAAGAAAAATGCAGATGAAATTATGCTATTGATATTCCATCTTAATAGAATCAATGAAAAAGCATATTACATCTGCTTTGGATGCAGACCTGTGTGCTGATAACTATAACATGAGTACTTTATAACTTCACATCATATTCCATGAATGAAGAGTTGAATATAGGCAGAAATATTCTTATGATTATGGAATTTCCAGACTTTTCAAAATCTGGAGAAAACATAAAATTAGGAATGGCAAGCAGATGGTGTGGTATTGGTATTGAAAAGAAATGTTTGTAGCGATGTGTGTTTGTTAGTGATCTGGAAGCAAACCTAGAGAAGGCTCTTCAAAATTACCAGTGGATTTCTTGCTTTGATCACTGTTAAAATATGACATACTTTCGGTGAAGCGAAGTTTCTGTGACATGAAGTTCCATACCGTCTTCATTACAAACAGTCAGAAGAGTGGTAGAATATTTAACCTGCTAACGCCCAGTGGTCTATTTATATTTATAGACCACTACAGATATTATTTTTTATTTAGTTTACATGAATTCTCAAGAGTTATTTTGACCATGTATGTCATCATTGATTTTATGTGAACACATTGTCTCTTAAAAACCAGAATATTGTGTAGTTCATTAATTTGCAATAATAAGATACAAATGACGGCAGTGCCTGTAAAAGTATGTTATTGTTTTTTTCCTTGTTGTGTTTCCCAACTTTCTTTAATATAATAAACTGTTGATAAAGGCTCGTATTATTGCATCACACAAAGAACTTTACACTGTAAACAATTCTAATGCTGGAAATTGAGCCTAAAATCAAGCAGTCTATTTATGGACCACTGGGCACAAGTGTTATCTCATGTCAGCACACGGAAACCCTAACACAGTGCAACAGCCAGCGACATTGTTACTTCTATAATAGTATGCAAGCATCTGCCACGTGTATTATTAACCTTCTACAGTTTTCCTGTTTGAAACAGGGTGAACTGGTGTTCAGCAGTATTCTATATTGTGTTCTTTGAAGCGACGATAACATGCAAGTACATGGGTTCCTAAAGTACGTATGTGTTATAGTTATTATTTTTGGGGATAAGTTTGCAATTCTGCCCTAACAGAAAATGCACATGATAATATGCAAGTTTGTTGGTTACTTATTTTTTTGCTTTTCATTATTTTTAGGTTACATTCAGAGATATGGTGTGAAACAATTATGACGACATATTCAAAGGAATTATGATGGTGACAATACTAGTTTAAACTTTTTGGAAATAGCTGGTGTATACATTTTCTATAATTACTCCGGGGTCTCCATCTAGGGGATATGTGAATGGCAACCACAAGGTACCCAAGCTGAGCAGAACATTACTTCCACTTACTGGTATTTTGCTCCTCACTGTAACTTTTCTATCTGACCTTACCTTGGTCATCTCTTGTTCTCTTCCGACCCTGATGCTGTTAGGGTTCCCGAGGGCTAGGGAGTCTTTATTTTTCCAACCTCTCAATTTCTCTATAAAACCTTAACCCCTAACATGCTGACCTGTCATGGCATGTAATATGTCCTCTGATTGGTAATCAGAGGATATGGTTGGTGAATTTATTTTGATAACTCTCCCGGTCAGGTCGGTGAGACCCGTAAACCAACGACAGGTGTGGTCCTCCAGACATTCTGGGGGTTGTGAGAGAGCAATGTGACTGCCAAAACATAAAAATATGGTGCTCTCTAAAAACGGTTACGATTACTGCTATTGCTCTCTTCAATATCTATAGTTAATCTACCATTTTATGCAGCTAAAAGATTAGTCAACTCTGAATTCAAAAAAATTATTGCAAAATATTACTATGAAAAATCAAAGAATAAAATATGGGAACTACCAAACATTCAAACAGTAATTCCTGAGTATCCTCGAAAAACAGCAGTTGCAACCTTCAGGTTGATTACAGGACATGATTGTCTGGCAAAACATTTAAACAGAATTGGGATATATTCTTCACCACTCTGTCCTCTATGTGATCTGCAAGAGGAAATGGATCAAGACCACCTTCAGATATGCCCGGCCACTTCTAGTGCCCCATCCATCAGTGAAAAATATTGGAGATCAAGAAGATTAATGACTTCATTGTCAGAAATCCAGCATTAGCTAACAACATAAGTGACAATAACTTTTCCAACGAAATTCATGATGATTATAATACAATTATAATTCTTACCACTGGTTCAGACAGACTGACTGATGAAGATGAAGCTTTACGGGTATAGTAAATGTAAATGATGTTCCTGGCCCAGTACATTTCACTGCCTCTGAAAAGAGTGACATACAGGAAACCTACTTTAGGTTTGAAAAGGCAACCAAAAGAAGAAAACCTTGAGACCAACCAAAATAATACAAAGAATGCTTCCAAGTGTACAAAAATTCCATAAAATGACCATGCTTCAAATGAAAAATGGGAAGAAATGAAGAATTGCATGCTACTTGAGATTCTACAAAAAATTTGATGTAACACTCTGCCAAAGATGTTCTGAACCTTACCACGGTTGATAAAAACCTTTTACCACGCCAAATGTTTCAGTTAATAAGTGGTTTGACTTTAAATAGTCTGTAATTGCTTTACTAAATAAAGTTTAATAATAAAATACATGAACTTGACAGAAGTGTATTTGTTCATCATTACAGTCTATTTATAGACTGGGTGATTTTGGGACACTGAGTGAATAAAGAGGCAAACAAAATAGTATATTGTTGACGTACTGAATGCTAAAACAATACGTTACATATGTTTTCTTAATTTTTGGAAAAAAATTGTTGGGCATTAATGGGTTAAAAAGGTCTAGAAGTTATTCAGCTAAACTTAAATATGCACTCTGTCAAGAAGCAGAGACTCATTGGAATACTGTGGTTTCAATGGAATCAATCCAGCGTCAAAATGGGGAGCTAGAGCAATTACTGCAATCAGGGGCAAAGTCCTATCTTCTTGAAAATTGCAATGAAGACCATGTAAATGAACTTATACATTTTTTGTTCTTATTCAAGGAAGCTAGATTAGATTTGGAGAATTATAAGAACACCTCTATTGAATGAGTGATACTGTGGCATATATGCCTGATGTAACCTTCTGATTGTGAACTGGCCAGCACTGAAAGTGAAATGATTGCTGAGATAAAAGGAAGAGGCCAGGTTTTATATGACAGAAAAATGTAAATTAGAACAAATACATTTTTCTGCATTAGGACTGTGCCCTCATTGCCATCTCATGAAACTGTCAAAAAAAGAAAAACTTAGGGCATGTGATGAAGTTCAACGACTATGTTCAGAAGTCATTTTAGTAGACAGTGAGGATGAATTATCTGAAAATATCACTTTAAAGAAAAAGGCTAAGTTGAACTGAAGCTCCGATGAAGCGAAGGCATCTATCCAGATGAGTTACACAGATATTTAGTCCTAACTAAAAGGCAATATACCTATCAAGAATGGCAAACTTCTGAAATGTTTGAAAATGGAAAATCAACATCCACTGCTTCTGAATGTTGCACAAAGGGTGCTATATGAAATGCAGGGAGCAAAGGTAATTTCTGAAGAGCAGGTTGTCTTCTGGGAAGCAGAGGATCTTGTCTTAACTCTGAAAATTTAAGCAATCTTTTGTTTGAAGGGTAGAATTAGAACTGAAATATCCCATAACTGGGATTTGAATCACAGAGCTTCCACTTTATGTACAGCGGCTCTTAACCATTTATTAATTAATAACAAAATAGCTGACACCTAGATATGGAACAACCAAATAAATCTGGGTAAAAAGCTAGTTAAGTTCTAAAATGTTCATTTACAATGTTACATATTCACTTGTTATATCAAGTAAATGTTTAACTATACCTTCATGGTTTCTTGAGTCAAGAAATTTATTCTCTCAAGCACAAGCTGAATTTAAAAAATACCACTCTACAACACAACAAATACTCACTTTAATTCAAGATATTGAAGACGCTCTAGAGGAAAAAAGAATGAGTCATAACAGTCTTTCTGGATCTCAAAAGTGTCTATGACTACTCCGTAAAATGGCTAAATTGAGAATTAATAATAAAATGTTGAAATGGTTTCGTAACTTCTTATCTCGAAGATTTAAAGCAACAAAGTAAGAAAACAAATTATTAAATTTAAACAAACATACAGGATTACCTCAAGGTTCAATTTCAAGTACTACTTTAATATTTTCATAAATGATTTACCTTCACAGCTGAACAAAGTCACAAACCATGAATCAAGCACTGGAAAAATTTTCTGAATTGTGTATACAAAATGAAATGACAGTAAATTTGTCCAAATTTTTAATTTAAACCAAAAAGGTAAGTCAGTTAATAATACTAAACAACACTTACTTATAATGTACTGGAACATGTTTCGGAGGCTGACTTTCCTCCATTATCAACTGGACATCAACTGGTTCTCCCTGGTGTGGATGGTGAGGTTTCCTCTGAGGTCTCCTCTGGTGGTGGTTCAAGGAACTTGCTGAAGATATCCTCCTCGGGGGTGTCAAAATTGAATACTCTGTTTCTATATTTGAAAATGAGGATTTGTTCCCATGTGGACAGCTTTTATTTTCCTATTATGTGTTTGAGGAGTTTCAGTTCTGGCTTTATGTTGTGGTTTTTTGTCCAAAAGTGAGTGGCAACTGCTGATTTTTCCAACTGTTTGTTTTTTACCTTTCTAAAGTGTTCCTTGGATCTTATTTGTAAATTTCTTTTGGTTTTTCCTACATGCACTTCATTACAGTTACTGCATTCAGTTTAGTATATGCCAGAATTTTTATTGGGTGGGATGAAATCTTTGATGTTTGAGTTCAGTGGATTTTTTATGGAGTAGTGGTTCATTGGTGCTAGCGGAATATTCTGTTCTTTGAAAACTTCTTGAATTTTTTGAAGGCTCAAGGATGGAATGTAAAGTTTTTAATGTCATTTTTGTTTCTGCTGCTGTGAGTGTTGTAGTTTATTTTAGTAATTTTTTTGGTTTCTGCTCGTTTCACTTTTTTGTCTACTAATGATTTGGGGAAGCCGATTTTGTATGCTATTTCAATTATTTTGCAATATTCTGCTTTGTGACTTCTTGGATTGTAACTATGAGCTTTTATGTAATTGTCCGTTTGCATTGGTTTTCTGTGAATTTCAAAGTTTATTCTATTCTTATTTTTAATTATTAATAAATCCAAAAATGGTAGTTCGTCATCATTTTCCAGTTCCACAGTGAACTTTGTTTTTTTTTTGCTGGATGTCTAGGAGTTTTAGAGCATCACCAGTGTTTTTTTGGGACTGTTGCAAATGTGTCATCTACATACTGCTGCCAGAGTTTGAACATCAACGGGAAACCTTTGGTGATCTTTATTTCTAATGCGCTCATGTAAATAAATATCTGCCAAGAAGGGTGAGAGGGGCTTGCCCATTGCTAAACCTGAAGTTTGACGGAAATATTTTTTCTGGAACTGGAAGAAATTTTATTCTGTGCACAGTTTGGTGAATTTTATGTAGTCAACAGTATGTTTTTTGGCATAAGTAATACAAATGGCTAATCAAATATATACCTTTAGCTACTTTATTGCAAACATTATCTATATGTTGTTTCCAGTCTAGTTTATCTACACATATCCCAAGAAATGGATGACTTTCTGTAATTTCATATTTATCTAATTTTGCTTGAAAGTGTTGAATATTACTCCAGTGTTGTAGTTCAAACTTGATTAAGCAGTTTTACTGATATTAGTAGAAAGATTTAAGCTGTCAAAGTATTAAAAAACCTGATTTGCAGTAGCACTGATTGAACCGCTCAGTTCAGACTGTGATTTGCTCCAGCATATGGTGGTACTATCATCTGCATAGGTAATAGTTTTGCTGTTTACTGGGTTAGTGATATATAAACTAGGAACAGGAATGGCCCTAGTACTGAGTCCTGAGGTACTCCACGGGGGGGCTTGTTAGTTTAAGGGCGCTCAACTTCATGGTCATCAACACCCTTAAAAAATAGTTCATGACAACAGCCAGATATAAACTTCAATAAAAAATAAAATTACTACTAAAGAAAGAAAGTATATAAATGTACAAAAGAGTGGCAAAAGCCAAAATTGATACTAAGCTCTAAATATGTCAAAAGACTATAAAATTAGGTATATAAAGCATCAGATCCTCCAACTCATGTCACACACTGCTAAAAACCTAAAAACTCTTTCAACCGCTATTTTTTTGTCTGCCAAGACCTCTGCAAGTCTGGCAGGCAGCCTCACAGGGTCTCAAAGGTATGCTAGAGAGGAACACTCTAGCAGCCTGTGACGAACTGACAGAAGGTTGTCACACAAAGGACATAGAGGGGCAGGGTCCCTTTTAAATAGGTAACCATGTGAAAAATTGCAGTGGCTAATTCGTAACCAAGCTAAGCTAACCTCCTCACAGTGAGATATGTGACAGAAAGTTACCCAGGTTATCGGAAGTTCTTTCACTTCTGTAAGCTTATTACCGCGGAGAGCTAACCACTCTTTGTGCCAGCACGACAGGACCGCTCTCCACACTTCAAGCCTAAAGTCTTCCAACGTAACACATGTGATGTTAATACTGGGTTCTGTAGTTGCTGTCTTTACTGCTAAATCTGCCATTTCATTCCCCGGCAAACCTAAATGACCAGGAATCCATGCACACACCACGTCAACACCAGAAGCATGTAAAGCATGGAGGGCATACTGGATAAGTTGTACAATAGGCTGGGTGTTGTACAGCGCATGAATGCCCTAAAATGCACTAAGAGAATCGCTCAAAATCAGGCAGTCACCTAACTTATGATGGTGCATGTATAAAACGGCCCAGCAAATTGCATACAGCTGTGCAGTAAAAATGGAAGTGCTATTAGGAAGACCTAACGTATGTGGTTCGGTTCCATAAACATAAGCACATCCAACAGTGCTGGTGCTCTTGGATCCATCAGTGTAAATAGAACGACAGTCAGGGTAGCCTGACAAAAATTCTAAGAAACACATGTGGATACTTGAAATAGGCATCATGGACTTCTGGTGTATGATCATCCCAAGTTCTACATGGGGCGTGCCAGATAGCCAAGGGGGGTAGAGCTTCTCACCTTTGGGAAACATCTTTGGCATTTTAATTCCAAGCTTCCTTAGAAGCTCCTGGATACGAAAACCAGCTGGTTGAGGACTAAGCATGCTTTTCGTATCGCTGGCTTAGCGTGGTGGTGAAAAAAGAAGCGAACATTGGGTGCTTAGGCATACATCTAAGTGCACAACCATAATTTGCCAAGAGGATCTCTCGCGGATATTGCAGAGGCAGTTCTTGGACTCTGTGTAAAGGCTCAATACTGGGCTTGTTGGAAAAGTTCCTATTGCCATGCGGATGCCCCTATTATGGACCTTGTCTAATGTTCTCAGCGCAGATGGTCATGCTGACGAATAAACAATACACCCATAGTCTAGTTTAGATTGGACTAGTGCATGATACATACGCAACAAAATTGTCTGATCCGCTCCCCACAATTTGCCATTTAGTACCCGCAAGATATTCAGGGAATGGTCACTTCGTGCTCTTAGTTGTGCTATATGAGATGACCAACTAAACTTCCTATCCAAGATCAACCACAGGAAGCACACTTCATCTGTGAAGGGGAGTAAATCTGGACCAAAACGGAGCGAAGGTGGTAATCATCTCCTATGGCACCAGAAATTAATGCAGATTGACTTCTCAGTTGAGAAACGAAGCCATTTTTGGAGCTCCATTCTCGTTGATTCTCCAAACATTGCTGAAGGCGTCATTGTAAGAACACTGTGCACTGAGAAGTACAATAGACAGCGAAGTCGTCTACGAATAGGCATGACAAAACTCCAGGTGGAACACATTTCCAGATGGAGTTAATTGCTATAGCAAAAAGCGTGACACTTAGTACTGAACTCTGAAGTACTCCCTCCTCCTGAGCAAAAGAATTTGAAAAAACCAAGCCAACCTTTACTCAGAAAAAGTGGTCTTTCTTGAACTCCTGAAGGAACAATGGTAGGCATCCACGTATGTGCCAGGTATACAGGGAGCATAGAATACCTGCTTGCCAGCACATATCATAAGCCTTCTCAAGATCGAAAAATTTGCCAATGGTTTGAACAGTTCTGCAAAATCCGTTTATTATCTCTGTGTCGATATTGGCACAAGATGGTCTGCAGTTGAATGGCGTCATCGAAAACCACACTGGATGTTAGTCAGCAAGTTACGACTTTCTAACCACCATACCAATCGTCCATTGATCATGCGTTCCATCACCTTGCAAACACAACTGGTGAGGGAAATAGGACAGTAGCTGGAGGGAAGATGACAGTCTTTTCCAGCCTTCAAAATAGGAATAATGGTGGCCTCCTGCCAATTTTCGATAACTATACTGTCAACCCAAACACGATTATAAAACTAGAGGAGAAATGTCGTACCTTCAGGAAAGAGCTGTTGTAACATTTGTACATGGATACCTTCTGGTCCTGGTGCTGATATTCACGAACATGAAAGAGTGTTCTAGCTCTGCCACGGTGAAAAGGCGATTGTAATCTTCTATGTTTCTAGAACGAAACGCGAAGCCTTGAGATTCCACCTAACTTTTAATTGGAAGAAACTCACGGGAGTGCTTATCCAAGCTAGACACTTGAGTGAAAACACTGCCAAATGTGTTGGCCACAGCAAATGAATCAGCAACAGCTCTTGTGGCTGTTTTCAGTCCCGCTATGGGTATATGGGTCGATTTAGCTGCAACATGCCTTAACCTATCCCACACAACCGAGGAAGGTGTATGTCAGTTAAATGAAGCTACAAATTTACTCCATGATGTCTTTTTGCTATCCTTAATGACTTGTCTGGACCTGACACGCATTTTCTTGTATAGGTTTAGGTTATCCAATACAGGGTGACGTAAATCCCTGAGAGCACGCCTTCGAGCACGAATGGCATTCCAACATTCATCTGTCCATCAAGGGATGGGAAATCGATGGGGGTGGGAAGTTTACTGTGGAATTTCTAAATCAATGTGCAACAAGTCATGGGACGGAGGCAAATGTAAGTTGCAAATGGTGAACTATATATCTTCCTTTCATAGAAGTTTGAAAACAGTGTTGTTGTAATTAATTTAATTTAAAAGGTGAGTTAATTAATAACACTGAACAAAACTTACAAAATATTTTTCCGGGACGCGTTTCGAAGGTTAACTTTCCTCCATTATCAACCGGACAATAACCGGGTTTCCATGGTGTTTCATGGTGCGGATGGTGATGTTTCTTCTGGTAACGGTTCAATGAACTTACTGAAAATGTCACTCTGAGGAATGTCGAAATTAAATACTCGGTTTCTATTTTTTAAAATAAAGATTTGTTCCCATGTGGACAGTTCTTATTTTCCGGTTATGTGTTTGAGAAGTTTCGGTTCTAGCTTTATGTCATGATTTTTTGTCCAAAAGTGAAATGCAACCGCTGATTTTTCTAATTGTTTACTCTTAATGTTTCTAAGTATTCCTTGGATCTGATTTCTAAATTTCTTTTGGTTTTTCCTATGTATATTTCATTACAATCACTGCATTCAATTTGGTATATACCAGATTTTTTGTTAGGTGGAATAGCATCTTTGATGTTTGAAAGTAGTAGGTTTTTTATGGAGTAATGGTTTACTGGTGCTAACTGAATGTTGTATTCCTTAAACACTTTTTAAATTTATCAAAGGCCCATGGATATGTGAATTTTTTGAATATCATTTTTGTTTCTGCTGCTATGAGAGTTGTAGTTTCTTTTAATAATTTTTTCTTTTCTGCTCGTTTTACCTTTTTATCTACTAATTCTTTGGGTAAGCCTTTTTTTTGTGCTATTTCAATTATTTTGTAATATTCTGTTTTATATTCTTCTGCTGAAAGAGGGATGTTCACCAATCTATGTGTTAAACTATTGAAAATTGCTTGTTTGTGGCTTCTTGGATTGTAACTATTAGCTTTTATGTAGATGTCTGTCTGCGTTGGTTTTCTGTGAATACCGAAATTTATTCTATCCTTGTTTTTGATTAATTTTAGATCTAAAAATGGTAATTTATTATCTTTTTCTACCTCCACTGTGAAATTTATACTTTTGTCCTGTATGTTCAGAAGTTTTAATGCGTCACTGATGTGTCTTTTTGGAACTATTGCAAATATGTCATCTACATATCGCTGCCAGAATTTGAACATTCACAGGAAACCTTTTGTGATCCTTATTTCCAATGAACTCATGTAAATATCTGCTAAGAATGGCGAGAGAGGGTTGCCCATTGCTAAACCTGAAGTTTGACGGAAATACTTTGTTTGGAACTGGAAGAAATTTTGTTCTGTGCATAATTTGGTGAGTTCTATGTATTCTGCAATTTCTGAGGATGACATTCCAAGTGATTTGAGCCAATTTTTGATCAGTGATGGGAGTTTTTCTATTGGTATTGTAACTTTGGTGTGGGTGTAAAGTAAATACGACAGATGTAGTCTAGATAAAGAAACACTTTTATTTCCGTAAACAGTAACTTGTACACTCGTTGTAACAGCAAGAAAGTCTTTTCCGATTCTCCAACAGCACGGCTCCGAACTCGTAACACAAAGAACTAACTCTTCTCCGTCGGCACAACTCTCCACATCGTCTGTCCGTCTCCGTCGGCCCGACTACTCAACCTTCACATACGTCTGACTCACTCTTCTCACACTTTACCGCTATTTATATCTCCCAGGCACTATTCTGGAAGCTTCAGGAACGTTCACTTATTGCGGTGATATACAAAGTAGAAGATTCCAGTAGCCTCTATCCTTTTCTCTCTTTCGGCAAGCGCCCCAACAATGCGGCCATTCTCTGTCTCTTTCCTTCGGCTCCTTTGCGGTAGCGCCGACAATAATGCGATGGGTGACACTGCTGCTGTCGGCAATTAGATGCGGCGGGCGCGGTGACACTGCTCCCTCCTCAGAGCTGGTCGTCCCGACCAGCACTATCGCTGCGGCATCTCCCTTGCGCCCCGGTGGATTAACCCATCGAACCTCTTCTCCAGGAGGCACGATCCTAGGTATCGCTGTTGGATAGTGTCCCTTGGTCCAGGTAGGACGATGTATGCCATCTTGCTTCGAAATTCTGCAACAGTACCGCCGGTCTTGACGGTCCCTCGTCCAGTTGTCCTTCTTCCTGGTGTGTTGACGGGCCATCCTGCGCACTTGGAAACGGCTCACTGGGTACCATGTCCGCCGACCTCTCTGGCGCACCTTCGCAGCCACCTTGCTTCCGATGGGTCCGGCAACAAACCCCACCACATCCGCGCGAGTCGCGTCCACCGCTGCACTCGTGTTCACTCGTGCTCGGCACGGCCTCTCCTGTATCCTGCCGTCCACGATGATGTCCACCATTCTTCCGTTCACAGCACTATGCGTCAGGTGATTGGATGGCTCCGACGGTCCCCCCATGTCACACGCCAAGTCGGTTCTCGCGTCTTGCTCGTTTGCTTGTGCGCTTCCCTGCTGATCGTCCTGCACGTCGTATCCTGGTTGGTTACGTACCCGACACACTCCTCCAGAGGATCCTCGACGACGTCTCTGAACTGCCCCTTTGTCTTCCCCGAGACGTACACTTTCGTTATCTGAAACGGGCGCAACTGTCGCCTCGGCCACTAGGTGCTCCCTCCCCGGGTCTGTGCTATTCCGTCTGCCCCTGGCATCCAGTACTTTGACGCTCTCGTCAACTCTTACTACCAGGGCGCCAAGACGTTCCCCGTCGTCCTCCACGACGTCCACATGCTGGCAGAGGTCTTCCACCTTTTCGCCGAATTCTTCCACGCCTTCCGTCACGCCAATCAGTTCGCCGAGTTGTTCCACGTCTTCCGTCATGCCAATCAGTTCGCCGAGTTGTTCCACGTCTTCCGTCACGCCAATCAGTTCGCCGAGTTGTTCCACGTCTTCCGTCACGCCAATCAGTTCGCCGAGTTGTTCCACGTCTTCCGTCACGCCAATCAGTTCGCCGAGTTGTTTCACGTCTTCCTTCACATCATCTGAAACGGGCGCAACTGTCGCCTCGGCCACTAGGTGCTCCCTCCCCGGCTCCGCGCTATTCCGTCTGCCCCTGGCATCCAGTACTTTGACGCTCTCGTCAACTCTTACTACCAGGGCGCCAAGACGTTCCCCGTCGTCCTCCACGACGTCCACGTGCTGGCAGAGGTCTACCACCTTTTCGCCGAGTTCTTCCACGTCTTCCGTCACGCCAATCAGTTCACCGAGTTGTTCCATCTTCATCTCTTTCAGCTCGGCAGCGAGGTTGTCGTTAGACGTTTCCATTTTGGCAGCGAGGTTATCGTTTGCCATCTTCATCTCTTTCAGCTCGGCAGCGAGGTTGTCGTATGACGTTTCCATTTTGGCAGCGAGGTTGTCGTTTGCCGTCTTCATTTCTTTCAGCTCGGCGAATAATTCTTTCATCATTGCCATCATCCTGGTTTCCGAATCTCCCTCCATCTTGGTTCTAACGTTGCAACTTCTAACGACGAAGTAACGAAACTAGAAGCAATTCGACGAATCCCACTTCTGACACCAGTGTGACTTTTGGTGTGGGTGTAAAGCAAAGTAGACAGATGTAGTCGAGATAAACACTTTTATTTCCGTAAACAGTAACTTTGTACACTCGTTGCAACAACAAGAAAGTCTTTTCCGATTCTCCAACAGCACGGCTCCGAACTCGTAACACAAAGAACTGTTCCTTCTCCTTGGTGTGACTCCTCGACGCTTCGCATACGTCTCTTCTTTCCGTCGGCACGACTACTCCACATCGTCTGTCCGTCTCCGTCGGCCCGACTACTCAACCTTCACATACGTCTGACTCACTCTTCTCACACTTTACCGCTATTTATATCTCCCAGGCACTATTCTGGAAGCTTCAGGAACGTTCACTTATTGCGGTGATATACAAAGTAGAAGATTCCAGTAGCCTCTATCCTTTTCTGTCTTTCGGCAAGCGCCCCAACAATGCGGCCATTCTCTGTCTCTTTCCTTCGGCTCCTTTGCGGTAGCGCCGACAATAATGCGATGGGTGACACTGCTGCTGTCGGCAATTAGATGCGGCGGGCGCGGTGACAGTATACTGGGAAATAGTGACTTTACGTCAAAGGAGACAAGGGTGTCCTCTTCTGTTAATTTGAAATCTTTGATGTGTTCTATTAGTTCATAACTGTTTCTTATACTTAAACTTTCGAATTTAGGAAATGAATTAAATTTATTAGATAGCCATTTTGCTAGTTTGTAAGTTGGTGAATCTATGCTGCTAATTATGGGTCTCATAGTGATGTCTGGCTTGTGTATTTTGGGTAAACCATAGAGTCTAGGCACGGTTGGATTATTTGGTTTAATTGCATATTTGTTTGGTATTATGCTTGAATTTTGTATAGCTTTTTCAAAGGTTTGAACACAAGTGGTTAGCGGGTTTTTGCTGATTTTTTCGTAGTTACTATCATTTAGCATTGTTTCCAGTTTTTCTATGTAATTTGATTTATTCATTATTACTATTTTGTTCCCTTTGTCTGCCTTAGTGTATACTACGTTTTTATGTTTTAAAGAATGGATAAGATTTCGTTTATTTTTGTGACTTGATCTGTATTTTAATTCTTCTAGAATCTTTTTGCACTGGGTTTTTACCGAATTTTGTGTAGATAATGGTAAACACTGTGTTGAAATATTTATGTCTGCTATATAGTCTTCAATTTCCGTAGAAAAATGGACGCACGTTTTTAAACCTTGATTTAAAAGGTTAATTTCTTCTTTGGAGAATTCATGATCAGAAAGATTAACCGAATTACCCTCTTCTGGTGTAACAACACACCATACTGGGTTGTGAGGTACTCCACAATATACTATTCCCTATTTAGATTTAACTCTGTTGACTTGACTGTGACTTTCATGTTTGATTTGCGTAACTGTTTTTGGTTTGAAAGGTAGGAAGCAATAAGTTATTGGCTATCCCACATACACCATAATGTTCCAACTTTTGTAACAATATGTTATGTTGAGCACAGACAAAGCCCTTAGACAAATCCAGAAACATTCCTACAACTTTACTCTTTTCATCTGGTTGACTTATAACTTCATGCACTACATCTACAGCTGCAAATACAGTTGATCTGCCCGCTTGGAATCCAAGGTATGGTATTAACAATAACGAAGTTGTACAACCTCTTTAGTATAATTTTCTCATACAGTTTACCCAGAGTAGATGTTGGTACAATTGGTCTGTAGTTTAGTATCTCTTTTGTTCCCCTTTTTTTTTTATATTGGTCTAACAATGCTCAACTTTAAGCAGTCCGGAAATCTCCCATTATTTATTGACTCATTTATCAAGTATGTTATGATATCTCCTAACTTATTTTTACAATCATTCAGAAGCCGCCATGTGGTTGCTTATTTTTTAAATTGTTTATTTCCTTAATTATTTCTTCCTTAGTGGTATTCTACCAATAAACTGATTTGACAGTCGAATTCCTACTGTTCAAAAATGTATCACCCTTTTTATTAATAGGGCTCAGAAGTTCATGCCCTAAAAAACACTGAAATATGTGTGCAAATATGCTCTTAAAAACTTGAAAATATGTCAAGAAATGTGCACCATTTAAGTAAAACAATTAATGGCCCTTTGCAGTAGATAAGACAAGTTAGTATAGATAATAAATAAAGTTACCTTATTCCCTAGAGGTTGAAGCAGATTGCAGTTCACAACCAACACTTTGCACAAATTTTCAACTGTAAAACATTGTATGTTGTCTCGCAAACCACTTTTGTAACGTGAAAAACTGCTCTCCACGTCACAATATGTTATCGGGGCATATTTAAATGATGAACTGAGGGTGGGAGTCAGGTCCCTTGGTATGACAGATGGTTTTCTTTCGAGGATGTCTCGAATATCGCACATCTGTTTATAACCAGAATTTTTTGAAATTACATAATTTACTTTCTCTTTCACTTTTTGTCCTAAGCTACCAAGAGCTGAATTTAGATCACAAGACAGTAAGTGATTCATGCAAAGGAGATCCTACAGCTTCTTCCAATGCTGTTATGGCTGTTGGTAAGAAAGAAAAATGGGCAGATATGAAACAAATATCCTCTTTTAACCCAGTGCCTGACAGAATATTTGGCACAGTTTCTATTAATGAGATCTTTCAAGTCCAATGAATTAACAACCTCTTCGACTATTTCTATGTGCTCAGCATAATATAAAACTGCATCGACCCATGTTCCCCATCGAGTTAACACTGGTGCAGGAGGAAATCGGGTATTAGGTGCTGTTGATCTAAACAACTTAACTCTTTTAGGAGATTTAACAAAAATTCTCTTTGTACTGGACACAAATCTGTCTACCAATGGGAAAGAATCGCGCATTGTCTCAGAAATGCGATGGAGAGCGTGTGCCAAACAAGTTATATCAATTAAGTTAGGAAAAATAACTTTCAGAGTTTGTCCTGATTTTACCATATAAAGACCTGCATCAGTAACAAATAAAAGTAACTGGTCGTATTTGATTCCACATGGCCATAGTAATTTCAAAGAGTCCATCACAAATAGGGTGACAGTTACATTGTGAGTGACCGCATTATATTAGCAATAGAACGGCGTTCAGAATCGGGGATTTCATCAACAGACAACCACACAAACTGATCCGCTAATTCATTTTGTATATTTGACAATACGTTATTGTAACAATGTCCTACATACGTCTTATGCAGTGTGCTTTCTTCAGGCACATGTTGAGTATACTTAGCAAGAAAGTTTTTAAATGTCGGATTATTAATTTTGAACAAAGGAATATCAGCAGCTAAACATGCTTGCACACGTCATAGGAAAATTCAGTAACCCTACCTCCTAAACCTGTTTTTGAACAGCTCCTTTGTTTGTGAGCTTTCTCATTAAATTCTCCTTATGTTTTGCTGTGTTTATGTGCTGAACTATTTGAAATCTTTTCTCACTCCCTACATTTTTCTCACACGCTGCACAAAGCAGTACCCTATTATCTGTAGATATTAAGTCACCCGAAAACTCTTTCTGTAAATTAATTACTCTAGCACTCGAAATTGCTTTTCTTTTCGACATTTGAAGAGCTTTTTAACATTTTATGCACCTAATTTAATTTGGTGGGAACCAGTTCACAACACTGTTACGTTTGAAGACCATGACACAACTATTGGTGGGCAGACAAGCGGTGCCATAATCGTGCTGCTCAAAACATTGACCTGCACTTTATCTTTGTTAATATAAACCTCTCAGATGACGCACTGATTACTATCTAAGCACATACATATAATGAAAGGATGGAAATGGGATTCACTGCATGACATGTCTCAACATTAGTTCTTGCCACCACACGAGTTGCATCATGTGCAATACTACCAATTTGAAAAATATTATACAGCTGGAAAAATAATAAAAACCCATAAAAATCATTAAAATATGCAATATAGGTGCTATAATATTGAAATCTTCGTGAGTTGATCCATAATGTGCAATACTACCAATATATAAAATATTATCCAGATAGAAAAAAAAAATAAAAACCCATAAAAATCGTTAAAATATGCAATATAGGGACTATAATATTGAAATATTATGCATTTATCAAAATCAAGAAAATATGCAGTTATATGCACCATAAAATCATGTCCAAATAACTGAAAATTCCATAATTCGTGCACATAATGTTGTTGTTAGCTAATGCTGGATTTCTGACAATGAAGTCATTAATCCTCTTGCTCTCCAATATTTTTCACTGATGGATGGGGCACTAGAAGTGGACGGGCATATTTGAAGGTGGTCTCGGTCCATTTCCTCTTGCAGATCACATAGAGGACAGAGTGGTGAAGAATATATCCCAATTCTGTTTATTTGTTTTGTCAGACAATCATGTCCTGTAGTCAACCTGAAGGTTGCAACTGCTGTTTTTCGAGGATACTCCAGGAATCACTTTGAATGTTTGGTAGTTCCCATCTTTTATTCTTTGATTTTTCATAGTAATATTTTGCAATAATTTTTTTGAATTCAGAGTTGACTAATCTTTTAGCTACATAAAATGGTAAATTAACTATAGATTTTTGTATACCGGTGGTACCCTTTTTTGCAAGAAAATCAGCTTTCTCATTACCACTCAGTCCACAGTGAGCCGGTATCCATTGGAAGACTAGGTGTTTTTGAAGTGCTGTTAGATGGCTAAGCATCTTCCAACATTCTATAATAGTTTGGTTTTTTGGTGACAACTTGGAAGTAATTGCTATAATTGCTGCCCTGGAATCTGAGAGAATAACTGCTTGCTGAAAATGTGAAATTCTGTACAAAAGATTTTGTAGGGCCATTCGAATTGCTTCAATTTCTCCATCAAAGTTAGTAATTCCATAACTTAAAGATTTGTAATAGGAAAAGAGGTGACATGTGACTCCAGCACCTGCTCCATCTTGGTTTGATATCAATGATCCATCAGTATAAATATGGAGCCACTCATGTTCTGGAAATCTAGTATGGATTGTCTCTAATGCCAATAATTTTAGAACACTAGTTGGAGTACCACTTTTTTTAACTTCCTCTGTCAGGTGTAAATAATATGTGATGTCTAATGTATGTGTTGGATTGACTTTAGATATGAAGTTTTCCTTTGAATTAGGAAGGTGTACATCCTTCTTGATGTCTTGAATTTTGGAAAGAAAGCTCTCCTGACTCTTTAGTGTATCTGTAAAATTTCTCTGGGAGTCTGATCAACTTTTCGTGTTGAATAAGAGCCGCTTTTTCTATTTCATATAATGTAAAAGCATACATTTTTAACCGCTATGAAAAAAACATGCAAATGCATGAACTTCCTAGCCCTATTTATTAAACATATTTGCAATGACGCTAGGGCCTCTGTCAGATATTCCTGTGGAATTTGGTTCATATTGTCACAGTCAGATTTAACCCCCCCTTATACATTTTATAATGTTCCATGTTGTTTTAGAAATGTTATCTGATTTATTTATACGCTCAGAATATTCACTCACTGTGAGATCCCTTAGTTTGTTTTGATAAAGATTTTAGTATTTATAGTGACGAAAGCCAACCTCCCAAGCAAGCAGGATTCTGCGCAAGTTTCAGCACAACAGATTACCTGCAAACCATAAACCGATTGATAGAGAAGTCAGAAGAATTTAACTTACCATTGTATCTAGGTTTTGTGGACTACAGCAAAGCTTTTGACTCGATTGAACACAGAAGCATTCTGCAGGCCTTGTCCACACAGGGAGTGGAAGACAAATACATTTGTTTATTGAACAATATCTATAGACAGAACTTTGCGAAGGTAAGAACAGAAGTAGAAGGCCAACCATTTCATCTAGAATGCAGAGTACGACAAGGCAACCCAATCTCTCCCAAACTTTTTACGGACGTGATGGAGAATGTATACATAGAAATGAAGTGGAGCAAGCAACAGGAATAAATATAGATAGAAGTCACCTAACAGACCTAAGATTTGCCGATGACATAGTCCTGTTCGCGGAAACACCAGAAGAACTTCAGTGAATGCTCCAACAACTCTGCACACAAAGTAAAACCATAGGACTGTCTATGAACATGACAAAAACACAGATGATGACAAACAGACAGGAGATCCCATCTCAATCGAAGGAGCAACGCTACCATATACAACAGAATACACTTACCTAGGCCAACTAATCTCCTTCAAAGACAAGACAGAAAAAGAAATAAGAAGAATTTCCTTAGCTTGGAGATCCTTCTGGTCCCTCTAGTTCATACTCCTCGACAAGACAATCAACAGAGGACTCAAATTCAAAACACTAGAAACCTGCTTCTACCCAACTCTACTATATGGGTGCCAAACATGGTCGACAACAGCTAGACACTAGCTAGACAGGCACTACAAATATGCCAAAGAAAGATGGAAGTAAAAATATTTGGAATACCTAAGAGAGACAGAGTTTCCGAGTTCTGTCCCAAATGTCTTAAACAAAAAATGTCACACAGAGAGCAAACAGGCTTAAATGGAAGTGGGGAGGCCACATCGTGTGGATGAAAGACAAAAGATGGACATACATAGCCACCATGTGGGACCCACACACAGGAGACCAACGCAGAGGCAGACCAAGAAAGAGGTGGGCAGACTTCTACACAACACAAGCAGGTCAGCAATGGTCCAGCATAGCACGAAGCAAAGGAACATGGAGAATAGTAGGAAGTTGACTACAAAATACAGTGCCAACCTTCAAATAACATACCAAGTTGACTCAAAGTGATAGTGGAATCAACCTAAACCAGACAGAAGCACTAGACACAACCTAATGCAGAGTAGCTCCAGTGTTAGTGAAACAGAGCTACCTTCTAGCAGGTAGCCTTTGCCCTTCAAGGGACACATTAGGCTATTATTGTTATTATAGGTCTCACATCCAGCGTGTTTATACCAGTAGTGCTTATCTTAAACTTTTTCTGCAAGTTTTACTATTTCACTAGTTAATTGAGTACGTCTTTTTTTTTTCTGGTAGTATAAGGATAGCAATTATTCAAGTACATTATATATTTTATAAGAATGATATGGCATGGAAAAGATATCTATTGAAATTGTGCCAAAGATTCTCATATCCTCGTAGAAGAAATCCAAGTGAATTGCTGTGCTGACATTCTTGAAAACAATGAAAATAATACTGATTTCCTTGAAATGTAATTGGATTGGCCAGTATGGTCCAGAGACTAAGCAAGAATCCACTTTTTGGAAGAGCCCCAATTCCCAAGGAGGAATAAGCCGTACATGAGTAAATCATAATGCAAAGCAGTTATGGGTTTTTATTTTTTTGTCCCCCATATTTGGGGGTAATATGTTGTTGTTTTCTAGTGCCATGCATCTGGCAATGAAGCCATTAGCATTCGTGCTTTCCAATACTTTTGAACTGTAGTTTCTTCTGATCTTAATGGTTCACAGGTCTTCAAGTGGTCTTCATTCATTTCTGCTGGATCGTTACACAGGACACATATCGGTGAGGCTGAGATACCTATTCTGTAGAGATGACTTGCTAAGCAATCATGATTTGTCAATAGTCGGAAGGCTGCAACCGCTGTTTTCCGTGGTCTCTGGGGGATTATATCTGGGTTGGAAAGTAGTGTAATCCACTTTTTATCTTTGGCATTTGGCATTGGCTGAAGTATTTTCTCTCTCCCCCTCTCCTTTTCTTCCTTTCTGTGAAGTGTTTGAGCATGAGCTCTGTTTCTTTATTGTTACACCTTGTGTTACCTGAAAAGCTGTGTATGTAATGCATTATTAGATAGAAGCATGCAAAATAATTGACTTTAAAAGTTAGGCATCTTTAAAATATATGTGACAGAAAATATGAAGTTATTTTATCAAATTATTATGAACTAGAAACATTTTTTCCATGCTTGGGAAAGAATGAAAGACACTCAGGATGAAACTTTAGTACAAAATGGAAATATATATTTGTAAGGAAAAGCTTTATCCACTTTAAAGACAAATCTTTTCTGTTTTTTGTTTCTCAGCAAATGATCCTAGCCAGCTGGATTACATCACACTCCTAACAGCAGAAGATGATCTAGCTGCACTAGAAGGATTACAGTTTTCTGGAGAAATGACCCAGGTGACTAATGGTATGCACTCATTTGCAAAAAATAAATGAAAGAGAAGTGTTGAAACCTAAATTTCCAAAACTTACATTTGGAGGGACACATGGTGAAGTATGTAAAATTTTCTCCTACTTCACAAGTGTGGTAATAGATATAAAAATTTAATTTTCTTGTAGTTTTCAAATTGCACAAAATGCTTGAAGTTCTTAACTTTTAAAATAACAGCAATAGGTAATATTATTTTATATTTCAGAATTGTTTCATCTTTACATTCAACTTTATTTTGGGTTGTTCAAAATTTAACCACAGTATGATGCATCATTTTTATCATCTGTTCTGATAATCGTGTACTTCAGAGCTACTAATTATTACATTGGGATACTCTTTTCTTCTTATTCTTCTATTCTTTTGTAATACGAAATCTGCACACCCAAGTAGTCTTGGTATAATAATCTCTTGAGAGAACAGTAATCATATGGAAAACTGGTTAACTTTGATGATCAGTAATACGTGATTTCGCAGAAACATACATTTGGTTTTTTGATCACATAAGTAAATCCTCTAGGCATTACTTCAAGTTGTCTAACAAAGAAACTATACTCGTACCACCTTAATGCAGGGAACTAGGGCTCCTGATGAAGGCCATGGAGAATTAAGTGGTTGAAAGCTCGAATTTTATAAATTTGATGTGGCTGATCACCCGAGAAGCAATTACACTGGTCAACAATGAAAATGTTAAATAAATAATTTCTGTTGATTCTTACGTATTTGTATGTGCCAAATCCAAAAATCAAGTTAGAAATGCTCCATCACCCACCAATTTTCTGTAATATTAAAAAAACTGTTATGATTATTAGCATAGGGTGGTAAATGTGCTGATTAAAAGAAAGTACTTTTATCTTCTTAGGTCAACAAATACGGCAACAAAGACATATTTGCTTTAGGTGATTGTTGTCTGTGACTTCTGGAATGACAATGTCCAACAAGAGCCTCTCCAAAACTGCTTTTACTGTCCAGGTGAATGTTTACTCCGACAGCATACAAGGAAGGTTTTTTGCAGATACAAACTGTCCTGCATAATTGCCAAAAGAGCAGGAGCTAATCCTGTGTGTTCTCAGTTGTAAATTAACAAGTGCACTGTTTCTAATAGTGTGTTTTCTTAAGCATTGGGAATTAAGAGGATAATGTCTCGCAAATGTGTAAATGACAAAAACAATTTTTGTTACATTTGTGGTGAGCTCACTTTAAAAGCACAGAGGCAAAATTTGACTTCTCGAATTAAAAGAGCTTATGAGTGTTATTTTGACAATAAAATTGATGAGAATAAGTTTTGGGCTCCAGAAATCTGTTGTGCCAAATGTACAACACTATTAACCGGCTGGTTAAAAGGGAACCGTCATATGCCTTTTGCAGTTCCTATGATATGGCGGGAACCTTAGGATCATATAACAGACTGCTACTTCTGCTCAACAAATATATCTGGAATAAGTTCCAAATCCAAACACTGTTAAATATCCATCTTTGGAACCAGCAATTCAACCAGTGCCTCTTGGGCCAGGCCTTCCAGTACCAACTCCACCAGATGGCAGTAATATGACTGAAGATTTTGAAAGTGTTGATGACATCAGTGAATTACAATAAAGTGACCCAGATTTTGTGGAAGGAGTTACCATAAACAAGCTGCACTTATTAACCAAGGAGGATCTAAATGATTTGGTTCGTGATCTCGGGTTATCTAAAAGTAAAGCCGAGTTACTTGCTTCAAAATTGAAAGGCTGGCATCTCCTGCAGGATGGCACCAAAATAACTTCTTTTCGTCGACACCAGAAGGAATTGGAGCACTTATTTTCTAAACAGGAGGATCTAGTGTTCTGTAATGATGTTGATTCTTTGATGGAGTCCCTGGATGTTCAACATAAGCCTGAAGATTGGCGCTTGTACATTGACTCTTTGAAAACAAGCTTGAAAGGAGTCTTGCTACATAATGGAAACAAGTTTCCATGTATTCCTATAGCCCATGCTGTTGGTATGAAGGAGAGTTATGTGAACATGCAACTCTTGCTATGCAGTATCCGATATGATGACTACTCATGGCAGATATGTGCAGATTTTAAAGTGATAGCTATCTTACTTGGATTACAACTTGGTTATACAAAATTTTGCTGTTTCTGGTGCATGTGGGATAGTAGACACAAAAGCAATCATTATGTTAAAAGAAGTTGGTCAAAGAGAAATTCATTCAACCCAGGACAGGCAAATGTTGTTCACAACCACTTGTAAGTGCTGACAAAATCTTATTACCTCCATTACACATCAAACTAGGTTTGTTTAAGAACTTTGTGAAAGCAATGGATCGTGATGGAAGTGCATTTCTGTTCCTGAAAACTAAGTTTCCAAAAATCAGTGAAGCAAAAATAAAAGAGGGAATATTTGTTGGCCCTCAAATTAGACAACTTATGAATGATTCGCAGTTTGAAAGCCTTTTAAATAAGCAAGAACGAGCTGCATGGTTCTCTTTCAAAAACATTGTCATAAACTTTCTCGGAAACCACAGGTATGAACATTATGCAGAACTTGTCAGTGAGCTGATTGAAAACTATAAGGTCATGGGATGTAATATGTCCTTGAAAATACACATGTTGGACTCCCATCTTGACTTCCTTCCTGAGAACCTCAGTGCTGTCAGCTCGCGAGAACATGGCAAGCATTTCCATCAGGACATCGCTAAAATGGAAAGATGCTACAAGGGAAAATGGACTCCAAATATGTTGGCAGACTACTGCTGGACACTCAAGAAATGTTCCTCAAGCAAAGTACAGTCTAAAGTCTAATTCACATACATTTTAGGTATGTAGAACATACTCAAGCTAAGGTGTTACACTATTAACAGTATAATTACAAGAAATCCCCTGTTAATGCAATTACTCAAAAACTGTAGGTGATGGAAAAGTTATGCTAAAATATTTGTAATCAACACACAAAATTAAGTAAGAATCACCCTTTATACTTCTTTTAACATTAAACAACTTAAATTTTGTTGACCAGTGTTATTAGTAACATTCGCCATGAAAGTTTTAAGTCTTACATATGTAATTTGTTTAGATTGTATAAGCAGTTATCATTGGAATATCTTTTCAGTAATAGTTTAAAAGTTTTGTCTTGTGCCAATTTAATATATGAAGAAAGTTTGTACATGATAATAACTAATCATATACAGAGTGTTTCAAAAAGTGCCTGATATTGCAACAGGAGTTGGGTTTGATCAAAACTAGAATAAATGTTTCTATAAACATATGTCTGGAAACAAATGTGTTGAGATATGAGCAATTTTACTTGAGTTGGGTATTCACTTCAGACAATGGACTTCATCCAAGTGAATCCTAGTGAACAAGTGAACATTTCACTATCACCAATGTTTAATAGAATGATTGTTGGGTAAATTACCACAAACACCAAATGCAGTCCCGATGATTTCTGCCATTCTCTCCTTTGCATGTTATGTCGATACTACTATAGGAGATGCTCCATGTTGTTACCATGCATTCTTACACATGCTTCAGCTCTTCTGTCAAAGAATCTTGAACTTTTTCGAATACACATGACTGTTCTCGGATTTGGACACATTCTTGGTCACATGCTCTTTAATGTATACACATTGTTGGGTTTGGCATACACCAATGTCTTTAAATCTCCGCATAGTCAGAAATCCAATGGATTGAAGTCCAGTGAATGAGGAGGCAATGCTGCTGCACCTCCTAGACCAATCCGACATCCATTGAATATTTAAGTATTGTTGCATGATGTGTAGAAAATGGGGTGGTGCACTGTCATGCATGCATTATCGTTTTACAAGCACAGTGTCCTCCAAATACATGGAGGAATTGATGATACACAGCACCTGTTAATCTGTTCCTATAATTCTGTCACCCACAATTCCTGCCCACACATTCAGATTAAAACTATCCTGATGTCTTGATTCCATGATTGTTCTGTCCACACACATGTGCTGTGGCAATTTAGCCAGTTTTGGTGAATCCTATCTCATCCGTAGGTAAAATATAGGCTGTAAATTGTCTTCAGCACTTTGGTGTAGAAGCCATTAACAGAATTGTGACCATGCAGTGGTCAGGTAATAATAATAATAATATTAATAATAATAATAATAATAATAATAATAATAATAATAATAATAATAGTAATAGTAATAGTAATAATAATAGTAATAGTAATAGTAATAGTAATAGTAATAGTAATAGTAATAATGATAATAATGATAATAATGATAATAATGATAATAATGATAATAATGATAATAATGATAATAATGATAATAATGATAATAATGATAATAATGATAATAATGATAATAATGATAATAATGATAATAATGATAATAATGATAATAATGATAATAATGATAATAATGATAATAATGATAATAATGATAATAATGATAATAATGATAATAATGATAATAATGATAATAATGATAATAATGATAATAATGATAATAATGATAATAATGATAATAATGATAATAATGATAATAATGATAATAATGATAATAATGATAATAATGATAATAATGATAATAATGATAATAATGATAATAATGATAATAATGATAATAATGATAATAATGATAATAATGATAATAATGATAATAATGATAATAATGATAATAATGATAATAATGATAATAATGATAATAATGATAATAATGATAATAATGATAATAATGATAATAATGATAATAATGATAATAATGATAATAATGATAATAATGATAATAATGATAATAATGATAATAATGATAATAATGATAATAATGATAATAATGATAATAATGATAATAATGATAATAATGATAATAATGATAATAATGATAATAATGATAATAATGATAATAATGATAATAATGATAATAATGATAATAATGATAATAATGATAATAATGATAATAATGATAATAATGATAATAATGATAATAATGATAATAATGATAATAATGATAATAATGATAATAATGATAATAATGATAATAATGATAATAATGATAATAATGATAATAATGATAATAATGATAATAATGATAATAATGATAATAATGATAATAATGATAATAATGATAATAATGATAATAATGATAATAATGATAATAATGATAATAATGATAATAATGATAATAATGATAATAATGATAATAATGATAATAATGATAATAATGATAATAATGATAATAATGATAATAATGATAATAATGATAATAATGATAATAATGATAATAATGATAATAATGATAATAATGATAATAATGATAATAATGATAATAATGATAATAATGATAATAATGATAATAATGATAATAATGATAATAATGATAATAATGATAATAATGATAATAATGATAATAATGATAATAATGATAATAATGATAATAATGATAATAATGATAATAATGATAATAATGATAATAATGATAATAATGATAATAATGATAATAATGATAATAATGATAATAATGATAATAATGATAATAATGATAATAATGATAATAATGATAATAATGATAATAATGATAATAATGATAATAATGATAATAATGATAATAATGATAATAATGATAATAATGATAATAATGATAATAATGATAATAATGATAATAATGATAATAATGATAATAATGATAATAATGATAATAATGATAATAATGATAATAATGATAATAATGATAATAATGATAATAATGATAATAATGATAATAATGATAATAATGATAATAATGATAATAATGATAATAATGATAATAATGATAATAATGATAATAATGATAATAATGATAATAATGATAATAATGATAATAATGATAATAATGATAATAATGATAATAATGATAATAATGATAATAATGATAATAATGATAATAATGATAATAATGATAATAATGATAATAATGATAATAATGATAATAATGATAATAATGATAATAATGATAATAATGATAATAATGATAACAATAACAATAACAATAACAATAACAATAACAATAACAATAACAATAACAATAACAATAACAATAACAATAACAATAACAATAACAATAACAATAACAATAACAATAACAATAACAATAACAATAACAATAACAATAACAATAACAATAACAATAACAATAACAATAACAATAACAATAACAATAACAATAACAATAACAATAACAATAACAATAACAATAACAATAACAATAACAATAACAATAACAATAACAATAACAATAACAATAACAATAACAATAACAATAACAATAACAATAACAATAACAATAACAATAACAATAACAATAACAATAACAATAACAATAACAATAACAATAACAATAACAATAACAATAACAATAACAATAACAATAACAATAACAATAACAATAACAATAACAATAACAATAACAATAACAATAACAATAACAATAACAATAACAATAACAATAACAATAACAATAACAATAACAATAACAATAACAATAACAATAACAATAACAATAACAATAACAATAACAATAACAATAACAATAACAATAACAATAACAATAACAATAACAATAACAATAACAATAACAATAACAATAACAATAACAATAACAATAACAATAACAATAACAATAACAATAACAATAACAATAACAATAACAATAACAATAACAATAACAATAACAATAACAATAACAATAACAATAACAATAACAATAACAATAACAATAACAATAACAATAACAATAACAATAACAATAACAATAACAATAACAATAACAATAACAATAACAATAACAATAACAATAACAATAACAATAACAATAACAATAACAATAACAATAACAATAACAATAACAATAACAATAACAATAACAATAACAATAACAATAACAATAACAATAACAATAACAATAACAATAACAATAACAATAACAATAACAATAACAATAACAATAACAATAACAATAACAATAACAATAACAATAACAATAACAATAACAATAACAATAACAATAACAATAACAATAACAATAACAATAACAATAACAATAACAATAACAATAACAATAACAATAACAATAACAATAACAATAACAATAACAATAACAATAACAATAACAATAACAATAACAATAACAATAACAATAACAATAACAATAACAATAACAATAACAATAACAATAACAATAACAATAACAATAACAATAACAATAACAATAACAATAACAATAACAATAACAATAACAATAACAATAACAATAACAATAACAATAACAATAACAATAACAATAACAATAACAATAACAATAACAATAACAATAACAATAACAATAACAATAACAATAACAATAACAATAACAATAACAATAACAATAACAATAACAATAACAATAACAATAACAATAACAATAACAATAACAATAACAATAACAATAACAATAACAATAACAATAACAATAACAATAACAATAACAATAACAATAACAATAACAATAACAATAACAATAACAATAACAATAACAATAACAATAACAATAACAATAACAATAACAATAACAATAACAATAACAATAACAATAACAATAACAATAACAATAACAATAACAATAACAATAACAATAACAATAACAATAACAATAACAATAACAATAACAATAACAATAACAATAACAATAACAATAACAATAACAATAACAATAACAATAACAATAACAATAACAATAACAATAACAATAACAATAACAATAACAATAACAATAACAATAACAATAACAATAACAATAACAATAACAATAACAATAACAATAACAATAACAATAACAATAACAATAACAATAACAATAACAATAACAATAACAATAACAATAACAATAACAATAACAATAACAATAACAATAACAATAACAATAACAATAACAATAACAATAACAATAACAATAACAATAACAATAACAATAACAATAACAATAACAATAACAATAACAATAACAATAACAATAACAATAACAATAACAATAACAATAACAATAACAATAACAATAACAATAACAATAACAATAACAATAACAATAACAATAACAATAACAATAACAATAACAATAACAATAACAATAACAATAACAATAACAATAACAATAACAATAACAATAACAATAACAATAACAATAACAATAACAATAACAATAACAATAACAATAACAATAACAATAACAATAACAATAACAATAACAATAACAATAACAATAACAATAACAATAACAATAACAATAACAATAACAATAACAATAACAATAACAATAACAATAACAATAACAATAACAATAACAATAACAATAACAATAACAATAACAATAACAATAACAATAACAATAACAATAACAATAACAATAACAATAACAATAACAATAACAATAACAATAACAATAACAATAACAATAACAATAACAATAACAATAACAATAACAATAACAATAACAATAACAATAACAATAACAATAACAATAACAATAACAATAACAATAACAATAACAATAACAATAACAATAACAATAACAATAACAATAACAATAACAATAACAATAACAATAACAATAACAATAACAATAACAATAACAATAACAATAACAATAACAATAACAATAACAATAACAATAACAATAACAATAACAATAACAATAACAATAACAATAACAATAACAATAACAATAACAATAACAATAACAATAACAATAACAATAACAATAACAATAACAATAACAATAACAATAACAATAACAATAACAATAACAATAACAATAACAATAACAATAACAATAACAATAACAATAACAATAACAATAACAATAACAATAACAATAACAATAACAATAACAATAACAATAACAATAACAATAACAATAACAATAACAATAACAATAACAATAACAATAACAATAACAATAACAATAACAATAACAATAACAATAACAATAACAATAACAATAACAATAACAATAACAATAACAATAACAATAACAATAACAATAACAATAACAATAACAATAACAATAACAATAACAATAACAATAACAATAACAATAACAATAACAATAACAATAACAATAACAATAACAATAACAATAACAATAACAATAACAATAACAATAACAATAACAATAACAATAACAATAACAATAATAATAATAATGCATTTATTGTCAATAGACTACAAGTAGTTTCTGACATTCTCAGTTCAATTACATTTGTACACTTTCATTACAATTATTCAGATTACATATCTACAATTTGCATTTACAATTAATATCTTATCACTATATTTACAATTCATCCATAGTATACAAGGCCTTGTTTATTAAGTAATTTCTGAGCTCCTTCTTAAAACCATTATTGGATTTAGCTTGTTTAATATAATTTGGTAACTTATTGTACAGTATTATTCCCATTACATTTGGATCTTTAATGCTACAATTCATTCTAAAACCCTGTCTGAAAAAATCACTATTGTTTCGAGTGTTATAGTGATGTATGTCACTGTTCCTTAGATTATCCTTCTTCCACACATAAATAACTACCCTATATACATATAATGAGAATACTGTAAAGATTTGCTTTTCCCTAAAGTATTGCTTACATGAGTCAGTATAGTTTAATTTATATATTATTCTAATTGCCTTCTTTTGCAGTTTCAATATTCTCTCCATATATATTTTTGCACTGCAACCCCAAATCTCAATTCCATACACCAAATGAGGGTATAAGACACCATAGTAGATCATTTTTAATTCTTTCTCTTCAAGAAGACTGGAAAAGTGCCTAAGTAAATACAACGATTTACTGATTTTACCACTGATATATTGAATGTGTTCCGACCATGTGAGCTTTTGATCTATTATAAGACCTAGGAAGGGCTGTTTACTTTCACAATGTATGTTGTAATCTGATAATTGTATCATGTTTGATTCATTATTTGAGTTACCTAGATTATACTGAATTAGCTTTGTTTTAGACATGTTACATTTTAAATTGTTTTCCTTAAAGTATTTAAACAGTGTTTCAATAGTTTGTGTCATTGTATTATTTAAGTCTTCAATGGAAGTGCCCCAACATACAGTTGTTGTATCATCTGCATATGAGATTGCTTTACTGTTCCCATTGTTGGGTATATCATTCACATACAGTATAAATAAGAGAGGGCCCATCACAGAACCCTGCGGAACCCCATACTTTACTGTTTTGAAACTGGATGTATTTTTTATTGTTAAATTCCCTTGTTTATGGTGTATTTGTGTTGCTTGTTTCCTGCCAATAAGGTATGAACTAATTAAATCTTTTGCTAGACCCCTAATTCCATATGCTTCTAACTTATTTAGTAGAATATTGTGATTAACATAATCAAACGCTTTTGTAAGGTCAAAGAATAATGTTGCAGTTTTTTCCTTGTTTTCTAAGTGCTTTACTATATTATTTGTGCATTCCATAATTGCTGAAATCGTTGAGAAATGTTTCCTAAAACCATGTTGTGAGTTTATAATAGTTTTATTTTTTTCCAGGAAGCTTATAAGTCTCTGCAATATAACCCTTTCAAAAATTTTGGCTAGTTCTGAAGTTATCTTATATATAGGTCTAACAATGGATAATTTTAGGCAATCTGGAAATTGCCCTCTCGATATAGAATAGTTTATGAGATGCTCAAGAGGATCAGCAAGTACATGTTTGCATTGCTTAAAGATTAATGTACTTATTTCGTCCCACCCACCAATAGCTTTGTTTGGTAGTTTACTTATTATACTTATTATTTCAGCTCTTGTCACAGGATTAATAAAAAAGGATGGGTAGGTTTCCCTTACATAGACTTTATATGAGTTTGTTTGATTACTTGATTGGGCTGCGACATCCAGAAAAAATTGGTTTACATAGTCACAGAGTTTACCAGGGTCATTCAATACTGCTCCATTTACATCCAGTTCAAGATTTATTGATCTGGGTTTGCTTTTCCTAGCCTCATTAACTATACCCCAAGTTGTTTTACAAATGTTCCCCGAATTGTTTATTTTTTCTTTATACATATTAGCTTTAAGATTATTGAAAGTTTTCAAATATTGTTTTTTAACCTGTTTATATTTATTTTTGTAGTACTCATATCCTGTTTCTTTATGTAACTCATAAAAATGCTTCATATCATCTTTCAACTTTATTGTTTCTAAATTAAGTTTTATCCTTCCAAATTTGTTTCTATGTAGAACTTTTGTTTTAATAGGACAGCATGCATTGAGATGCATTCTAAAAATTTGGTAGAATTTATCCCATTTCCCGTTCACGCTGTTGGCCAAATAAACGGCATCCCATTTTTCCATCCCTAGTTCCCCAATTAGTTGCGTGATGCAGCTTGTGTTTAAGTCACGAAAGGTGGCCTAAGAGCTTGCACACATTGAACATGGTAACAATACAGTAACTGCTCATGCAGAAGAAACCATGCAGGAGCATGGTTGGTATCTACAGCAAATACAGTTCTTCACACACTTGTTTGAGGATCACGTGCTACCTATTATAACACCTGTTCCTCCATTTCCAGCATGTAAATGGTATTAGGTCTACCATGATCCATTGTCCTGGTTGCAAATAATCCTGTTTCTGCAATAGCCTAGCAAAAAGCTTTTCCAATGGAATGTGGTGTGGATGTCTTTCAGCATACCTGTCGTTGACTACTGTTGGCTAACCCATAGCAGAAATCTGTATCTGCCATTTCCCTTGAGAACTAATATGACTGCATTTCACTGGTTACATTGTGTACACAATACAAAACCACTAATCTTGTTTGGATACCTTGTGCAATGCAAGTACTACCGTATATGACTGAAAATCAGGCACATGCAAATACCTTCAACAGAAAGACACACTGCACCACCGAACACAACTCACACTCGACACAGGTAAAACGTCTCATATCTCAACAGGTGTTTGTTTCTGGACATTGTTTATAGGAACATTTATTCTAGTTTGGAGCAATCCCAACTTCTGTTGCAACATCACTTTTCTTTAAACACCTGGTGTAGGTCTTTATTGCTTGAGGTTTGTGCTTTATATTCTCTGTGGTAGTTATTTATTTCTCTGGTATAATAATGATAATCTTTATTATTTATTGATGCCAACAAACTTACTGTTGGTGTTTTTAAACACACAAGCCGTGTGTGGGCAAAGTTTGAGAGGTAGAACTGGAACTTAAAAATTAATTGCCACAACTGAGATTTGAAGCACAGACCTTCCGCTTACCAGGCACCTACTCTAACCATTGAGCTATTATGACAAACTGCCAGAATGGCATTAAATTCTCAAACCAGTTCGTATTTCTCCTGGTAAACCACAAAGGCAGTCTCACATTAGAGACAAATTACCCCAATGGTGACTTACTATTGTAAGTACTTTATGTCCCAGGATTAAATAACCTTCAGATGGTAATTATTATTTATTTATGCCAACAAACTTACTGTTGGTGTTTTTAAACACACAAGCCGTGTGTGGGTAAAGTTTGAGAGGTAGAACTGGAATTTAAAAATTCAATGCCACAACTGGGATTTGAACCACAGACCTTCTGCTTACCAGGCAGCTGCTCTAACCATTGAGCTGTTGTGACAAACAGCCAGAATGGCATTAAATTCTCAAACCAGTTCATATTTCTCCTGGCATAAATTTAAATTTAAAGAACAAACAAACTCACTGCTGCATGACCAACCAGATCATTTGAACAAAAATTTCTGTAAAGTCATCCTAGAAACCGCAAAAAAACATATTCCTTGTGGAAGAATTAAAAATTTCAAACCCTTTTGGAACCCCCAGTTAGAAGAACTGAAAAAGCAAAGGGATATAACTAGAAATACAGCTGAACAAACAAAAAACATATCGGATACACAAATATGGCAGAACAAATGTGTCTCACTAAAAAAAGAAATTAATACAGCTAAAAAGAATCACTTTAATAACTTCTTAGAAAAAATGGATTATGGGACAGATGGTAACAAAGCCCATAAGTTCATAAAAATGTCAAGGACAGGAATGAAAACAACAGCACACCTATCATACACAACAATAAAATATTAGTAAATGATGCAGTCATAGCCGAAGCATTCAATAAATATTATGCTAATTCACATAAAGTAACAAGAAATAATAAAAAGGAACGTAAAGAATTTAAGAAAGATTTGAAACAAGAAAGAGAATGTGATCCTAACAATCAATGCAATATCTTTTTTCAAAATTTTAATATGCAAGAACTGAACATTGCAATAAATAATCTAAAAAACAAAAAGTCTCCTGATCACATACATCCCATAATAGCAATAGTGATGGAAAGAATGGTGTCAAACAGGTTAAATTGGTTTCTAGAATCACAACATTTAATATCCCCATGTCAAGCTGGATTCAGAGAGTTCCACTCTACAAATGAACAAGTCTTACTTCTCAGTCAAGAAATCAAGGACTCCTTCAATAGAAAAGAAGATAATTTATGAGTTTTTATTGATTTCTAAAGTGCATATGATTCTATATGCAGAACAAAACTACTAAAGAAAGTAAAAAAAATTTGGGATACAAGCTCCAATGTTTTCGTGGCTATGTCATTTCCTAACACAGCGCTTTATTGCTACTGGATATGGAAGAAATATATCTAAATACAAACAAGTACACTGTGGCTTACCACAAGGCACAGTGCTCAGCACTACACATTGTAATATATTTATTAACAATCTGCCACAACAAGTACAAGAATCAGGTGTGAAGTGTGCACTATTTGCTGATGACTTAGTAATGTGGACTTCAAAACCAAAAAGCAAAATTACAGAACTAGAAAAAACCATGCAACAATCCTTAACCAACCTACAAAAGTGGACCAAAGAAAATTTAATGACTGTTAATACATCAAAGTCAAACTACCAAATCTCTTCATTAAGGAAAAAACCACTAAACATAAAAATAAATTTTGAGGGTGAACAATTACCAGAAACAAAGGAAGCAAAGTATTTAGGAGTTACATTTGATACCAAACTTACATGGACCAAACAAATAGAAAATGTAATAGAAAGAGCAGAAAGGCACCTTTCACTGTTAAAGCATCTAACAGGAATGAAGTGGGGATGTTCCAGAGCAACTCTTAACACAATATAAAATGTATATATAAAGCCATTATTTACTTACTGCAGTGAAGTTCTTATAACAGCAAATACAAAAAAAAATTCAAATCTTTCAAAACCAAAGTCTGAGACTAATTACAGGTGCTATCAAAACCACACCAATACCAGCTATGGAAATACTAACCAGCCAGTACCCCATTGAATATGAAATAGAAAAAGAAGCTCTTACTTAGCACGAAAAGTTGATTAGACCCCCATTCAATACATGGAATAAGAGGGATTTTACACATACATTAAAGATTCAGGAGAGCTTTCTTTCCAAAATTCAAGACATCAAGAAAAATGTACACCTTCCTAATTCAAAGGAAAACTTCATATCTAAAGTCAATCCAACTCATACATTAGACATCACATATTATTTACACCTGACAGAAGAAGTTAAAAAAACTGATACTCCAACTAGTGTTCTAAAATTATTGGCATTAGAGACAATCCATACTAGATTTCCAGAACATGAATGTCCCCATATTTATACTGATGGATCATTGATATCAAACCAAGATGGAGCAGATGCTGGAGTCACATGTTACCTCTTTTCCTTTTACAAATCTTTAAGTTATGGAACTACTAACTTTGATGGAGAAATTGAAGCAATTCGAATGGCCCTACAAAATCTTTTGTACAGAATTTCACATTTTCAGCAAGCAGTTATTCTCTCAGATTCCAGGGCAGCAGTTATAGCAATTACTTCCAAGTTGTCACCAAAAAACCAAACAATTATAGAAATGTCGGAAAACCTCCAGCACTGGAGAAAACAAGATCCCATTTAGACACAATATTTAGAATATTTCATCAAAATTCCCAGTATCCAAGTAACAAAATGCAGGCACTAGAAATAGTATTAGATGAGATGAGACCACAAGTAGCTGTAATCACTGAACATGGTTTGCGGGATAGTAACATAAACCTGTGCAAAATTCCTAAGTTTAAACTGGCTAGTAACTACTGTAGGCAAAAACATAAGGGTGGAGGTGTGGCAATATATGTTGAAAATAATGTAAAATTTCAAGCTCTAGAATGGGTTATGAAATTAAGTGTTGAAAAGATTATAGAAATGGCTGCAATTAAGGTATATAATGAGAAACAAGCCCATATAATTTTAGGTATATATAGGTCACCAAATACTCCAGTTTCTGAATTTCTAGAGCATCTAGATGGTGTCCTTAACAAATTATTGACAAAAGAAAATAAGCTGACTATTTTAGGTGATATCAACATTAATGTAGATAGCACTAATAGAGATTTGTAGTTTTATTGATATCATAAAATCCTATAACCTAAGTGATGTAGTAAAAGAACCAACAAGGGTAACCACACAATCAGCAACTATTATTGACCACATATGCACAAATATAAAGCTAGATTGCTATTCAGTAGGGATACATAATTTGCATCTTTCCGACCACCATGCTGTATATATTGATGTATATGATTTTATTGCGGCTCACAATGAGGACATAAGTTTTGAATTTAGAAATGTCTCAGATGAGAATGTAGGTAAATTCAATAGCATACTAGAAATGGAAACTTGGTCTAAAGTGTATGCAGAGCAAAGTAACAATAAAAAATGGGAAATATTCATCACAACATTAATCGCTTACTTTAACAGTATCTGCCCTATTAAAAGAAAGACAACCAAAAAGAGACCTGTACAGAAAATTAAATTACCGGATGAAATTTACATCCTGCAAAATAAAATGAAAGATGCTTATGAATTACACAAGATGACAAAAATTGAATGGCACAGGGAACGATATACACAATTAAAAAAGGAGTATCATAGGACATTAATTGATTTAAAATCGCAACATTATAAACAAAAGATAAATAACTCCAGCAATATAAACAAAGCAGTATGGAATTTAGTCAAGGATAGAAACACCACACACAGCAATGTCAGTGAAAATATTAAATTGCTTCATGAAGGTAAACATGTAGATGATCCAAACAAAATAAGCAACTTATTTAACAACTATTTTGTAACCTTGGGAAGTAAGGAGAAGGATATATCACACAAGAACACAGAAATACAGAATATTATCGTTAATACCACCTTCATGAATAACACAAACGTAGACAAAATCACAAAAATAATATGCAGTTTTAAAGAACAGTCATCTTCAGGGTGGGATGGTATGTTTACTAGAATATTGAAAAAGTGTCAAAATGGGTGATAGTTTCTCGGGCTAACAGCCAGGTCAGATTAGGGTAACTACCCAAGCTTTCAGCGACTAACTCTGCCGCCATCCTCAGGGGAGTTAGTCGCTGAAAGCTTGGGTAGTTACCCTAATCTGACCTGGCTGTTAGCCCGAGAAACTATCATCAATAATCAACGCCGGGAAAGCTTCAAGTCATTAATGTCAAAATGGGCTCGCAGCTATTTTAGCCCACCTAATAAACTGCTCAATAAATGAAGAAATATTTCCAAATTGCTTAAAACTGGGAATCATAAAACCTATATATAAAAAGGGTAATAGAAATAGTGTTGATAATTATAGGCCAATAACCTTAACTTCTGTGATTGGTAAAGTTTTTGAAAAGATTGTATTAATCAGACTGGTTGACTTTCTTAATAGATACAATGTATTGAATTGCCACAAGCATGGTTTTCGAAAAGGTATGTCAACAACCACAGCAGTTGCTGATTTTATGCACAAAGTTTCGGAAAATCTAGACAAAGGTTTGAGCACTGCGGGAGTATTCATTGATCTTTCAAAGGCGTTTGACTGTGTCTCACATCAAATACTGCTTAATAAACTGGAAATTTATGGCATAAGAGGCAAAATGCTAAATATAATTAAGTCTTATCTAAGTAATGGAAAGTGTTCAACAGAAATCAACCATAAAATAGGTTTAAAAATGTAAAGTATGTATCAGAACAAAAAGTAGCAACAACTGGAGTACCTCAAGGGTCAGTTCTGGGTCCAATTTTGTATGTAATATATGTAAATAATTTACCAAATATAACTATCAATACTATAGTACCGTATGCAGATGACACCACAATGATTTGCAATGAAAAATCTCGTACTCAGTTGGTAACAGAAATTTCACACTCTGTAAAACAGTTAGCAACGTACCTAAGTAGCATAAATTTAGAAGTTAATTCTAAGAAAAGCAAAATGATCATATTTGAATACTGTAAAGCAAATGTAGTAACTGATGATGTACACTTTAACAACACTAGAATTGAAAAAGTTGATAACCATAACTTCCTAGGGATTCACATAGACAATAGGTTAACTTGGGAAGCTCATATTGACTATGTATGTAAAAAAACAAACTCAAATATATATGTTTTAAGACAATTATCATTGTATTTAGACAAAAACATGTTACAAACTTTATATTTTGGAGTCATCTATCCTCACATCTCCTATGGCATAGAATTATGGGGAAGCACCTGTAATGCGCACATGAATAGAGTATTAGTGCTACAAAAAAAATGTCTGTGTTGTATCTATAGAAAAGCAAGTACTGATTCGTGTAGAAATGTATTTAGAGATAATAAGATCGTTACTGTAGTTGGACTATATAATAATGGCACAAGTAACAGCACACCTTATGATTATTATACCAGAGGAAGGGATGACTACCACAGGAAGCATGTAAATCTCAAATCAACTTGCAAGGATCCATTAATTAAAGGACAGATATTATACAACAAACTGCCAACAACTGTTAAACAACACAAAGGAAAACAATTTTAAAAGGAACTGAAAACATATTTAATTCAGAAATGTATATATAGGTTAGATGAATTATAATGAATTATATGTAATGAATTGTAAATGATTTTATCTGTTGTAAATAGAAACTTCTTAATTATATAACAAATGTATGTATATATTCACTTTAGTTTAATCTTATAATATTAATGTAACTTATGTATACCCATTGTATTGTAGAATATGACAATGTCTGAAACTTGTATGAAGTCTATAGACAATAAACATTATTATTATTATTATCTAACAGCACTTCAAATACACCTAGTCTTTGGTGCGGTTTTTGTAATTATTTATGTCGTTGTGTCTTTGAGCTATTGAGATCTTTGTGATCTCAGGGCTTGGTAATGGATGGAATGAAAAATCACACGATGTTTCTTCACCACAATGTATTATTTTATTAACACTTCATCGGTACTTTACATTAAATAATTCCTCTCAGCACCATTCTAAATGATTTAAAACGCTTCCACCTTCTCATTTAGTGGAACCAATGCTTGATGAAAGTCTGGTGAAAATTCTATGTTGTTGTTAGCTAATGCTGGATTTCTGACAATGAAGTCATTAATCCTCTTGCTCTCCAATATTTTTCACTGATGGATGGGGCACTAGAAGTGGCCGGGCATATTTGAAGGTGGTCTCGATACATTTCCTCTTGCAGATCACATAGAGGACAGAGTGGTGAAGAATATATCCCAATTCTGTTTAAATGTTTTGCCAGACAATCATGTCCTGTAATCAACCTGAAGGTTGCAACTGCTGTTTTTCGAGGATACTCAGGCATTACTGTTTGAATGTTTGGTAGTTCCCATCTTTTATTCTTTCATTTTTCATAGTAATATTTTCAATAATTTTTTTGAATTCAGAGTTGACTAATCTTTTAGCTGCATAAAATGGTAAATGAACTATTGATTTCTGCACATTGCCGGTACCCTTTTTTGCAAGAAAATCAGCTTTCTCATTACCACTCAGTCCACAGTGAGCTGGTATCCATTGGAAGACTAGGTGTTTTTGAAGTGCTGTTAGATGGGTAAGGATTTTCCAACAGTCTATAATTGTTTGGTTTTTTGGTGATAACTTGGAAGTAATTGCTATAATTGCTGCCCTGGAATCTGAGAGAATAACTGCTTGCTGAAAATGTGAAATTCTGTACAAAAGATTTTGTAGGGCCATTCGAATTGCTTCAATTTCTCCATCAAAGTTTGTAGTTCCATAACTTAAAGATTTGTAATAGGAAAAGAGATGACATGTGACTCCAGCACCTGCTCCATCTTTGTTTGATATAAATGATCCATCAGTATAAATATGGAGCCATTCGTGTTCTGGAAATCTAGTATGGATTGTCTCTAATTACACTTACACTTCGATTACACACACGCAAGTGGACAGTTTATGGCATCACCTCACGTGACACCGCCTTTTTCGTATACATCCACGTATGCGTCCATCAAATAGTTCTTTCTTGTTAGGGAAGCGATCCTTAACCATCCTCCCCTACTTTTATTATGGAACACATATAATTCTAATATTTATACATATATATTAAAATCAAATATGGAAAGATTTATGACGTCTTTGGGCAAACTTAGTTGTTCGTAACAATGAGCATTTGCAACACATTTTCGCCATTTAAGCAATTCATACCAATATCAAAAAACAAATTACACTTTTAACAGATATTCACATAAACGATTTTCTTTTGGGGTCTTCTAATATTCTGTCTCACATGCCCCTTGTTTTGTTTTTCAAGTTGTCACCTATATTTACAATCTTGAAACACAATACAATACTTCTCCCTACTCCTCTGATATAATCACTTTGTACAATACTTTTTTTTTTTTTTTTTTTTTTTTTTTTTTTTTTTTTTTTATTACAGTCTTCTTCACTGTTTGTTGTTGTCTTTTGTTTTGGCATGACACAGCATGTCTTTATAAATTTCACATATTCAGTTACTACACAATACATGTTCAGTTATTATACATCACTTATTCAGTTATTGTACAACACATTCAGTTATTATACAACATATCCAGTTATTATACAACATATGTTCAGTTATTATACAACACATATTCAGTTATTTTACATTTGACATTGACATAAATATAATTTAAGTGTATCATGGTTTATTGTGTGGCTTTTGACTTATGTTCCTTGTTATGAGGAGAGAAAACAGCATACAGATCTTGAGCTAATGATTATAATCATGTTTATGGCAATATTTTATTCAGTTCTTTGCCTTCTTTGTCTTGTAAGCTTATTATGTATAGGCAGGTTGTTGAGTCAATTCTTAAACTCTGATGTTACTAATGGTACCATTTTTTAATTCGGTTCTTATTCATTATTGTTTGGTTCAATATTTCTTCAAGCTTAGCATTGGCTATATCCATCTTAATTCATGGGCATTGCTTTTCTGACTATGGTTTTTCTTACTTCACTAATTGTCACCTTTTTATCTCTTATCTCTATAAGAGAAAACTTCTACACTTATAATTATTCTGCAATTGTATTATTTTTCTTCTCAATTCACCCTCGACACCTTTGAGTCAAAAATATTTTATCTTTGTCATCACAATTGATTCCTTTTTATTTTTTTGTCCCTGACATCCTTATGTCAAAAACACATTTTTTTTTTCGTCGTTATAATTCACTTCTTTAATGACAATCAGTGTCCTCATCTGTCTTTGTTGACAATGCTCTTTGTGGTCAAAATAGCCAATGACTATGTTGATTTTCTTTCTTGTTGTATTTTCCAATCTGAACATAATTTTCTATAAGTAACCCATTAAAAATTATTATTTTCCATCATCTCTACTATTCCTGCCTTACATATTTGTTAGCAAAGACTATTTGGTCCCTTCTTTGTATGGTTTCAATTTGTTTTTATGGTATCTTCCTACCAACTTGCCATTTGTATTCTGTAGCTCATACGTATGGTCACCCAGCTGTTCTGTTATGACCAGTGGTCCAGTATGCAGTAGTTCCATTTTCTCTTTGTGCAGCCATCATGGTGTCGATGTCAATTGTCAGTGCTTAGATTTTGTGTTGGTCATCTACTCGATTGGGAGGAACTTAGTTGTGGTAATTTCCCTGAGTGTTGGTGGTGGTTGTTTCCGTATTCTGTGCAACATCTACCCTATTTGGCACATTTCCATCCTGTTCCTGTTGTCTTATGTTGCCAGTGTTCCATTGGTCTCTGCCCCTTTGGTGTGAACCCCTATTGTATGGCAGTCTTCGGTTGTTCAAGTATTCCCTACAGAATCGTATGTGGTTCACTTGATGGGTACGGTCTCCTGGTCTTCCACGATCATATGTATATGTTTGGTGTCTCGATTCACCCCTTGGTATCGTGTCGTGGTACCGCTGTCTTGTGTTCTTCATCCTTTCGCCATGATTGTGTGGTTGTGGGAAATGGTGTGCCCCTCTCCCCCTGTCATGGGTGCTCCTAATATTTCTATCTTCTCTCTCATTCTGGTTGTTCGTAGTCACGCTCCTGTTTAAGATAGGTGAGTTTGGGTGACCGTCTCTATGTCTATGTTCATTAGGCTGAACATTTTGCGTTTCAAAGGCTGTCAGTAATTCTATCATGTCTGCAAAATCTACTGGTCTCGCAACAATTAACCCTGTTCTCACTGTGTCTGGGAAATGTCTTGTTATGCTGGTAATTAACTCTGCTTCCGACAGGTTAGGGTCTAATAGCTTCCCTTTGTTGGCTACTTTCATAAAATAATCGACTAGCCATAACCCTTTTGTCGGATCATATCTTCCTGTCGCTAGCTCTACCCTAGTTTGGTTTTGCTTAGCTGGGCCCCAATACCTTGATAGAAATAGATTTCTGAATGAGCTATATGATTCATGACCAGCTAGTGTTAACCTAAGCCATTCTAATGCTTTGTTTTTTAAGCTTTTCTTGACTATCATCATCCTAAGCTCATTTGGTATCCTTTTCACTTTAAAATACTCCTTCATCTCTTTAACAAAGAGTTTTAGATCGTCTCCCTTCTCCTCATCAAATGTAGGTGGTATGATTTCATGTAGTATGCTGTTGGTGTAGCATGTGTTGTGTGTTGTGTCATTGTTTAATTGTGACCCTCTTTCTCTGTATGGTGAGTCAACATTTTGTACATCATTCAAATAACTCTCATCTTGTACATTACTTACATCTAAATCATCTTGCCTTTGTAGTGCATTCACAACATCATTTACATTAGCCAAACTTTCTTTTCCTTTTTTCATTTCTTCACAAATTGATTTTAAATCATTCTTTATTTCTAAGTGACTTTGTTTCATATCATTCATAGCATCTTGTTGCGACTGCACCACATCAGCCATAGTCTTAATTTTAGGAATTACAATTTGTTCTACAGTTTCATTAATAATTCATTTCTTTACTACCTCAATTTCTTTCCTTAATTCCTCAGTTATTTCTGCTTTTACATTTGTAATCTTACAGTCTACACTTGCATTACATTCCGTTATTTCATCTCTACATCTACCAATTTCTTCTTCTAATACAATCTTATTTTCTCTCTTTTCCGACTCAATTTTTCCCATCCTATCTCCTTTGATTTCTATCCTATCTTCTAATGCTTCCTTTGTCTCATTTATGTTTTTATGTACTAATTTCAAATTAGTTTCCATTACTTTCATATTTTCTTTACACTCCTGTCTTCCTAATTCTATTTTCTGTTCTAAGTTCTGTCTTCCTAATTCTATTTTCTGCTCTAAGTCCTTTCTCACTTCCTCCACTTTCTGACCTATATCTTTTTTATTTTGTTCTAAATCCTGTCTTATCTCTTTTTTATTATTTTCTAAGTCTTCTCTCACTCCTTCTATTTTCTGACCTAAACTTTGTTCTATGTCCTGCTTTAATTCCTCCTTAATTTGTTCCATTTTCTGACCTATCTCTTCCCTATTCTGTTCCATTTTCTGACTTTTTTATCTTTTATTTTGTTCTAGTTTTTGTTCTAGTCTTTCAAACATTATCATTAGTAACCTTTGGTCTTTTCCTATTGCTAGCTCTTCCTCACTTTCTGTTCCTATCTGATAACTAGGCCTATCTGCCCCTTCCCCTACTCCTGTTACTAGACCTCTCTCTTTTCGCGACATTTTTGTTTGTTTATTCAGTTCACTTTGGCTTAAAAGTCCTACTATTTTGCCGCTTCGCAGTAACATAAAAATAAAATTAATATGAAAATAAAAATTTTTGGTCCTACCTTTTTCTCGTTCATTTATCCAGTTACGTGTGTCTCCTGGGCGGTTGGCTTCGCTAGACGATCTCTGGTGTTTTCCCACGTTGATTATCCGTTCATTTGTGTACCCGAGGTCATAGATTTCAAACGATGTTCTAATGCTGTCTTCTTTCTTTTTTGCGCGAAGATTTGGCGTCACTTGGTATTTCGCTTAAGTTCATTTCCCGTAGATTTCCATTCCATCCAAAATTCGTGCTCCACGTTGGGCAAGCCATTTGGTTCTGTTTTTATTGAAGTGGGGCTTCAATTTAGAGCGATGTGGCTCTTATTTTCCTCAGGGCGTGGTAACGGATGGAATGAATAATCACACGATGTTTCTTCGCCACAATGTATTATTTTATTAACACTTTCTCTCTATTTTACATTTAAATAAATCCTCTTAGCACCATTTTAGATTATTTAAGTCTTTCCACTTTTTCAAAAAGTGGAACAAAAGCTTGATGAAAGTCTGGTAAACGTTCTACACACGCTACCAAAATACGTCTTTTCACCTTGAACATGTAGACGCTAGTGCCAATTCTTTTAGTTGCGAGTCTATCATTCCGACTGCCACGTGTACATCTGCGCATGCATCCATCAAATAGTTCCCGTATTGTTAGGGAAGCGATCCTTAGCCATTTTCCTTTTGCTATTAATATCGGACACATATGATTCTAATATTTATACATATATATTAAAATTAAATATGGAAATATTTATGACGTCTTTAAACAAACTTAGTTGTTCATAACAATGAACATTAGTAACACGTTTTCGTCATTTAACCATCTCATACCAACATAAAAAAACAAATTACACTCCTAACAAATATTCACAGAAACGATTTTCTTTTGGGGTCTTTTAATATTGTGTCTCACCTTGAAAAACAGCAGTTGCAACCTTCAGGTTGATTACAGGTCATGATTGTCTGGCAAAACATTTAAACAAAATTGGGATATATTCTTCACCACTCTGTCCTCTATGTGATCTGCAAGAGGAAATGGATCGAGACCACCTTCAAATATGCCCTGCCACTTCTAGTGCCCCATCCATCAGTGAAAAATATTGGAGAGCAAGAGGATTAATGACTTCATTGTCAGAAATCCAGCATTAGCTAACAACAATAACAACAACATATATGCATGTGAACAAAGAAATTGAAATTTGAATGTAGTACTATTAAAACAAAAAAAATGTTATCAAATGTTGTTAATTTAAACCATTTGTTGAGTTTAAACAGTAATATAGACCTTATAAGTTCGTTAGTTGCATTTGGTCATTAATTTATGACTAATTCCGTTATTGATTAGTGAATATTTCTATGAAATGAATCATATGGAGACTGGCAATATCTGTGTGTAAATAAAGTGTTTAAGGTATTTTCGCAAATAATCTTCATTCATTCATTTATTCATTCATCCTTATAATATGTCCGTACTGTGCTTGAGATAGAAGAAAAAGAATCGTTAAGCTCTCCGTAAGAGGTTAAGCCGTGGTGAGTAATATGCGATGGGATATCTGTACATCTGACAGATCATTATATAAATGCTGTTACACTTGTGAAATACATTTAACACAATTTGTTTTTCACCACTTTTTAAGTTTTCCCTTAGTATTTTCTGTAACTCTCAAGTCGGTCTGAGTGGTTCAGTTGGTTAGATGCTGGCCTAATGATCCCAAGGTCGTGGCTTGAAATTCGGCCCAGACTTATGGTTTTTAAGTGTGCTTAAAAATGATAGCTCCATGTCAGTAGATTTATTGGCATGTAAAAGAACTGTGGCACAAAATTCTGGCACACGCTGATGCGATCCCGACAATTGACAGCATCATTAAACAACAAATTATTATTATTATTATTATTATTATTATTATTATTATTATTATTATTATTATTATTATTATTATTATTATTATTATTATTATTTTTATTTATTTACTTAACTCTCAGCACTCATTTTTACACGTCTGCATTATCGCAACTCATAATTTAGCCAGCACATTCCGTACTGGCCGACTGGCATAGTCTGTTCACCAGTTCACAATTTAAAAACGACTCAATTCTTAATCAGTGGGGTTTTTCTTGTTCTCAAATTAAACTTATAAGTGTAGTGTGTTACAAGGGAAACATTAATCATATTATTGTGAACAGATTTTAAACAGCAATAACATTAAAATGTGGTGGATCTATTATCTTCCTCAAGGGTGCTTCAGTCAGGTTACGAGCATTTGTCTATTTCAAGTAGCTTGCTTATTTCAGTAGCAGTATAGATACACAGCAATATATGAAGCTGGCCTCATGTTTCTGGTTATGCTTATATTAAACATAACGAGGAGTGAGAGTCCAGCTGCAGATATAGCTGTGTACCTAGAGTTGTTTACTGACGTACTGACTCATTACATTCCTGCCAGGGGCCATGAGCTGGTTGACAGACTGTAGTTACGAGTATATTGTAGCTATCTGTACACTATATTATTTACATAAAGCAAAACTAACTAGGGCTCCAGTTCACAGCCCTGAGGAATTCTCATTCTTATCACATCATATTTTAGATTTAATTGTACGAATACTATTTCTTTGCTTCTAATATATATCTATGCATTGTAGAAGTTTGCGCCAGTAGGATGAAATGAGGTCATGTATTCTCCCTCTTACTCCATAATTCAGTGACAGTGACAGTGTGATGGAACAGGTCTGGAAATTCTTGATATAAGTGCTTCTGTTAATCCACACTTATAAAATGTAACTAAACATGTCAGCTCTATGCTAAAATAGTAGCCAAGCACAATATAACAAATAGCCATTTTACTGCACATGGGAGAATCAGTGCTAGATACTAACTAACTTTCACCATTATTTATCTTCTAGAAAGTGTTCTTTCCATTGCTACTAACATGAACATTGTACCTTTGAGTCAGTACTCCTACTAAGCCAAGACATCAAGGAAGTTTTCAATAGAAAGGAGGATACCTTAGCAGTATTCATTGATTTTAAATCAGCATATGACTCAGTCTGGAGAAACAAATTAATTGAGAAGTTGCAATCAATAGGTGTGAAAAGTAACATGCTTAAATGGATAACTCAGCAAATCCTGAAAAGGTTACCTGGTGCTAAATGGGGCGGCTCAAGGAGAGTCCTTACCACAACATACAAAATGTATGTTAAACCAAACCTCTTGTACTGTTCTGAAGCTTTAATAACAGCAGCAAATGTTAACATCAATAAACTTAAACAAATACAAAATCAGGCTCTTCGCCTAATCACTGGAGCAGTTAAATACACACCTATTGATGCCATGCTTGGCTTAACACGGACCCCATCAATAACAACAAAAATAGAAGAACAAGCATTGCTCCAACACGAGAAAATGTTACGACTGCCAAACTCTAAATGGACAGAAGAGAACCTCCCCCCTTCAATCCTTAAAACTCATAGTAGTTTCCTAGAAAAGGTAACACAGATTAAATCCAAATTGAACATTCCTAACACCAGAGAAAATCTACTTATAAGAGAAAATCCATTGGAATTATTACAACCTACCTTCAGTTTGGAATTAATAGAGGAAATAAGTAAATCAGACACACCAAGAGAAATACAAAAGCTTCTAGCTCTGGAAACAATCAATACTAGGTATCCCACAGAAGAATGGCTGCACATACATATATACTGATGGATCCTCCAAGGAAAACCTTACTGGAGCTGGAGTTACATGTTCACATTTTTCCTTTTATCATTCTGTTGGCAGAGACACAACAAATTATGATGGAGAAATAGAGGCTATACACATTGCTCTCCGACAATTATTAAATCTTCCCTTAAATAAATTTAACAAGGCAGTAATTCTTTCAGATTCTAAAGCTGCAATTCAGGGAATATGTTCAAATACTACAAAGAAGTCAACAAAAATTAGAGAATGCTACAAAATGTTAACACAACTCCAAAAAGTTAATAAGACTGTTCATCTCCAATGGATTCCAGCACACTGTGGAGTCATAGGGAACGAAGCTGCAGACTCACTTGCAAAGAAAGGCACAACAATAAAACAGAAGTCTAAATTCAATTTCTCATATTCCTCAGTAAAACGCTTGATCATTAAAAAATTTTCTCATTCATACCTACAAGAAATAGAAACGAATGCCAAAGATAAAAAATGGATTACACTACTTTCCAACCCAGATATAATCCCCCAGAGACCAAGGAAAACAGCGGTTGCAGCCTTCCGACTATTGACAAATCACGACTGCTTAGCAAGTCATCTCTACAGAATAGGTATCTCAGCCTCACCAATATGTGTCCTGTGTAACGATGCAGCAGAAATGAACGAAGACCACTTGAAGACCTGTGAAGCTTTAAGATCAGAAGAAACTACAGTTCAAAAGTATTGGAAAGTACGAATGCTAATGGCTTCATTGCCAGATGCAAGGCACTAGAAAACAACAACAACAACCTTTGAGTCAGTCATTTTTATGAAGTTTCGCCATGGAATAAAGCATGAACAACTTTTCAAATTAAACTCCCAAATTTCTTTTGCTGCACACTTTTTTATTATCAGTTTTGCTTCATTACAATATTTGTTCACTTTTATAAACTTTTCTAATTCGCTAGCATGCTTGCAATCATACAATTCATAACTATGGTGAGCTTTCGAAGATGGTATCCAATCTTCCACAAATTCATTGACCAGGTCCTGATTGAAAAATTTTCTATAGGTAACTATAGTGATATCGTTTTCAGCTCTTATTGCCCTTAACAATAAATTTTCTTGTTTCATCAGGATTATTACGATGTCATGTGTCCTTGTCATGTATACATGATTTGAAGGTCATTTTCATCATGCCATAAGTAATATTACTTTAATGATTGAGAGGTAGAATTGGAATTGAGAAATTCAATGCCACAGCTGGGATTTGAACCACAGACCCTCCACTTACCAGGCAGGTACTCTAACCATTAAGCTACTGTGACAACCTGCCAGAATGGCATTGAATTCTCCAACCAATTCATATTTCTCCTGGTAAACCACAAAAGCAGTCTCACACCAAAGACAATTTTATGTCCCGGGATTAAATAAACTTCAGATGGTAATTATTATTCATTTATGCCAAAAAATAATATCGCTCAAACTTTGCCCACACATGGCTTGTGTGTTTAAAAACACCAACAGTAAGTTTGTTGGCATAAGTAAATAATAATATTACCTACTTTATATTTTAAATTTCATCTTGTGTATGGTTATGACATAAAGTAAGTACTAATTACTAGGGACATGCATAATTTGCAATTGCGATATTTACAATTTTAAGATGTTTTTTATTAAAAAACGTAAGTTTTGACTTTTTTATACATTTACGCTTCCTGAGTACAATAATTTTAAATGACTTGGTAACTTTATCTGCATACCGTTTTCTCTATATTTTGAAAATAATATATAGATATTATAAGTATGGTGCGGGTAGCATTCGTCAGTGGTTATGGAAGAACTGTTCAGAGAAAATGGTGTTTGTTGAAGTTCAATGTTGATAGTACCTAAACACACTTTTTTCCAGAAGGCAGGGAGGTTCTCTGTCAGAACGTTGCCTAGTGCATCTTATTCAGTTTGTTGTTTGTCTCTTCTGCTTGTTCCTTTTGTGTGCTTATGGTGTGGGTACAGAAAATGGTCAAAGTTGTGATACTTATAGTGCTGTTTTCGTTGAACTGCTATAAAGAAAACATTAAATACACTATTTTTTATTGTTTCACTAAACCTCATGGTGCAGTGCTATGATACATAACCTAAAAGGCAGCCATAAATATGCCGAAAGTTTGTTAATGCCAAAAGTCGCACAAGTGGATTTAGAGCAGATGGAGTTCATGCAAGAGACGACAATACTGTACTGTGTAAACATTGCAATATGACTATATCATGGAAAAGAAAAGATAGCTGTATAAAACACATGGAAACTGACAAACATAAAAAAAGACTTCCAAAAAGACCACCACAGTGCAGTAACAGGCATCAATAGCAACATCATTCCTGGCAGCTAAAAAGAAGAAGGATGCATTTCAATAATTGGCTAGAGATATGACAGAAGCATTCTTCAAGGCAAATATACCTTTAGAAAAGGTAGATGATTACAGCATAAGAAATGAATGGACAAATACATAGAAGATACAGCACACAATATTTTATGTTGTTAGCTAATGCTGGATTTCTGACAATGAAGTCATTAATCCTCTTGCTCTCCAATATTTTTCACTGATGGATGGGGCACTAGAAGTGGCCAGGCATATTTGAAGGTGGTCTCGATCCATTTCCTCTTGCAGATCACGTAGAGGACAGAGTGGTGAAGAATGTATCCCAATTCTGTTTATTTGTTTTGCCAGACAATCATGTCCTGTAATCAACCTGAAGGTTGCAACTGCTGTTTTTCGAGGATTCTCATGAATCACTGTTTGAATGTTTGGTAGTTCCCATCTTTTATTCTTTGATTTTTCATAGTAATATTTTTCAATAATTTTTTTGAAGTCAGAGTTGACTAATCTTTTAGCTGCATAAAATGGTAAATTAACTATAGATTTTTGTACACTGCTGGTACCCTTTTTTGCAAGAAAATCAGCTTTCTCATTACCACTCAGTCCACAGTGAGCCAGTATCCATTGGAAGACTAGGTGTTTTTGAAGTGCTGTTAGATGGCTAAGCATCTTCCAACATTCTATAATAGTTTGATTTTTTGGTGACCACTTGGAAGTAATTGCTATAATTGCTGCCCTGGAATCTGAGAGAATAACTGCTTGCTGAAAATGTGAAATTCTGTACAAAAGATTTTGTAGGGCCATTCGATTTGCTTCAATTTCTCCATCAAAGTTAGTAGTTCCTAACTTAAAGATTTGTAATAGGAAAAGAGGTGACATGTGACTCCAGCACCTGCTCCATCTTGGTTTGATATCAATGATCCATCAGTATAAATATGGAGCCACTCATGTTCTGGAAATCTAGTATGGATTGTCTCTAATGCCAATAATTTTAGAACACTAGTTGGAGTATCACTTTTTTTAACTTCTTCTGTCAGGTGTAAATAATATGTGATGTCTAATGTATGTGTTGGATTGACTTTAGATATGAAGTTTTCCTTTGAATTAGGAAGGTGTACATCCTTCTTGATGTCTTGAATTTTGGAAAGAAAGCTCTCCTGAGTCTTTAGTGTATGTGTAAAATTTCTCTTGTGCCATGTATTGAATGGGAGTCTGATCAACTTTTCGTGTTGAATAAGAGCAGCTTTTTCTATTTCATATTCAATGGGGTATTGGTTGGTTAGTATTTCCATAGCTGCTATTGGTGTGGTTTTGATAGCACCTGTAATTAATCTCAGACTTTGGTTTTGAAAGATTTGAAATTTTTTTTGTGTTTGCTGTTACAAGAACTTCGCTGCAGTAAGTAAATAATGGTTTTATATATACATTGTATGTTGTGTTAAGCGTTGCTCTGGAACATCCCCACTTCATTCCTGTTAGATGTTTTAACAGTGAAAGGCGCCTCTCTGCTCTTTGTATTACATTTTCTATTTGTTTGGTCCATGTAAGTTTAGTATCAAATGTAACTCCTAAATACTTTACTTCCTTTGTTTCTGGTAATTGTTGACTCTCAAAATTTAGTTTTATTTTTAGTGGTTTTTTTCTTAGTGAAAAGACACAATATTTTATAAACAATTGTATTCCGGGGTATACTTTTCCCTTTGGAGTGTTTTTTAATGCTCATGTGTCTCTTAGCGTGAACTCAGTAAGTTGATCTTCAACTACTGATACTGTCAGCATTTACGAAATTATAGTCCAATATTTTAGCGCATAATTTTAACATCCATTTAAATAGTTCTCTATTTAAAATATGGTATAATATGAAGGAATTGTTATTGTTCTATAATGAAATGGTGGCAAGGCTCATGTTCAATTTTACTTATATGAATCTGATGATGAAGATTCACATTGATGATGCATTAGAGTTTATGGGAAACTAAGTAGTCAGCATTTGTATTCAAGAACTTTCAGCAGATATTAAGATAAGTGAAGCTTATAGTCTCTAAGATTTGTTAAAACTTTAGAATTTTATTGCTTCATTGTCATTAGCTTCAATTATTTCACATCATCATAATCATAATCATCACCATAATAGTAATAATAATAATAATAATAATAATAATAATAATAATAATAATAATAATAATAATAATAATAATAATAATAATAATAATAATAGTAATAGTAATAGTAATAGTAATAGTAATAGTAATAATAATAATGATAATGATGATAATTTATTAATCCAGCAGAATTTATTTCTACAATACTAGACACATCAAAATACATATAAACAAAACATTACATTATATAATTGGACTGCAATTAGCAATAGTGATCCAAGCTTCAAAATCATAAACTGAGATATTAATATTTTTTTTAAATAATGAGATATTCATCTTTTGGTAAACCTTCTTTCTATAAAAGCTTTATAATATCTATCTTTATAACTGCTGTTATATGGTAGTGCATTACAGCTATTGCTTTCATCTTTTTAGCTAAATTAGAATAGGCTTATTCCACTTAACCTATATGAAGTGACATAAACAGTGAAACTTTTCAAATGATTTGAGTCGATCTATAGACACTTTCAGTTTCACTTAACTTACTTTTTATCTGAACATGTTTTGAAGACCATCGTGTTCATTATCAACAGTTTCTCAACTGGCGTTTGAAGAGGAAGAATCTGTTGTCGTTGTGACTGCTGCTATCTTGGTTGCTGGATGTAAACTTCAGGATGTTGTCTGCTTGTGGTATTTCATAATTCATGGCTGGGTGAACATTTTTCTTTATGTGTATATTTTTTCCAAATTAGCAGTTCAGCTGTAGTTTTTACATGTTTTAATAATTTATCCTATTTTACGGTGTGCTGAGTTGACTAGAAATGATAGGCTATGGCTGATTTGTCAATTTGTTTAAGTTTTATGCCACATCAGGAACATTTATTTTGACTTACGTCTGAGTAAGTCATCTTTGATGATGGATTATTATTGGTCATTTAAGTGAATCATGGTAAAAGTTTAATTTGCATATGAGAGAGAGAGGAGTTTCCTTCATTGTGCACTTCTATTGCTTATTGTATTGGTTTGTGTCTAAGTTACATTCATTATGTTGATATTTTGTGATTTTTATGCTTACATTGGCTGCTTTGTAAGCCTTATTAACTGTTGCTACACTGTGGTCTAAAGGAAGGAACAGTTTCAGACCAATGCTTCCAGTAACTGAGGTGAATGAAGCTTAAATGGGGAGATTTTATTTTGATCTTACTTTAAAGTTTTGCAAAGAAAATCTTCCATTATATTTAAGGATCTGACATACCTTAACCCTCTAATCTTTGTTTTATTCCATCTGTATTTGTTATGGCAGTCATGTTCTATTTCATCTTATTCTGTATGTTTGTTTGCTTGTGGATAACATGTACTATTTCTGGTGTTGTGTATAGCTGTAAAAAGAAGCATAGCGATAATAAAATATTTATTTATATAGACTTTCCTAATATTTTAAAAATAAAAATAGTAGTGCCATCAATATTGGTGTCATATTTCACTCCACATGATTCTGTTACAGGTGGCTCAAATTCAGTGAATGCTGTTAGCCTTATGACAACACAAAATACAGATGATACAAGGACCAGCTCTAATAATTGTAACTCAGGTATGGTGATGTTTATACACACTTCAGAAGCTGTTTGCTTAAGTCTAATTCCAACATTCAAATAAAATCTGCTAAAGTCAAAGTATACGTTGTATAAAGAAAATCAAAAGGTTAGGTTTTGCAATTTTCATACAAAACATGCAGAGAGAGAGAGAGAGAGAGAGAAGGAGAGATGTGCAAAATCTACCATCAAAAGTTATAAAAGCAAATTTTTATCAATGTTGTTATCTTTCTAGATTTGCGTTTACCTGGAATGCCTACAGCACAAGCCATTACAGGTGGTCCTGAAGTTGAAAACAGCATAGTGACACATGTGGTTGTGACACAGCCACAGGTTAGTATTTTTTTCAATTCAGTTTGATCCGTAATAACATGTACATTTTGATACTCAAAATAGTGAGGGAAAAACAATTATAGTAGTTCCTATACAATAACTTAACCATTAAGTACAAATATTTATAATCAGAAGTACTATAGTTAATCACTAAGTGTATCTGTCTGGTCTAAGTATAGTCATAGCTGGTTGTCTCTTGTGAGCTAACTTATGCTTGGCTCCTAGAGTCCTCGGTAGGTTAATGGCTTAGATAAATAATATAATTGAATTATGAATGGAATGGTAATACTTTAGTTCCACCAGTTATGAGGTACGTTAAAAAACAGACCAAACTCTTGAAAGTTCTCATCAACCAGCACAGGGAGTGTGCTGTGCCTACTGATTGTACATAGCGGTGGGTTTAGGCAACAAACTGCCATTTGTCTCATTTTGCTATGATCTTTAATTGCAGAGCTGCAGCCACTAAACTGAGCACATGCATAAGCTATTCATCAGATTTGTGACAGTGACATCATAACAGGAGATGACACAGTTTATGGCTTTGATGTTAAAATGAAGGTACAGTGAGGGGGCAAAGGGTCTCTCCACCCCCAAAAAAAAAATGGGTGTTGCATTCACATGACTTTCTCTACTCTTGTACTGACCATTTTTACAGACTTTTATTCCTATATCTTCTTCGTCTTAGTTGAGATAAACATTTGTACAAACTATTTTATTGCTTACTTCCTTGTAGGTGCAAGGGAAATATTAGAATACAGTAAGCTTTGTGCGATAGTCAAATCCTTTAAAGCTTTGAGATTCCGTTCTCTTTGCACACTTAACATATAAAAAAATGAACGATGTTCCATTTCACAAAAGTTTTAAGCTATCCCGAAACTCACACACATAACAATGAATATCTCTGAAATGGTTCACCCTACAAGAAAATTTATTCAGACATAAGTTGTGTATTTTAGTAAGATCCACATTTTCTGTATAGTATGATTTGGTCTGTCTCTAGTGGTTTACCAGTTATACAAAGACCGTCCAGAGTAAATACGACTACAGGGGCTACAGCCAGAAAATTCAAGATATACATTTTGTTTGTCATGAAAATATCTCAAACATATGACATTTTAATCAAAATCATTAGTGCCATTTTCAAGAAAATCAAAATTTTCAAAAAATTTTCCATGTAAAGGGTAGTTTAGGGTGGTATGATGATGATTTGTGGGTTTAAGGGCGCTCAACTTCTAGGTTATTAGTGTCCTTCTAAAATTCATGGCAATAGCAAGATATAAACTTGAATCAAAAATAAATTAGTAGTATCAAAGAACTAATACACATAAACATAAAAACAGCGGCAATAGCTAGATATAAAACAATGTAATAAATAGGTCAAAAGGCATAAACAAATATCTAAAATTTTAAATCCTCAAATTGATATTACAATCTGCTAAAAACTTAAAAACCCTATCGACCGCTGTTTTGTCGTCTGCTAACACCTCTGCAAGTCTGGCAGGCAGCTGCAGAGAATCCCAAAGGTGCGCTAGAGAGCAACCTCTAGCAGCCAGTGGCGTACTGACAAAAGGTTCTCACACAGCAGGCATAGAGATGCAGGGTCCCTTTTAAATAGGTAACCATGTGAAAAATTGCAGTGCCCTATTCTTAATCGAGCCAAATTATCCTCCTGGCAGTGAGATATGCGACAGGAAGTTACTCAGTTTATTGGAAGTTATTTCACTTCTCTAAGCATATTACTGCGGAGAGCTGACCACTCTTCGTGCCAGCACGACAGCCAGCACGTCAGCCTAAAGTCTTCCGAAGTAACATGTGAGATGGTAATACTGGGTTCTGTAGCTGCCGTCTTCGCTGCCAAATGTGCCATTTCATTCCCCGACAAACCTACGTGACCAGGAATCCATGCACACACCACGTCAACGCCAGAAGCGTGTAAAACATGGAGGGCATCCTGGATACGCTGTACAATAGGGAGGGTGTTGTACAACTGACAAAGGCTCTGCATTGCACCAAGGGAATCACTCAAAATCAGGCAGTCACCTAATTTACGACGGCGCACATATAAAATGGCTCACTAAATTGCATAAAGCTCTGCAGTAAAAATGGAAGTGCTATTTGGAAAACCAAATGTATGTGGTTCGGTTCCATACACATCAGCACATCCAACACCATTGGTACTCTTTGACCCATCGGTGCAGCCTGACAAAAATTCTAAAAAAACCGTCGGATACTTGAAATCGGTATCATGGACTTCTGGTCTAAGGTCATCCCAAGATCTTCATGGGGCGTGCCAGATAGCCAAGGGGGTAAAGCCTCTCATCCTTGGTGAACATCCTAGGCAGTTCCACTCCAAGCTTCATAAGACGATCTTGGAAACGAAACCCCGCAGGCTTAGGATTAAGGGTGCTATACCTATACCGTTCTCTTAGCGTGGTGATGAAAAAAGAAGCGAACGTTGGGTGCTTAGGCATACATCTAAGTGCACAACCATAATTTGCCAAGAGAATCTCACGGGCGTATTGCAGAGGGGGTTCTGCAGACTCGGCATAAAGGCTCACCACTGGGCTTGTTGGAAAAGCTCCTATTGCAATGCGGATGCCCCTATTGTGGACTGCGTCTAATCTTCTCAGCACAGATGGTCATGCTGACGAATAAACAATACACCCATAGTCTAATTTGGATCGGATAAATTGCACAATATATTCGCAACAAAATTGTCTGATCTGCTTGCCACGATTAGCCATTTAGTACTCGCATGGTATATAGGGAACGGTCACATTGTACTCTTAGCTGTGCAATATGCAACGACCAACTAAGTTTCCTGTCGAAGATCAAACCCAGGAAGCACGTCTCTTCTGCGAAGGGAAGTAAATCTGGACTGAAACGGAGCGAAGGTGGCAATCGTCTCCTACGATGCCAGAAATTAACACAGATTGACTTCTCAGTTGAGAAACGGAAGCTGTTTTTCACTCTCCATTCTCTAAGGTTGTTCAAACATTGCTGCAGGCGCCATTGTAAGAAGCTGTGTGCTGAGAAGTGCAATAGACAGCGAAGTCGTTTACAAATAGGCATGATAAAACTCCAGATGGAACAGATTTCCAGATGGGGTTTATTGCTATAGCAAAGAGCTTGACACTTAGCACCAAACCCTGAGGTACTCCCTCTTCCTGAACAAAAGAATTAGAAAAAACCGAGCCGACCCTTACTCGGAAAAAGCGGTCCTTCATAAACTCTTGAATGAAAAGTGGCAGGCGTCTACATATGTTCCAGGCATACAGGGAACGTAGAATCCCTGCTCTCCAGCACGTATCATAAGCCTTCTCAAGATCGAAAAATATGCCCACGGTTTGACAGTTCTTCATACAGCCGTCCATTATCTGTGGACGGTGGTCAACAGTTGAACGGCGTCGTCGAAAACCACACTGGATGTTAGTCAGTAGGTTACGACTTTCTAACCATCATACCAATCATCCATTGATCATCCTTTCCATCACCTTGCAAATGCAACTGGTGAGGGAAATAGGATGATAACTGGAGGGAAGATGACGGTTCTTTCCAGCCTTCAAGATGGGAATAACGGTGGCCTCCCGCCAATTTTCTGGAAGTATACTGTCAACCCAAACACGATTATAGACCTCAAGCAGGAATGCCTTACCTTCAGGAGAGAGCTGTTGTAACATTTGTACATGAATACCGTCCGGTCCTGGTGCTGATTATCGCGAAGATTTCAGAGAATGTTCTCGCTCTGCCATGGTGAAAAGGCGATTATAATCTTCTACGTTTCTAGACTGAAACACAAGGCCTTGAGATTCCACCTGAGTTTTACTTGGAATAAACTCAGGGGAGTAGTTTTCCGAGCTAGACACTTGAGCGAGAGCACAGCCAAAGGTATTGGCCACTTCAAATGAATCAACAACAGCTCCTGTGGCTGTTTTTAGTCCTGCTATTGTTAGTTGAGTCGTTTTAGCTGCAACACGCCTTACTCTATCCCACACAACCGAGGAAGGTGTGTGTTGGTTAAATGAAGCGGCAAATTTGCTCCATGATGACTTTTTGGCATGCTTAATGACTTGTCTGGACCTGGCACGCATTTTCTTATATTGGATAAGGTTATCCTAAGTAGGGTGACGTTGGAAAACCCTAAGAGCACGCCTTCGAGCATGGATGGCACTCCGACATTCTTCCGTCCATCAGGGTACGGGAAATTAACGGGGAAGTGTAGTCGACCGCGGAATCGATTGTTCAGCAGCAGAGAGAATTGTCTCCGCGAGATGCTGTGCCAAATCATTCACTGAGCCGTGCTCGTTGTACGTAAAGGTTCCACCAACAGAAACAGTGTTCGTAACTGGGAAACTAGATCTTATAAGTCAATGTGCGAGAAGTCATGGGACGGAGGCAAATATAGATTACAGATGGTGAAATGTATGTTTGGCAGTTTAATCCGTACAGCAGCTGATTGTATATCCGAGTGCAATGGTAGAGTTTGCATATATATGTCATCTCTGACAAGCATCATAGTGCCGCCATGTGCCGGAACACCTTCTTCTGGTGTGACACATCACCGTACTGGGGTGTATCGCCTTAGATGGAAAGCATCTTCAGGATGTAGCTTAGTCTCTTGCAAACATGCAACCAGAGGTTCGTTTTCTTTGAGCAAAAGCTCAAGTTCTGAACATTGACTTCTTATGTCAGGTATGTTCCATTGTAGGATAGCCATATTGCATGGTGTATGGGACAGGTAATTCCAAGGTAACTCTTCATTACTTTGGAGTAAGCGTTTGTCAAATTAATTTTGCCCTTTTCTTCTCTCTTGGGCTTACGGTTTTATCAGACACTTTTTTGCACCTCTGATCCATTGGGGGTCTCCCATTGTGGGCAGATTCTAGCTCCATGTCCTCTGCCGAGGACGTCCGTGTTCCCATAGAGAATTTCGGTTCGAGAGCTTTGAACCGATTTGACACGGAGACCAGCGAAGATGACATTTGCCGGTCTGTAGCCATACCAGAGGATTCCTTTGAAGAGGATCTCCTAGGAGATGACTTTAGATTTTTCTTTCCATTTGATGTCTTGGGAGAAACCTTACTCTCTTTGAGGAAATCGGATCTTTTGTACTGGGTCTTAAACTTGATCGGTGAAGCATCGTATACAATCGGTCTAATTGTCAAGGTCGGCTTCTTTGTTGGTGACCTTCCTGATCTGCTGGATTGAACTGCGGTGCTTGTAGATGCTGCAGCGGACTTAGGTGATGTCAATCGCTTTGGATGTGACCTAGCTATGAGAATTTTGTCTGAAATTGTTGTCCCGTTTATATCACTAGTTTGAATTGCGATTTCCCGACGTGGTACTGGTTTAGCTGCAACCAAGTTATAGGTACCAGAGTTTGGGATAACGGGTTGGCACAAACGAAAGAGCTTTCGCACTTGTGAGAAGGACACCTTCTCTCTAACCCGGATCTCCTGGATAGCTGGGTCATTCTCGGGAGTTTGCTGGATGTTCTTCCCTGCAGTTAATACAACTGGGAGGTGAGGTACAGTCATCGTGATGGGCGATGCCTCCACAGTTAACGCAGGTAGCTCTACCACTGCATGTGTCACTTGTATGACCAAAGCGGTGCCATTTGTAACATCTAAGTGGGCTTGGAATATAAGGTCTTACTTCAGTGGCCTTGTCCCCAGCCTTTATCCTTTGCGGGAGATCTACCTGATTAAAGGTAAGGAAAAGGGTACAGGTAGGCAGATATTCACCTCCATCTTTTCTCTGAACCCGATAAACAGATATCACACCTTGATCTGCTAGGTTCTCCTTAATTTCATCATTGGACATATCGTGCAATGCGCATGTTTCACAACACCGCAAGAGGAGTTCAACGTTTTGTGCATCTCTACAGGCACCGGATAGCTGTCTATCATGTTGGCTTTTAAAATAGTAGCTGCCTGTGCTGCTGAAATAGATTCAACCAACAGCGTGCCATTCCTAGATCTTGTGCAGTTCTTCACTGGGCTAGCTATGTTATCAAGACCCTTCTGTATGATGAATGGATTCACTGACCAAAATATTTTACCTTCCTCTGTTCTTGTTACGATTAAGTAGCGAGAACCACTCAACTCTGCTACTTCCTTTTCACTGACTTTGGCTTGTTTGGTTTTTTGAGTTTTAAAAGAACTCATGGCAATGATATCCTCCACCATTGCAAATGTCTCCGATGGCATGCTCATATCCTGGGTGCCACCCCAGCTTAGGTGAGAGTCCTGGCCTGGACCTTGCTCACCCTAGGGTCTCACCTCCCAGTGTATAGGCAGAGGGACCCAATAGCCTTCAGGAGTGCATCAGCTCATGCAATGGCCCCTCCCCAGGACTGACCTTTATCAGCGGATATGCACATGGATCCTACATGATAACCAGGTGCTGGGACTTACTCGGTTACCCAGTCACCTTTGCGTCACCCCATCCTCCTACAATCCGTGCGTAGGTTATCCATCAGACTGTGTACAGGGAGGTATCAGGTGGGAGGTCAAACACAAAAGTGGACCAAAGTTGATTGAGCGTTTGGCAGGTGCCCTCTCACTTCTTGGAGGAACCCAAGTATGGCTCGGGGCACCAGGTAAGCCAAACCCGTACCTACCGTAGTAAGAGCCCCTGGGGGAGTTTGATTTCGGAGTCCTCTTCTCCTAGATGAGTCGTCGACCAAGACTAACGAGCCCCATCTACCCGTTTGGATGTTCTTAGCTTCCCCTCACCTCTTGCCTAACAGTGGTCACAAAGACACTTAGTAGGCCGTCTGGATCGGGTACTGAGCCCCTCCGCCACGACAAGGCTTCACTCCTTCGGAGGGGTTTGGGTTACAAGAATTAACACTTGTAAAGCGTGTTTCACCCTTAGAAGACAGTACACGTTAAATGTGGAGGAGGGGTTTAGGGTGGGAATATTTTCTTCCAAATTTTCATGTGAAAGACATTAAACTTAAATACCAACTTTGGTTTTTAACCTACTTTTCGTTTTTTAGTTATGCTGTCCACAGACTGACACACACACACACACACACAACACAACACAACACAACACAACACAACACACCACACCACACCACACCACACCACACCACACCACACCACACCACAACCACACCCCACACCCCACACTCCACACCCCACACACCACACCACACCCCACCCCCCACACCCCCCCACACCACACCCCACACCACCCCACACCACCGCACCGCACACCGCTGATACCGAAATTTAGATTTCCAATCGAATGGGCTTGATAAAGACACGTTTTAATTTAATTGCCGGATGTGAGATTTGCGATAAGTGTTGAGTAATAACATATGTAGATAATAGAGTAGGAAGTGTTGTAAGGTGAGCAAGATATGAGTAAATAATAGTCGTTAAATTTGTAGGATAAACGCATTATTGGTTTGAAATTAACGAGTCATGACGTCATACTACATAGTTTAAATTCACGGTCAAAATTCAGGTCTGCCAATCTTAAAAGTCGCGCGATATGTTTAATAAAATATAAAGAAAACATCGTTTAATCATAAAAAGGTAATTATATATTCGGAATTCAAAAAAGAACATGTTATAATAGAAAGGGACATTTATAAATTGGGAAAAGGAATGAAATAGCATTTTGGATACGAGGCTTTCTTTTGGATGACGTCATGACATTTAAAAATTGGAGAGAACGTTTTTCTAGCGTGGGGACGCCAGAAAGCGTCACTACTCAGCCCAGACTGGTGCTGCACGTTGTGGTGTACACACGTGAGTGCGATTCCTCTGCGTATCGAAAGTCGGCATAACTCCCGAAAGTGTATGAGAAGTAAAAAAAGAATAAACAATATACAAAAGTTTCTCTGGGGTAGTCTATAACATACTTACGCATACCCGGGATGAAAGAGATCTCATACTGAACTCTACCGACTGAGCGAACCACGTCGAAGGGCGACACAACGTGACCAACAACATTACGCATCAAATGGCGATCCAACGTAAACCAACGTCACTTCATTAACATTCCGCCACACCGCACCGCACCGCACACCACCGCACACCGCACCACACACCACACCGCACACCGCACCGCACCACACACCACACCGCACACCGCACCGCACCACACCGCACCACACACCGCACCGCACCACCGCACCGCACACCGCACCGCACCGCACCACACACCGCACCGCACACCGCACCGCACCACACACTGCACCGCACCGCACCACACACCGCACCGCACCGCACCGCACACCGCACCGCACCGCACCGCACACCACACACACACACACACCACACCACACACACACCCACCACACCACACCACACACACCCACCACACCACACCACACCACACCACACCACACCACACCACACCACACCACACCACACACACCACACCACACACACACACACACACACACACACCACACCACACCACACCACACCACACACACACCACACACACACCACACACACACACACTTTCTCTAAAAATGCTTTTTTTCTATTCAAGGTGTCTCAAAACATATATTTCCAGCAAAATCTCGACATCGAATTTTTGGGTGGAATACAACAGAGAAAGTAAAAAAGCATGCAGAAGTTAGTCAAAAATCAAGGTTATATTGGTTGTTTTGGCTGCAAAGCAATCAAGTATATTGTACCACTTACTCAGATGGTAAATAAGGAAGTCTAGAAGGGAATATTAGCACATTTTGAGGGATGCTGTGCACAGGAAGAGGCTTGAATTGTGGAAAAACCAGACTTGGATATTGCATCTTGATGATGCACTGGTTCAAGCATCAATCCTTGCCCACAGCTATATGGCAATACATCACACTCTCATTATGCCCCATCCTCACTTTTCTCTGGATCTGGGGCCCTAATGACCAAGTTGTCGACAGGCCCTTAAACCCATCACACTCACTCACTCTCTGGACCTAGCCTCTGCAGACTTTTTCCTGTTTCCAAAACTTAAAACTGTGTTGAAAGGATGTTGATTCCAAAGCTAGAGGAGATTCAGGACAATGAGACAAGAGACCGGTGTGTCATACCAGAGAGTGCATTCCTGTAGGCTTTTCAAAAATAAAGGAAACTCTTGAGAATGTATATTGCCAGTAGAGGGGGAAAAATTTTTGTTGTTTAACGCTACTGTCAATTGCCAGGGTCATATCAGCGTCACCGGTGAACTGGAATTTTGTCCCACAGGAGTTCTTCTATATGTCAGTAAATCTACTGACATGCAACTGTCAATTTTAAGCACACTTAAAAACCATCAGTCTTGACTGGATTTGAACCTGCGACCTTGGGATCAGTAGGCCAGTGTCTAACCAACAGTTACCCAGACTGACATCAGTAGAGGGGATTACTTTAAGGAAGACAGTGCTTAAATGTTTTACAATGAGCAATATAGATGTTATAGCACAAGTTTAATACTTTTTTGAGCACAACTTGTATGTGAAAAGACTGCACTGTTTATAACCACTTCTAATAACTTAACAGGAGATAAATAATTACAAGGAGAAAAAAAGTTACAGACACACATATACACGCAGCCTGTTTAAACTATTCAAATAAAACCTTATCAACTGAATAGTAGCAAACAATATATAAACATTTAAGCTAGTGATAGTTGAAGTAACACATAATACAATTAATATGCGACACAACTTCATTTATCTGTTGTAAAATATTGCAATTAGGACTTTTTTGCAATCCATCAGTCGCATTGTCCACTTGTTTATTCACTCTGTGTACTCACTTGTTACAGTTACTGCCACTGTGATAGATTCTTCACTGTTCTGTTACCATCTACTGAAAGTAAAATAAATTTTTTGGTAGAATCAATTGGTGGTGTTCCAAAATTCATTACACATTTGCTATTCTTCAAAGTAAATGTTTTCTCCCACACCATTAAATCTGTGTGTCGATTTAAATGCCTTAATAATTTAACTTCTGGATTTAATTCTTGATTAATAGACCAGAAATGGTCTGCAGCTGATTTATCAGTCTTTTATCTATATATAAACATGAATGTTTGTTCATCCCTTATGGGCTGCTACATCATTCATCTGAAGGCAATGAAAATTGGCAAATCTAAACGTTTTTTTCATGGGGAAGGTTGATGTGCTATCCGTTTTACAATGTAATATATTATGTTCACATGGTTTTCTCTACTTGCTTTTCTTTGGCGTAACACATTCACATGTCCTTTTCTGCTTGTCCTTCAACATAAAATTCATACAATTTTCTATGACTGAATTAGAAATGCTGTATATACATTCACAGTTTTCTCTACTCACTTTTCTTTTGTGAAATATAACCACATTTGTTCCTTCAAATAATACATACACAATTTTCTATATATTTGAAATAGAAATGCATTGTATTACATTCACATAGTTTTCTCTACTGTTCTTTTATGTAACACATTCACATGTGCTCGCTCTTCAGAATACAGTTTGTACAATTTTCTGTATGATTGAAACACATAGGGAATACAATAAAAGGGCCTATGTTTATACCCAGAGTATAAGCAGTAGCTTTTTTTCTACACATGTATGTAAGTTGAATAGTGAATTTTTAGTGTTCCATAGTGTGTTTTCATCATCATCGTCGTCATCATCATCATTTTATGAATTGAAGTTCAGTGTTACTAATCTCATCTCTACATTCATTTAATTGAATAATTTCCAAGAATCTCTTTAAGCCAACAACTGAAATGCATTTAGGGGAGCCATCTTGTAGAAACTATCAAACCTCATTTGAGGCCGTTAGAATAGCAAAGGCATATGCACCGAAAGCTAGTTTTGAGAAAAATGTGATTAAAGTTTTACTATGCAATACATATTTAAACCATCTATAAAGACATTAAAAAGTGCTCAAATGTGAACCTAATGCATTAATGCTGTTAATTACGAATGTAAAATGTTATTTGACAGATATTTAAGATTTCTGAATATTAAATTCATTAACAATATAATTTAAATAAGGTATGCTTTCATGCATGTTATAGCCAAAACTGTTTACTCGCTAAGTTAGCATTTTGCAAGAAATACTTTAACTAATATTAGTAAATATTTGTTCTAATAGTAATAAATAATACTTCTAAAAAGAACATAAAGAAATAAGTAAACAAAAAATGTAACGTTTAGCTCACCAAAGATGATGAAGCGCTGGTCCAAGTTGTGCTGTGGCGTGAGGAACCAGAGTATGTTAGTAATTTAAAGTATCATTTGCTGCTTCTCTTCTTCTCCATCTGGTGTGTGATCCATGGATTTTGACCAGCAAGTATAGGTACTATTGAAGTATGCATGATGATTTGTGGGAATGTAAGGAAGAAGTGGACAAAGATCTGAAAGTTTTTCTGGTGAAATAACAACAGGTTTAGCATACTTACTTGGTAGGCTGACCAGGGTTGCCAACATTTAAGATTAAAATTATCGTAGCAACCACTCAAAATTATAGACATGGATTCAAAATTATTGTACATCATAAACCAAATCTACTAAATATACTAAATATCAGTATAACCCCTATGAAAATGTAATAGTAATGATGTTTATGATATCCACTTACAAGATTGATGACCTCAATCAGTATTACAGCTTTAGCTCTTATGTTTCTCGCACTATTCATCTGAAAGTTAGTCATCTTCCTCAACTGTTGCAGCATTATACAAATTTGTTGTTGAGATAAACTTTAACATCTTCTCGGTGACTTGCAGATTTTCGGATCCACCACATTCTTTCATGAACTGAGACAACTGAATAAGTCCATTTACCATATCTAGCGCCAATCTGCTTCTAACTTTGGTTTTTATTAAACCCAGTTTAGAAAAAAGTCTCACAAGAAGCATTTCTGTGGGGCAAACTGATCGTGCAAACTCTGCCAGTTATTTGAAATCAGTATTTCTACCAAGGGGACATGTGTTAAACAGCACTCCAGTAACTGCCAGATTCAGGCATGTTCTTTATTTCACACAGAATATCACGTATTCCGAGTTTTCTCCATTGAGCATCAATTTTCTGAATAGTGCCTTCTTCATTGAGATTACCAGATCTGGGCACATTGGCAATAAGAGGATAAAGGGTAGAAGGATTAGTAGGGTATGAAATGGTTGCCTGAGAGGGGTAGAGACAGGCCATAAGGGCAAAAGTGGTGTCGCTATTTGTAATTAATTTCATTTCCATGGTATAACAAATCATGAAAATGATATTTTGCCGATATCGAACTATCATACATTGAAATTATTGTACACCCCCATAATTATCGTATGGGTGGTAACCATGTGTGCAAACATAAAAATTATCATATGCCCCCATAATTATCTAACGAGTTGGTAACCCTGAGGCTGACTGTCAAAAGATTAAAATGATGATCATAGCTCTTCATATGTCCATTTTGCAGATTCACTTGATAAGGTTCTCTGCTAAGCAGGTTTAATTCCAAATTGCATTTTGTAGTTGCTGGAGAAAACACTCTTCCCTCTGAAAACTTAACGCCCAGAACTTGCCGCTTCATTATGTAGTGTTGTAAAACTCCTACATCTTTAAACAGGTCTCCCTTTACCATAACAACATAAAAAGCATTTTTCTTTCTGCAAATTCTAATTTGTTGACCATATTGAATCCCAATAACACTTCTCTTCTCCTAAGATACAATTCTATATTCCCAAAATCACAATCACAAGGAAGATAAGAGTGGCCAGGAATCAATTTTTGAGAATCAGTCTGAATGGATGTATCTAAGACTGGTTAAAACCATGTTCAAGTTTTTATTCTACCCACTGCCCACTGCAGTTATCACTGAAAATACATGCCTTCACTTCTGGTGGTATTAATATAATGTTTTGGTTCTCGAGAAATAGCCCCGCCCAGAGATCCGAATGGGGCACTATTGTAACTCCAGAACATTTTACCTCTCGAGTCGTATTTCATAAATATTGAAGAGCCTTAGCAGTAATAGTAACTGCTTAATATAGTAATAGTAACCATTAATATAGGATTAATGATTTCATTGTCAGAAATCCAGCTTTAGCTAACAACAACTTCTGGTAGTATTTTATTTTCCATATAGCGTATAAGGGCAGCTCGAAATTTCAGCAGAGTCCCGCTTTCCTGTACTTTCGTTCCAAAGATACATTGAAGTTGTTCTGTCCTGTATATTGTTGTCGTTAGTTAATGCTGTATTTCTGACAATGAAGTCATTAATCCTTGTCCTTTATATTGTGGATATCAACATTGTAAGTTCATAACTTCCTCTTATAAAATTGTATCTCAGAGAGGTAGAACTGGAACTTAAAAATGCAACGCCACAGCTGGGATTTGAACCACAGACCATCCGCATACCAGGCGGGTGCTCTAACCATTAAGCTACTCTGACAACCTGCCACAATGATACTGAATTCTCAAACCAGTTCGTATTTCTCCCGGTAAACCACAAAGGCAGTCTCACATCAGAGATAATTACCCCAATGATAACTTACTATTGTAAGTACTTTATGTCTCAGGATTAAATAACCTTCAGATGATAATTGTTACTTATTTTTGCCAACAAACTTATTGTGTTTTTAAACACACAAGCCGTGTGTACGCAATGTTTGAGAGGTAGAACTGGAACTTAAAAATTCAATGCCACAGCTGGGATTTTAACCATAGAGGCTCCGCTTACAAACTGGTTTGAGAATTCAATATCATTCTGGCAGGTTGTCACAGTAACTTAATGGTTAGAGCACCTGCCTGGTAAGCGGAAGGTCTGTGGTTCAAATCCCAGTTGTGGCATTGAATTTTTAAGTTCCAGTTCTACCTCTCAAATTGCCCACACACAGCTTGTGTGTTTAAAAATAAATAATAATTACCATCTGAAGGTCATCTAATCCCAGGACATAAAGTACTTGCAATAGTAAGTCACCTTTGGGGTAATTGTCTCTGATGTGAGACTGCCTTTGTGGTTTACCAGGAGAAATACAAACTGGTTTGAGAATTCAATATCATTCTGGCAGGTTGTCACAGTGGCTTAATGGTTAGAGCATCCACCTGGTAAGCGAAGGGTTTATGGTTCAAATCCCAGCTGTGGCACTGAATGTTTAAGTTCCAGTTCTACCTCTCAAACATTGCCCACACACAGCTTGTGTGTTTAAAAACACCAACAGTAAGTTTGTTGGCATACATAAATAATAATTGTATCCCAGAGTTTAGTTTTGGTGTTGGAAGCGCTTGTTGCATGTCTATTGCAACAGCTTTGTCTTTGTGTCACCTTAGCTCCAAGTTCATGCACACTCATTTCTTGTTTTCGTTCCTTTATTTGCTTGGAATCAATATCTTCTCTCATTATCTCCAGTTGTCGCTTTGTTTCGTCACAATAGTTGCAGGTGTCAGACATAAGAGGAGAAAATTCAAGATTAAACTCAGGATTAAAAACGTGGCGGTAAAATGATTCAGAAACTGGAAGATGTTCAGCATGATTTTCAACAATCCAGTCACAATAAGCATTGTACATTTTGGATTTATTTAAATCAGTGGCTGAGTGTTTCCTGTATGGACTGTAGTGGCTGGATAAGGCAGGGAAACTGTCAATGTGTGCCTTTGCTCTTTCTCTGTCTGATTCAACTATTCTTCTTGTCTTTTCCTGATGACCATGATAATCTACTTCAATGGTTCCAGTTCTTCTTTGTCATGAGCAGTACACAGTCTTTTTTCACTCAAACCATGTATGTTACAAAAAGCAACTGCACAAACGTAACTCTTACTTCCATGAATCACTTTAAAATCTACTGTGCACAATCTGCAAGAAGGTGTGTCTTTCACATGCAATCTGTTCACATCCACACTTGTCATTAGTTTATTTAAATAACTATTCTGTAAGTTCAAATCCCCTATCCCCCAAATTTTTAAAAATATTTCATGAATTTTATCTTGACCCAGTTTGTCAAAACAACCACCCTGACAAGCACCCCCTACTTCTTTTGCCTTTACCACATGTTTGGTTTTTAAACGTATGTATTCTTTACCAGTATTTCTCTTCTTGGCCACATTCATTTTCCATTGATTTTTTTGCATGCAGAGTTTCCTGGGACAACTAACATGATGAGAAATAGAATCACTGTCTGTGTCACTCATTGTGCTTAATAAAAGTAAATCACTGTGCTAAATGCCCTAAAGGTTTGTTCAGTGATATCGTTAGTAAACAATACAACTTTTAAAACACAACACTAAACAAAACTTAATCCGAGAGCTGCAAGCCACTAAAATATGTTACAGCTTTCTTTAAAGCTACTACACTAAAGAAATACCCTGTACAGGCAGAGTACATCCAGGTAAAAAACTATTTACAAAACTACAAGAATTGTTAAAAAGGTTTAGGAATAACCATTTATGAGGGATAAAGGCCTGAAAATAAACAGCACCCTCTGTTAAGTGATTTATTACTACATTATATTAAAGAGCAACTGTCACAGCATAGCAGCCGACTCCGGCAGGCAGGTTGGCTCATATGCCTTTGCTGTTCTCGAGATTGTGCTGTATCACGTTAGGTCTAACGCAATGCGGTATTCAAAAGGAGAATTTGTTCATATCCAGGACATATCAACTATTCCCATTTAACGGACATTAAAGAATAGGCTTCATACTATATGTTGCAAAAAAAATAAAATAATCGTACTTTGGTGCTTACGCCTCTGCTATTCTAAGGGCCTTGTTTGTTCAGTGGAAACTTCCTAAAACCTTTCTAGACAAGAAAAACAAAATAATAATAATAATAATATGGCGGTGGTGGTGATAATGTATTCCATATTGTACTGCATTTCCAAAAAACAGTTTATTAGCTTGTAATAATTTATATAGTCAAAAGAAATCTTGAAATTAACAGTATTGTAAGACTTATTCTGAAGCAGAATTATTGGCTATTCTCATTTCATGAAAAATTTGTTGGGCATACATATATCAGTTGTGGACATGTATACCTCATGATTATTTTTTATTTTTAGAGCATGTCTACTACAAGCCAAAGTCAAACAGCAGAGAATGTATCCGTTTTTGAGCCAATTGTGATGCTCAATGTTGAAAGTGATTTGGGCTCAGCAAGAACAAGGTTCACATATCAAGACATTGTTAAAGAACGAGACAAAAAGAGAACTCCTCCACAGCCAACTTCAAGTACCTCAGGAACTACAACTCACATGAGCAGTATTGCCAGCAGAGCACCAAAAGATGTAGTACTAGGAACAGGACTTCTTGGCACTCAAGATATGTCCCAGAGTTTTCTTCTTCAGGTGGGCACTCTTAAGGTCTTCCAAATAAAATAATAGTAGTAATGGTAGTGGTAGTGGTAGCGGCGGCGGCGGTGGCAGTGGTAATAATAGTAATAATAACAATAACGGTAATAATAATAGTAATAGATTTTGTAGTTAGAAATTAGAAGCACTGAAAGATTGAGCCAGATTTGTGACACAAACTTCACTGATTTAAATTTAAATGTGGAACGTACAAGGGGCTATTCATAATTTTTTTTCTTTCTTTCTTTTTTTTTTTTTTTTTTTTTTTTTTTTTTTTTTTTTTTTTTTTTTTTTTTTTTTTTTTTTTTTTTTTTTTTTAAAAGGTCTGATAGGTTGGGAAACCAAAACTACAGTGAAAATCAGTTGAAGCTTTGTGCAGATGTGTTGCACAGTGTCACTAGTATGCCTTTTGATTGTGTCATGTCACTCTTGTCAGTTCTGAGTGCACAGCGAATACACAAACATGCCTAAAACAATAGTGTCTCCTACCAAAAGTGAAGTGTGTGCTAGAATTCAATTTCTTTATGCATTGGAATGCAATGCAGCTGAACTTCATCAATGAATGAGTAACTTGTACAATGAAACTTTCATGAGTTACAGCAAAGTGCAGTAGTGGTGCAGGAACTTTGAACTAGGATGCACATGATGCAGGCAGTCAGGCAAGGAAGCAAGTGTCAACTGATGATTTTCAGCAAGTGGATCAGGTGACTTGAGAAAATTGTCTGTTCACAATTCCTGTGTCGAGTGATTTGTTTTCTGAAATGTGGAGGTCATCTCTGTATACCATTGTGACTGAGATCCTCCAGTACCACAAACTGTGCAAGAGGGGTTCCCAAGGTGTCCAGCCATAAGAAAACACAGTGAATGGGTGCCAGACACTTTGCTCAGCCGCACATTGCAGCTGCAATACAAAGGCACCACCTGCACTTTCAATGTGTTGTTTGATCACTTACCATACAAAGCGGACTCAGCTCCAGGTTATTTTTATCTCTTGCCTCACATGATGCTGTTGCTATACTTATTTCACTCTTAGGTTTATCCGTGTCAAAACAAACCCACGTGGCCACTGCACCATGATACAGCACGGTAGCAATGCATGCAGGGAAGTAGTCCCATACTACTAATCTGAATTTTAGAATTAATTCTACACAAATACCTAAGAGGTTAATTAAAGCTGCTGTATACTGATAAACAGAGCTAAAAGTCCCAACATGCAACTCATGCGAGTTACCTGACATCCGAGTATTTACAGAGTATTGTTTACAGTCAGCACTTTTTATTTAGGATCATGGTGGACGACCACAATGAGTATGCTCTTGCATCTTTGTCGACTTATGTAAAGCATAAGGCGGGCAAACCATTGACTTGCTATGAAAAAACAAAGTGTTGAACTATAGTATAAGTTATGTGAGAAATAACCAACTGTTCCCATCAAAGAAGTAGTGAAATTAACTCTTGAGTTCACCAGTTTGAGTACCGGTATAAACAGTGCTCGTAAAGAAACAGCTGAAACAGGAAAAATGGTTACACCTGGGAAAAAAAGAATGTGTGAAATATGCCATGCAAGAATCTGACGATTTTGTTAAAAATGTAATTTGTGTAACAGTGCACAATTTCTTTCTTAAAAATGAGCTGCCAACAATTGACAAAGTCCTACAACCAGTTTATTTTGTTGTAACTATCAATCTTATCGCCTTTAACCTCTAGTTACATGCTAGTCACTCTTTTAAGTTGGCAGAATAAGGGATCGGTTCCTTTCTATTATGTACCACATGCACTCACCACAGTATTTCTAGCGTGAATGGCGGAAGGATACATTATAACTGTGCCCTGGCCACTTGGGTTTAGTTTCTTGCAGATCAGCCTTAGAGTGAATACAGAATAGGAAGACACCATTTGGCACAGACAGTGAACTGCAGACCAGTAGAAAAGTGGTTGAAAACACAGGTGGCTGCCTTCTATGACAAGGGGATTGAAAAGTTGCTACCAAGTTAGGAAAACTGTATGTTGAAGTGGCAACTATGTAGAAAAATTGCATGTAGATGTAGCTAAATGTTACAAATAAAACATATTTGGTTTTCACCATAGTTTTGGTTTTGCAAGCCATCAGACTTTGAAACAAAAATAGCCCTTGTATTTCAGAAGCTGTTCCTTTGATCCTCAGCTTGGGTCCAACAGGCAACAAGCAGACAGGTTTACAGGAGGCAATAGCAGAAGTGGCATCATCTAAAAAACTAACAAACTAAGGAAAAAGCTGCAGAAACTATGTGAAACACAGAAAAAACCCCAGTCTAAAAGAATGTCTTCAACACAGAAAATGTAGTCAACTTATACACCCAACTTTTACAGCAACAGAAAAGAATGTTTTGAAGAAAGGATTGAAAACTTGCTTAGACTTCTCCACAAATTCTGAAGACTATACAGCAGATATCAAATTAGTGATACATAATCTCAAACTTATTGAGCAAGCTGTAACAAAACAACACTGCAGTGAAGTTCTATAGGGTATTTGGTTTATCATGTTTCATGCCTAAAGAAAGAAAAAGAGATGTTGAAAAGAGGTGCTGATACTCACTCCTCCATCTCTCTTGTTATGGGGAAGGTGGAAGAAGATTTTGCCCCTTCTATCCAATTAGTACTGAACTGAAATATCAACATACTTAGCGTTTCTACCTGCAAAACACATTTTCTATCCCCTGTCCCTAACTTGCCTGGTGGAAGTGACCCAGCACTTTTGCAATCCTGAGACTAGCTAAAACACAACTATAAAAAACTCACTTTAGACACTAAAATCATAAACAACCACAAAAAAACCATTAAAAATCTTAGAGGAAAATCTATTATTTATACAAAAGCTAATAAAGAAAATAAGACAGTTTTTTGGAGAAAACAGACTACACCAACAGGACAGAAAGCCTTCTTCAGGATGATGACTAAATTGAATTTAAAGCCAATCTTTGAAAACAGTGCACTGAAGCCTTTGCAGAAACAATAAAAGATATCCAAAATCTTTCAAAAAAAAAAAAAAAAGGCAAATTCAGAATAAAACAGAATAATTCAATCCCATCATAATTGCATGCGCTCCCTAAGAGCCTCAATTCTGGTAATGGCATGAGGTCAATAGTAAATTGCTCTCCCACTTACAAACTCAGAATGGCTGGTTAACAAATTTACTTCTTTTAAAGGGAGTAGAAATACTGAGAGACATTACAATCAACCCATTAGGCTGTGGTTTCATCTGATGTCAGCTCTCTTTTCCCCAGCATACCTATACAGAAACCGTCAATGCTCTTAAGACAATGGTTAATGGATCTCAGAACCCTTCAAGAAGAAATAGAAGACTACTTTGCCCTTACAGATTTATGTATCCAACAAAGCTATTTTCATTTTAATAGTCAAGTTCTACAAATGAATATCTGGCCTAGCCTTGGGAAATCTTCTGTCCCCATTTCTTGCAGAACTCTTTGAGTCATTTTGAAACACATGTCACAAAAACCTTCCCACTGATCTCCAACACTTAGTTCATATATGTTGATATTTTTGCAGTTGTCCCCCGTCCCCCCCCCCCCCCCAAAAAGTCATGGACAGTGTTCTTAAACTACTTAATCTATAGGAAAATTCCATTAAATTCAAAGTTGAACTAGAGCAAGATGGGTATCTTCCTTATTTAGACCTTAAAATCACCAGGATATGGAACACACTCACCTTTGGCATCCTTGAAAACCTATTGCACAATTACATAAAAAATAATAGGTTCAACCTAAAACCCCACCAACATTGGCATTTTCAATAGCCTTGCCTACAGATTGGAAACTTACCTCTTGACAAAGAAAAATACCAGCACAACCATTCAGAAATGAGAGCACACCAGAAAAAAACAATGCACTCTCACACAAGAACCACACAAGCAATTGGAAAATTTCACATACTATCCTAAACTATTTCTCAACAAAATTTTCAAGAAATACTATTAGGTATGGCTGCACCAAACAGGCATACAGTCCAAAACTACCTTAATTCTTCCCTGAAAGACAGGATACCATCAGATGAAAAATGAGGCATTCATTTAATAAACTGAAAATTGTAACCTCATATATGTTGGAAAAACAAAAAAACATAGAAACCAGAAGGAAAGAACATTTTAGTTGCATTTACAATAAACGAACAGAATCTGTAGCAAACCATTTTTCGACTGCAAATCATGATGTCAATGCTGTTTATTTTGAGAAACTTCAATAGGTCTGCAAAACTACAAATCTAGGAAAACATTCACATCATCAAAAGCAAGGAATATGGTTATGAACTTCGAAATCTCACCATTGAACAACCTCAATATTTTCATCACAAGAAGACAGATGACACATGACACCACTTCTGCAATCACTGCCAGCAATCCTGTCTGCATTGTCATACCCAGGCTGAAAATGGAAGCAATAGCTTCTGAAACATGTTCTGCATTTAAATCTAGGTAAGGGAAGTCAAGTCACAAATCTGGCTCAATAGCATTTCAAGTTACAATAGTAATAGTTTAGTTTGGATGAAAACTGGCGTTGCAGAAAGAGAGAGAGAGAATGTGGAGGAGCTTGCATTAAGTTGATAATGTAAGTGGTAATCTGTTATTCCAGTTTACTCCTCCTCACATCGTATTTTGTATTTATTTTAAAAGTCCATACTTACCAGCCAGAGAACTTGAACCAGTACCCTGCTTTGCCAAGATCAGACTTGAGATTCAGTTCTAAATGGATTCCCTTTTACAACTCCTATTGAGCATAGAAAATTAACTCAAATTGATTTCAACACCCTTTGTAAATGTTGCAAGTATGGTTTACCACAGCAAAGAAAGCACCTGGGCAATGAAGTGCAAGGGGAAACTGTTGATTAGACACGGGTGCAACCCTCCTTGTTTATGACATAGGGCAGCTTTTTGAATAATTTTGCTCCTTGTGTAGTATACTTTCTCTGTCATACACACTGGCTGTCCTTGTCGCACTGTTTCCAAACAGATAAGGACTGCAAATTCCTGTCAGGCACTTTCTTTTCATTGGTGTACAGCATATTAAAATCTTTGAGCTTCTATACCAAAAAAGAAAAGTTAGAACATTATTATTGTATTTTAAAACCTTAGTATCCTTAAACCAGATTAAAGGAATTTGCATTTATGTAATATTAAAATTGAGATGATAATGATCATCATAATGATAAACAACTTCAACATTGCCTAGCAAACTTGAAAGGTCTTTATTTATATTTCAGGATGATATGGCGCCAAACACTTTATATCCTGAGGATCACATGATGGCGGTTGGGTCTGGGGTTGGAGAGTATCAGGTTCTTCTTTTGGATCCCAACTCTAGACATGAGTTTGCAGAGTCGACCATTAATCTCAGAGATCTAGAATGAAACAGCATTATCTGCAATAAAGAATTTCTTCACTTTCAATTAAGTATGCATGGCCATTCTTACTGTTAATGTCTTGATACTGTATGTTTACGTCCAAAATTCAATGAAGCACATTTTTCATTTTCTGTATAAATGTTTGTTGTGCTTCTTAATGATTAAGACCACCTTTTTATAGGTCAACGCTCTAGATGCTACACCAGTTGTTCTTATACTTTCGAAGCACGTAGTTTCTAGAGTGCATATATAAAGTTTGACCTAAAATGGCTGTCTGAAATATTTATAATTTGTTGAGTTTCACATGTTAATAAAACATGTCATATTATGTAGCAGTAAGCTGTAGCCATTGTTCTCCTTATAGTATTCATTTAGTTTCAAAGGATTGGTAAGCAAAACTACATGACAATCAAGTGCCTTATTGTCTGGTGGGCCAACTAATTTTTTGCTATTTATCATATCATACAATATTTTGGTTCAGATCATTTCATAGGTACTTTTCTGCAGAGAAATTAAAAGGAAAGAAAAACATCATTGCTGCCTAAAAAAATCTGTTCTGTTGCACTTGCATGACTTCCTTTACTCTTGTGCTAACTATTGCTGCAAACTCTTATTCCTATATCTTCTTTGTTGAGATAAGCATTTGTAGAAATTATCTTATTGCTTATTTCCTTGTAGGTACAACAGGAATAGGGGATACAGTAGACTTTGAGCGTTAGTCAAATCTTTTAGAGTTTTCCTGAACATTTGGGAAAAAATATACATAATTCAAAACAACAATAAAGTGATTAACTTCAAAATCCCAGCTTTAAATGAAGTGTTAAAGCTCTGCACCCCTAACACTAGATGGCAACAAGACAATAGTAGCAGAGATAGGGAACAAGAGGTTAGCGTCAGTCACCCAATGGCTGATGATGGGAATGAACGGTCTTGAAAACGTTTCCTGTTTTTAAAACAATTTAAGTGAAAGTGAGTAAAAAGGTGACTCAAAATGACCTCAAACATGATGAATACCTCACTGTTATTAGTGCTTCTATTTGTAATGTTCATGATATTTGGTATCACAAACCAAAGAAGCAACATGGTGACGAAAGAAAATGGCGACGAGATAAGAGACATCCTCTCAGAATTTAACACTGAATTATGTAACACAAAGAAGATTTTAAAAAATTCCTAAAATTACACACAAAGAGAAGATATGCAGAAGCAGATTTGTAAAGCTCTGCCTAAAGCATAAGGTTATGCCGTCTTTTGTCCGACAAACTGTAAAACACAGTGGCAATCATAAACAACAAAATATGGTGGAGAAATATGTGATTGAATTCGAAATCTTTAAACATTACAGCATTTTGAAGAAATTAGACCAGAAATTGTACAACCTACACCTAAAGCTAGCAAAACAAAGAGGAATATGCATGCAGCAAAACTACGAAATGCAGGTACAGGAGAAACTAAAAAAATTCATGATTGAGAAAAACGAGAAACTTAAAAAGAACAATTATAAAAATTCCAGATTGGATTTTTTCAACACAAAAGCCAGGATATTAATCAACAGCAAAGGTAATTAACCTATTGTAAAAACAGTTTACAACCAAAGAAATGAGCATACTACAAAAAGGTTTCAAAACATGTGTAAACTTCTCGCAAAACAAAGATTTTATCGTCATCATTGAAATAGCCTCACACAACCTACAAAATGAAGAACATTAAAAGCCAAATTGAATGCCTAGAGATTTTAAAACAGTTACGTCTAAAACTGAACTTGAACAACAACAAAATAATAGAAAACCTAAACAAGAAACCAGTGGTGTTTCTAAAAGGAGACAAAGGCAATTCCCTGGTTATTTTGGACAAAGACGAGTACAACCGTAGAGTTAACCTGATGCTAGATGGTCCAGAATATGGAAAAATCCTCTAACCACATATACCACATCACCCAATAAAGCTTTACAAGTAACAGAAACATTATCAGCACCAGAAAAATATAACCTAAAACCTCCTAATCCCATACTACCATGATTATATTGCCTGCCAAAAGTACACAAACAGGACAATAGCATGAGACCCATCAACGGCATTAATTCACCCACTTACCACATTGCTAAATGGCTAGTAAACAAACTAACATCTTACACAAAATTTGAAAGTTTAAGAATTAAGAACTCCTTGGAACTCATAAAATACCTACAGAACTACAGTATACCTGAAGGCTACATAATGGTTTCTTTCGACGTTAAATCTCTTTTTACTGGCACCCCGTAGAAAAAATACCTACACTCATTAGGAGATGGTTGACTCAGACTACAATAGACTCCACAGAAATAAGCGACATCATTAACCTTACAGAAATTTGCACAAAGAACAATTACTTCACATTTGACAATAAAGTCTGCAGACAATCCCAAGGTTTAGTAATGGGGAGCTCATCGTCACCATTTTTAACAGACTTGTACATGAGCTTTTTCAAAACTCACATAGTAAATTCCTTTCCACATATATTCAAATTTTGTAGACAATACATGTATGACATCTTCACCATAATCCCCCAGAAACAAAAAGGAAGACTCTCTGAAATTACTAAACCTACAGGACAACCATAAAAAGTTTACAATTGAAATAGAAGACAACAACACATTACCTTTCCTGGACCTCAATTAGAGATATAGATGGTATAAAATTTGGAATATATAGAAAGCCCACACATGTAGATAATTACGTAAAGAAAAATAATTGCAACCCAGTTTCAACCAACTAGCGACATTTAGAAGCTTAATTCACCGGTTATATGATGTCCCTTTAAGTAAAGGGGAACTTCTGAAAGAGCAACATCATATACAAGAAACAGCAGTACTAAATGGATTCAACCCTGCCACCATTAGGAACATGTCAAAAAATGCAGAAAAGCTCAAGATAATTTTGCAAACCACTACGTTAACACCACTCACAAATAGCAACTGGAAATTTAGAAAGTTCACCTACCATCCCTGGACCTTCAGGAAATTTGAAAGAATCTGCAAAAAACTGAACATAAAACTGGCACCAGAAAACAAATACAGTTTAAAAAACCTGCTGAACAAGCCACTTAACAATCTAAAATCTGGAATTTACCAGATCAACTGCAATAGTTGCGGAAAAAGCTATATAGGAAAACTAAAAGAAATTTGGTTATCAGACTAAAGGAACACCAGAGGAAAATTGAATTAAAACAAATGGAAAAGTCTGCTTGGCACACCACTTTTGGAATGAAAACCACATCATTGACCCCCAGGGGGTCCTACTATGGTAGGTACAGGTTTGGCGTACCCAGGGCCCTGAGCCATACTCTCAATTGGGTTCCTCTAAGAGGTGAGAGGGCACCTGCCAAATGCCCAAGCAACTTTGGTCCACTTGTGTGTTTGATCTCGCGCCTGATACCTCTCTGTTCACAGTCTGATGTATAACCTACACGCAGGTTGTAGGTGGATGGGTAGACACAAGGGGTGACTGGGTAACCACGTAAGTACCAGCCCCTGGTTATCATGTAGGATCTGTTAATTAAGGAAAATGAAGCTATTAACAGTGAAGCCACAAGATTCTAAAATAAGAACAAATTAGAAACTAAAAACTTCACTTATCTTAGTAATGTTGCAAGTTTTTCGTGCAAATTGCTGACTCAAGTTTCGAGTTGACTCCAACTACATTAGCTTTGAGAATGAGTTGGAGACAACTCGAAACTTGAGTCAGCAATTTGCACTAAAATCTTGCAACATTACTAAGATAAGTGAAGTTTTTAGTTTCTAATTTGTTCTTACTTTAGAATGTAGGATCTGTGTTCGTATCTGCTGATAAAGGTCAGTCCCAGTGAGGGACCATTGCATGAGATTGGGTTCTGTCTATACATTGGGAGGTGAGACCCTAGGGTGAGCAAGGTCCAGGTCAGGGCTCTCACCTAAGCCGGGGTGGTACCCAGGTAGTGAGCATGCCATCGGAGACATTTGCAATGGTGGAGGATATCATCGCCATGGGACATCCCAAACAAAATTTGAAAATGCAGAAAGTAGTTGGAAAGGAAGTAGCAGAGTCGAGTGGTCCTCGCTACTTAATAATTACTGGAACTGAGGAAGGAAGAAAATTTAAATCGGTGAACCCATTTGTTATACAAAAGGGTCTTGATAAAATAGCTGGCCCAGTTAAAGCATGTACAAGATCTCGCAACGGCACGCTCTTGGTTGAAGCTAATTCAGCATCCAGGTGGTTACTTTACTTAAGGTGAATATGTTAGCCAGCATAGAACTGCATAGGACTTTGAACTCCTCCTGCGGAGTGGTGAACACCAGGGCATTGGATGGCATGTCCAATGAGGAGATTCAGGCGAAATTTGAAGATCAAGGTGTAACAACAGTATACCTGGTTTAGAGGAAAGAGGGAGGCCAACTTCAGGCCACTCTTACCCTGTTCCTTACCTTTAATCGGGTAGATCTCCCGCAAACGATTAAGGCTGGGTATTAATCCATTGAAGTTCGACCATATATCCCGAATCCTCTGAGATGCTACAAATGTCAGCGCTTCGGTCACACAAGTGACTCATGTAACAGTAATGCTACCTGCGCCGACTGTGGAGATATCGCACACAACGATGACTGTACAACACCTCCCAATTGTATTAACTGCACAGGAGAACATCCAGCAAACTCCCGAGAATGCCCCCGTTATATAGAGGAAAGGGCTATCCAGGAGATCCAGGTTAGAGAGAAGGTGTCCTTCTCAGAAGCCCGAAAGCTCTTATGTTTGCACCAGCCCGCAATCCCAATCTCCAATACATATAGCTCGGTTGCAGCTAAACCAGTACTGCGTCAGGAAATCGCAACTCAAACTAGCGATATAAACAGGGCAACAGGTTCTGACAAAATTCTCGTAGCTAAGTCACATCTAAAGCGTTTGACATCGTCTAACTCTGTTTCAGCATCCACAAGCACTGTAGTTCAATCCAGTAGATCAGGAAGGTCGCCAACAAAGAGGTCGACTTCAACAAATAGACTGGTAGTATACGATGCTTCACTAATAAAGTTTAAGACCTAATATGAAAGATCTGATTTCCTCAAAGAGAGTAAGGTTTTGCCCAAGAGATCAAAGGGAAAGAAAAGTTCAAAGACAGCTCCTAGGAGATCTTCTTCAGAGGAATCCTCTGGAGTGGCTACAGACCGGCGACTGTTATCTTCGCCAGTCTCCATGTCAAATTGGTTCGACACACTCAAACCAAAATTCACTATGGGAACACAGATGTCCTCGGTAGAGGACATGGATCTAGAGGAATCTGCCCACACTGGGAGAGCCCCAGCAGAAAAGAGGTGCGAAAAAGCCTCACATAAAAATGTCAGCCCAAGACAGAAGAAAAGGGCAAAATAATTTCGACAACCGCCTACTCCAAAGTAATGCACCACCCACTTTGGGGTTCAAGTCATGTTTGTACAAGAGGTACGCTCATTGCCGATTTCTTGGACAGTTACAAGCTAGCTCTCCTCAACACTGGAGAGCCTACATTTCTTTCTGACTCTTTCAATAGCAGGTTAGAGAGAAGGTACTCTTCTCAGAAGCTTGCATATACGCCAACCCTCTGTTCCAAGATCCGGAACATATAGCTCAGTAACAGTTAAACCAGTACCGAGGAGAGAGATCGCAATCCAGACCTGCGATTTCAATGGGGCAACAATTTCAGAAAAGACACTTGTTGCTTGTAGCTCTATTCCAAAGCCCTCAACATCAGTGTACACATCTGTATCAACGCATACAGAATCTATTGGTGAAAAAAGTACAACTGTTGATCAGCAACGAAAATGCCAAACTCGACACAGAAGACTAGCAAACCTGTAATATATAATTCCTCGCTGACAAAGTTTAAGAAGAGCTACACAAGAATGACTTCCTCAAGGAAGATAACACTGATCCCAGTACATCAAAGAGATATAAGAGTGAAAGAAGATCTCGAAGATCCTTTTCTGGTGAATCTTCAGGGGTGGACTCAGACCGGCACCTTTCATCTTCACTGGTCCCCGTTAGCAACCGGTTTGAGACACTCAAACCCGAGTTCGCTATGGGGACACGGACGTCCTCAGCAGAGTACTTGGAGCTAGATGAACCTGCCCATATGGTGAGAACCCCAGTGGAAAAGAGACTCAAAAAAGCGTCCGAGAAGATTGTAAGCCCAAAAGAGAAGAAAAAGGCTAAATCAGTTCAACAACTGCCCACTTCAAAGGAATGCAGAGTTACCTTGGAATACCCATCCCATACAAATATCAATGTATCTATCCTACATTGGAACATAGTTGGAAAATCCTTACCCATCTAAGAGCACTTCAAAAACACCTAGTCTTCCGATGGATGTCAGCTCACTGTGGACTGAGTGGTAATGAGAAAGCTGATTTTCTTGCAAAAAAGGGTACCGGAAATTGCAGAAATCTATAGTTAATCTACCATTTTATGCAGCTAAAAGATTAGTCAATTCTGAATTCAAAAAAATTATTGCAAAATATTACTATGAAAAATCAAACAATAAAAGATGGGAACTACCAAACATTCAAACAGTAATTCCTGAGTATCCTTGAAAAACAGCAGTTGCAACCTTCAGGTTGATTACAGGACATGATTGTCTGGCAAAACATTTAAACAGAATTGGGATATATTCTTCACCACTCTGTCCTCTATGTGATCTGCAAGAGGAAATGGATCGAGACCACCTTCAAATATGCCCGGCCACTTCTAGTGCGCCATTCATCAGTGAAAAATATTGGAGAGCAAGAGGATTAATGACTTCATTGTCAGAAATCCAGCATTAGCCAACAACAACAACAATGGAACATATGGGGTATTAAAAAATAACGACCAGAACTTGAGCTTTTGCTCAATAAGAATGAACCTTTGGTCGCATGTTTGCAAGAGAGTAAGCTGCATCCACAAGACGCTTTCCATCTAAGATGATACAGCCCAGCACGGTGTGATGTTACACCAGAAGAGGGTATCCTGGCACATGGCGGTGCAGATACTTGTCAAAGATGATGTATATATGGAATCAGCAGCACTACACTCTGATATACAACCAGTCGCCATAACGATTCATCCAGTTCACTATTTGCAAGTTGTATTTGCCTCCGTCCCATGACTTCTCGCACATTGATTTAGAAGACTTTGTTTCCCAGTTACAAACACCATTTCTGTTGGTGGGAGACTTCAATGCCCACCACTCACTTTGGGGTGCAAGTCGCGCTTATGCGAGAGGCACGCTCCTCACTGATTTCCTGGACAGTAACAATCTAGCTCTCCTCAATACTGGAGAGCCTACATTCATTTCTGACCCTTTCGATAGTTTCTCGCATCTTGATCTTGCAGTTGGTTTACCTCAGTTGGCAGTCTCCTTACAATGGAATGTAATCTCTGATTTACACACTAGCGACCACTTTCCATGTCTTATTAGTCTGTTAATGCAAGATACATGTTCCACACGTATGCCCAGATGGTGTTTGGATCATGCCACCTGGAACCTTTACACCCAGTTGACTGTGTTTACATACAACGAGCACGACTCAGTAAATGATTTAGCGCATCATCTCGTGGAGACGATTCTCTCTGCTGCTGAACTATATATACTGCAGTCGACTTCACACCCCCATTGATTTCTCGTCCCCTGGTGGACAAAAGAATGTCGAATTGCCATTCGTGCTCGAAGGCCTGCTCATAGTGTTTTCTAATGTCATCCTACGTTGGATAACCTCATCCAATACAAGAAAATGCGTGCCAGGTCCAGACAAATCATTAAGGATAGCAAAAAGTCATCATTGAGTAAATTTGTAGCATCATTTAACTGACATACATCTTCATCGGTTGTGTGGGATAGGCTAAAGCGTGTTGCAGGTCGATCAACCCATATACCAATTGCGGTACTGAAAAGAGTAACAGGAGCTATTGTTGATTCATTTGAAGTGGACAACATGTTTGGCAGTGCTTTTGCTCAATGTCTAGCTCGGAAAACTACTCCCCTGAGTTCCTTCCAATTAAAACTCAGCTGGAATCTCAAGGCCTCACGTTTCGTTCTAGAAACATAGAAGATTACAATCGTCTTTTCACCATGGCGAACCTAGAACATTCTCTTAAATCTTTGCAATTATCAGCACCAGGACCATACGGTATTCATGTACAAATGTTACAACAGCTCTCTCCTGAAGGTAAGGCATTCCTGCTCGAGGCCTATAATCATGTTTGGGTTGACAGAATACTACTAGAAAATTGGTGAGAGGCAACCGTTATTCCCATCTTGAAGGCTGGAAAGGACCGTCTTCTTCTCTGCAGTTATCATCCTATTTCCCTCACCACTTACGTTTGGAAGGTGATGGAACACATGATCAATGGGTGATTGGTGGTTAGAAAGTCGTAACATACTGACTGACATCCAGTGTGGTTTTCGACGACGCCGTTCAACTGTAGACCATCTTGTGTCAATATTGACACAGATAATGGACGGATTTATGAACAACTGTCAAACTGTTGACATATTTTTGGATCTCAAGAAGGCTTATGATACGTGCTGGCGAGCAGGGATTCTGCGTTACCTGTATACCTGGAACATATGTGGATGCCTACTGCTGTTCATTCAGGAGTTTATGAAAGAGCGCTTTTTCCAAGTAAGGGTCGGCTTGGTTTTTTCTAATTCTTTTGTTTAGGAGGACTGAACACCTCAAGGTTTGGTCCTAAGTGCCATGCTTTTTGCCATAGCAATTAACTCCATCTGGAAATGTGTTCCACCTGAAGTTTTGTCATGCCTATTCGTAGACGACTTTGCTGTCTATTGCACTTCTCAGCACAAGGTGTTCTTACAACAGTACCTGCAGCATTGTTTGGACGAGCTTAGACAATGGAGCTCATAAAACGACTTCCGTTTCTCAACTGAGAAATCAATGTGCGTTAATTTCTGGTGCTGTAGGAGACGATTACCACCTTAGCTCCGTTTTGGTCCACATTTATTTCTCTTTGCAAATGAGATGCACTTCCTAAGGTTGATCTTGGATAGAAAGCTTAGTTGGTCATCACATATTGCATAGCTAAGAGCACGATGTGACCGTTCCCTAAATATCATGCGAGTACTAAATACCAAATCGTGGCAAGCAGATCAGACAATTTTGTTGCGAATGTGTCATGCACTGATCTGATCCAAACTACACTAGGGGTGTATTGTTTATTCATCAGCACGACCATCTGTGCTGAGAAGATTAGACGCAGTCCACAATAGGGGCATCCGCATGGCAATAGGAGCTTTTTGAACAAGCCCAGTCGTGAGCCTATATGCCAAGTCCACAGAGCCTCCTCTGCAATATCAGCGTGAGATTCTCGTGGCAAATAATGGTTCTGTGCTTAGATGTATGCCTAAGCACCCAATGTTCCCTTTTTTTTTTTTCAGCACCACACTAAGAGAACGGTATAGGAATAGCACCCTTGGTCCTAAGCCTGTGGGGTTTCGTTTCGGAGATCTTCTAGGGAAGCTTTGAGTGGTACTGCCTGGGATGCTGGCCAAGGGCGAGAAGCTCTACACCCCTTGGCTATTTGGCATGCCCCATGTAGGCCTTGGGATGACCGTACACCAGAAGTCTATGATGCCTATTTCAAGTATTCGCACGTTTTTTTTTAGAATTTTTGTCAAGCTACACTGACTGTCGTTTTATTTACACTGATGGATCAAAGAGCATCAATGGTGTTGGATGTGCTTATGTTTATGGAACCAAACCACATACATTCGTTTTTCCAAATAGCACTTCCATTTTTACTGCAGAGCTATATGCAATTTACCGAGCAATTAGCCGTTTTGCTTTTTCTTTAAAGGTGCCGATGACCACAAAGTTGAGTACCCTTAAACCAAACCCTCCTCCTCTTTGCACAAATCTAGTTATTATTTTCAGTTTAATGCAAATAGGTTTTAAAAAAATAATAAATAAGTTCAATGTTCAGATGTTTGGTTAATTTTTATGTAAATATATGTGCAATTAGAAATTAATTTTTATCACAACAAATAGTGCTAAGGCTACAAAAGTGATAACTGATGTTGTACTCATAATTATAACAATAAGAAGCACATAACATTATAAACCTACTTAAAAATAATGGTGCCAGATGTGTTTTGAAAAAAGCAATATTTTATTGATAAAATAATTAATAGCTCTATAAATAACAATCATATAAATATGAAACTTGCTACACAACTTACTAGTGGCCTAAAAAAACACATAGGTGAAGAAAGTTGGCCATGGGAATCAAACCCGTGACCTCCCGAATGCGGACCATAGCATATGTCTTACACATTGCAGAACTTTTAAATTTCAGTCACTTTGTCCCTTAATTCTTTTCCTCTGCAGTATGCCTGTCTGTCCACAGTTTCAAGCCTTGTATGTAAGCCTGTTTCCCCTGGCTTTTAGCACATCTTCTCTGATCTATTCATTTTATTCTTAGCTGCCTTTGGTCAAACAATAAGTTTTTATTAATAAAGATGTCTGTTCCTTTTAGTTCTTTTGTCTGTTTCAGTATGTCGTAAGTTATATGCTTGCTTATAAATCTTACTAGAATGTTTCTTCTTCCACTTCTTCCTCCAAGTCTGAATGCTTCACATATTTTATTGTTACTTATGCTCATCTGTAGCTTCTCCAGAACTTCCTTTACATGTCTTGGATCAATTCCTGTCCTTTCTTCTATTCCTACAATCACCACATTCACAAGCCCTCTACAACAATCATCTTAACCTAAAAATTTAGTATATATTTCTCTATGATTGCATTTTAGAATTTCTGGTAATTAATGTTGTGATCGGATTATAGGACTTTTTGTTGCAGCTGAGCATTAATAGTACATTAAAAGTGCATGCTTATTGAGAAAAAGTATTTATAGGTGTAATTAGCAAATATACATTATGTAAATTTGTAATGTGCAGTATTGAAGTGAGTGACATGATTTGTCATGAATTCCAATGATGTATACACGTCATTCTACAACTATAATAATCTTAACCTACAAATGTTGTTGTTGTTAACTAATGCTGGATTTCTGACAATGAAGTCATTAATCCTCTTGCTTTCCAATATTTTTCACTGATGGATGGGGCGCTAGAAGTGGCAGGGCATATTTGAAGGTGGTCTCAGTCCATTTCCTCTTGCAGATCACATAGAGGACAGAGTGGTGAAGAATATATCCCAAAAAAGGTGCTTAGAATAGCAAAGGTGTAAGCGCCAAAGCACGAATTTTTTGTTTTTCTTGCAACATATAGTATGAAGCCTACTCTTTATTGCCTGTTAACTGTGAATGGTTGACTCGCCCTGGATATGAACGAATTCTCCATTTGAATACAGCATGGTATTAGACCTTATGTGCTTCAGCCGAATCTCGAGAATAGCAAAGGTGTATGAGCCCACCTGCCGACCCAAGCAGGTCGCTATGCTGTGACAGTTGCCCTTTAATAGAATGTACCAATAAATCACTTAAGAGAGGGTACTGTTTATTTTCAGGCCTTTACCCCTCATAAATGGTTATTGCTTAACCTTTCAAACATTTTTGCAGTATTGTAAATAGTTTTTGCCAAGATGTACTCCTGCCTGTACAGGGTATTTCTTTGGCTCAGTCTCTTGCTTTTAAAGAAAGCTGTAACATGTTTTAGTGGCTTGCAGCTCTCGGTTTAACTTCTGTTCGGCATTATGTTTTTAGAGTTGTTGTTTACTAACAATACCATTGAACAAACCTTTAGTGCATTTAGCGTAGTGATTTACTTTTATTAAGCACTATGAGTGACACAGACAGTGATTCTATTTCTCATCACGTAAGTCATCCCAGAAAACGTTGCATGCAGAAAAACCAATGGAAATTGCATATGGCTAAGAAGAAGAGAAATACAGGTGAAGAATACATAAGTTAAAAATCCAAACATGTAAAGGCACACGCCAGAGGTAGAAGAAGAGGCAGCAGCGGATGACAATACAGTACATTACTAACATACTCCGGTTCCTCACAGCACAGCACAACTCGTCTTCGGTGATCTGAACATACTTTTTGTTAACTTACTTCTTTATATTTACTTTAGAAGTATTGTTTGTTAGTATTGGAACAAATATTTACCAACATTAGTTTAAGTATTGCTTGCAAAATGCTAACTTTACAAGTAAATGTTTTGGTTATATATCTTTATGTTTGGTGTTAGGATCACATTCTCTTTTGTGTTTCAAATGTTCCTTAAATTGTTTATGTTCCTTTTTATTATTTCTTATTACTTTATGAGAATTAGCATAATATTTACTGAATGTTTCAGCTGTGACTGCATCATTTGTTAATATTTTATTGTTGTGTATGATAGGTGTGCTATTGTTTGCTTTCCTGTCCTTGAAATTTTTTATGAACTTATGGGCTTTGATACCATCTGTCGTATAATCTATTTTTTCTAATAAGTTATTAAGGTGATTCTTTTTAGCTGTATTAATTTCTTTTTTTAGTGGGGCACATTTCTTTCGCCATATTTGTGTATCTGATATGTTCTTTGTTTGTTCAGCTGAATTTCTGGCTATATCCCTTTGCTTTTTCAGTTCTTCTAACTGGGGTTCCAAAAGGGTTTGAAATTTTTTATTCTTCCACAAGGAATATGTTCTTTTTGCAGTTTCTAGGATGACTTTACAGAAATGTTTGTTCATATGATCTGATTGGTCATGCAGCTGTGACTTTGTTGGTATTTTAAATTTATGTTCCTGTTCAGCTTTATATTTGTTCCAATCTGCTTTTTTGAAGTTCCAATATAGATTCGTGTGCTGTTGACTGACATTTGTATTATTTAGTCTTATATCAGCAATTACTGCTCTGTGGCCAGAACTTGAGTCTTCTATAACTTGTCTTTTAATTTTTGAAACAATATCTGCTGTAGCTAACAAGAGGTCTGGGTTACTGCCTGCTCCAGAGTAATGTATGAAGGTTGTGGGATCTTGTTTACTATAAATCAGTTCAAAAGTTGTGGTGTTCAAAAATTCTTCCACTATCTGCCCTGTAAAATCCACTTTTTCATAACCCCATCTTTTGGAATGGGCATTGAAATCCCCAATTACGATTGTTTTATTTAATTGGTCAATAAGTGAGAAATCTGGTTCATTCCGGGGAGGATTGTAGATACCGTAGACATGTAGATGTGTTTTGTTATCCAAAAAATTTAGCTTTATTAATTCACCTTTATCTGTGTTATCCATTTCTTTAACAATTTGAATGGAGGATTTAATATCCTTTTTGACTCCAACTAATATTCCACTACTTATCTATTTTTGGGTAGTAGGTTTAGTAAAAATCCAGTAAAATTGGAATATTTAAGTTGATCATTTGTTAGATTTGCTTCTTTTATGAAAAATATATCTATATTCATAACAGGTCAGCATGTTAGGGTTAAGAGTTTATAGAGAAATTGGAGAAATGGAAAGGTAGGAAAAATACACTCCCTAGCCCTCGGGAACCCTAATAGCATCAGGGTCGGAAGAGAACAAGAGATGACCAAAGTAAGGTCATAAGGTCAGATAGATAAGCTACAGTGAGGAGGAAAACATCAGTAAGTGGAAGTAATATTCTGCTCTCAATTTTATTGAGCTCTATTCTTTTTGTTTGGGTGAGATCACCTGCATTCAATTGAAGAATGCTGATGTTAGATCTTCTATTAATATAATATTTTGGTTCTTGAGAAGTAGTCCCTGCCCGGAGACCCAAATGGGGGACTATTTTAACTTTGGAACATTTTACCCCTCTAGTCATTTTTCATAATAATGATATTAAAGAAAACAATAGCAGTAATAGTAACCGGTTTTTAGAGAGCACCATATTTGTATGTTTTGGCAGTTATATCGCTCTCTCACAACCCCCAGGTGGAGGACCACTCCTTTCGGTTTATGGGTCTCACTGTCCTGACCGGGAGAATTATCAAAATAAATTCACCGACCATATTCTCTGATTACAAATCAGAGGACGTATACATGCCATAACAGGTCAGCATGTTAGGGGTTAAGAGTTTATAGAGAAATTGGAGAAATGGAAAGGTAGGAAAAATACACTCCCTAGCCCTCGGGAACCCTAATAGCATCAGGGTCGGAAGAGAACAAGAGATGACCAAAGTAAGGTCATAAGGTCAGATAGATAAGCTACAGTGAGGAGGAAAACATCAGTAAGTGGAAGTAATATTCTGCTCAGCTTGGGTACCTTGTGGTTGCCATTCACATATCCCCTAGACAGGGACCTCTGAGGTGAAATTAAAGTGTATGAGTCATAAAACCAATGCTTACTTATGGAAGTGAAAGCTGGACAGTTGCCAAAAGTGAGTTAAGCATGGTAAATGCAACGCAAATGAAATGCTTAAGAAGAATAGTAAGGAAGACATGAGCTAGAATAAGGAATCAAGGGATACGAGACGAACTTCAGGTCCCATCTATAATAAGAAGATAGAAGAAAGACAACTTACATGGTATGGGCATGTAAAGAGGATGGCTACAGATTGAAATGTTCCGAAGGAAGACCATTGGGAAGAAACCTGACAGGAAGACCAAGTATAACCTGGGAAGAAGGGATTAAAAGAGTGGTGGTTAGTAAAGAAAGACACGGGGCCAGTTCAATGGACTGGCAGAGGATAGAACTGAGTTTAGAAACTGGATCTCAGGGAATCACCTGACACCACGATAGTGGCTGAACAGGGAAGTTGAAGTTTTGGACTTAAAAGGAACCTTGTGTTATAGCACAATGATGATTCTTTCACAGGATGACAGATGCTTATTTAATGAAGTTTGAATTGTTCTTTCAGAAAGGAAAAGATCTAGAAATTGTAAAATTCTACCTTTTAAACCAAGCCTCATCCATTGCATCATAATGGATTTGTGTGAAACAGTGTAAAAAACACCTATCTCTGTCTTAACGTCATAATTGTCATTAAAACTCAACACCTACTAAGACAGATATCATTCCTTCTTGTTTCTTTACAAGCCATCTCCCTGTTTGGTAAAACTAATATGCCTCATAGCTTATTCATTAAATGGCAATTAATATAAGGTATAAACAAAGTTTAATAGCAATCTGTTCATCATTCTTAAGTTAGGTACAGAATGTTTGCTAATGTGAGTTGTTGATCCAAATTATGGAAATTACCCAAAAAAATTTAATTTTAAAACCAGTTAAGATAAATAACTATTTCTATATGGATGTCATGTAATTTAACTAATATGGTAAATAATTTTATAAAGTGGCTAATATAAGCATGAAAAGTGGGTGTTTCCCATTAATAGTGGACATAAATATTAAAGCTCAGAGATATACCAGAGAACAAATTAGAGGAAGTTAGTACGGCTAAAAGAGAAATAGTAAGGTATAAATGAAAGGAAAAAATACAGGACTAAATTTGAATACATATTAAATTCAAATATAGGAAAAATATGCCAGCAGGGGATAGTGTATAATTTGAATAATTATGAAATTGAAAATGCAATTACAACTTTGAACTTCATTATGAGATGGACAGGCGAGGAGATGAAAATAATAAATAGGGGAAATATTATTAGTAGACCTGGTTTGACAAGGAATGTAGACTGAATAAAAACATTGTAAAGGCAAAATTAGTTAAGTGAAGGGAAATAGGGGATACTCTCTCCAAGGAGGAGTATCTGCAAAATAAATATTATTAAATAATGAACTACTGGAAAGTAAAAAAAAATCAATGGAGGCAAAAGAATGCTGAAAATTAATCAGCATTATAGCTGAAAATAATGTGAGTAAAATATGGAAGAGCATAAAAACATGTTATAAAAAATATGAACTTCAACCCATTATAAGCCAGGAGGAGTGGTTAGGATACTTCTCAACTTTATATGCATGTGATCAGTCAAAAAATGGGTGCATAATCCCACAAATAGAGAATAACTTTAATGAGATACTGAACAGGGATATAGCAGGGGAGGAAATAATAAACCAGGTTAAAAGAATGAAAGGAAATAAAGCCCCAGGAATAGATGGTATACCAGAATTTCTCAAAGAATGTTGTAGAGGTGAAATCAGGGTCAAATTATTAACTTCAATGATTAACACAATGAAAATCAAAGGTTACATACTGCAAAGTTGGAGAAAAGCAATTATACAACCAATATATAAAGGCAAAGGAGAGATGGATAAACCTTGCAATTATTGGGGAATAGCTCTGTTGTCAAATGTGGGAAAAATTTATACAGGAGTACTGGCAGAAAAGATGCAAAAATAGATAGAAGAGTTTAATATTCTTTCAGAGTATCAAATGGGTTTCAGAAAAGGTAGACAAACAATCAAAGGTTACATACTGCAAAGTTGGAGAAAAGCAATTATACAACCAATATATAAAGGCAAAGGAGAGATGGATAAACCTTGCAATTATTGGGGAATAGCTCTGTTGTCAAATGTGGGAAAAATTTATACAGGAGTACTGGCAGAAAAGATGCAAAAATAGATAGAAGAGTTTAATATTCTTTCAGAGTATCAAATGGGTTTCAGAAAAGGTAGACAAACAATCAAAGGTTACATACTGCAAAGTTGGAGAAAAGCAATTATACAACCAATATATAAAGGCAAAGGAGAGATGGATAAACCTTGCAATTATTGGGGAATAGCTCTGTTGTCAAATGTGGGAAAAATTTATACAGGAGTACTGGCAGAAAAGATGCAAAAATGGATAGAAGAGTTTAATATTCTTTCAGAGTATCAAATGGGTTTCAGAAAAGGTAGACAAACAGTCGAGAATGTTTTTATTATAAAAACTTTGGTGGACAAGTATTTAAGATACAAAGAAAGGTAAAATGTATGGCATTCATTGATCTGGAAAAGGCATTTGATCGAATAGAGATGAATTTATTGTGGTTCAATCTACTAATGAAAGGGGTGAGTAACCAAATGGTAACGATTCTAAAAGGCTTATACAAAGAGAACATGTTTTGCATTATCTACAAATGTGATATATTATTACTTATTGAAGTACGCTTTTAAAATGTAATAAAACAATATGCATTGTGCAAATTGTGCTAGAAAGCCAACAACCATTGGAAATAATACGACAAATGATAGTAACCATTATAAAAGCAAAGAAGATAGATGAAAAAGGTAGATAAATAAGTGGTTTTCCTGCATAATGCAGCATTTCCTGTTCAAGTAAAGCACAACTACCTCTGGACATGGCTCCCTTGTGTTTAATTAGCATCTATTGATCATAACAAATCATTTGAGCAAAGTGAACATGCGTTCTTAAGATGCTTATGATTCACTGTTTATAATGTAAGCTAAATTACTTTGTTCAGATTAAAGAGAATGAAGTAATTACGTAGGGGTATTGCGATGTTCTTCATTGTAGATACAGCCTGGAACCCACCCTGTTTAGTACGTTTTCTTATACAGCAATATAATCCATAACTACAACAAACATGGGCATCTTTCTGCTACAGAGAATGCACAATGGCGACTTCTCACAAGAGAAGCGAATTTCACGGTGTTAGCAATGTTTTGATTTTTGTTTCTTTCACAGTGATATGTTAGTTTATTCACACATTTGTATAATTTTGGGATATACAACATTTGAACAGGATGTCTCAGGTCTGCCGGTATCTCTATATTTTTCAGTATTTCCTCTTCTTTGTAGACTACTTTTCTCTCTGGATTTTCCTCTTCCACTCTTCCATTGCTAGTATTTTTTTCGATTTCCCCCAGCTCTGCTATCACTTTATGTGTTGTATCTTTGCTTGCCATGTTCCTTGCATCCATTTTCCTCATACTCTTTGGGAGCATTCTCTGCACATGTCCAGACTCTCTCACTGCTGATGTGCAGCAGTGGCAAAACTTTTTGTGGGTCAACTAAGGCAGCATTTGTAACATTATTTACTCCCAGTGTCAACACTAGTCTCTTGGACAAGGTAGGTGTAGACCAGTGCCTGTCCCCAGCTCTGCTGTCCCAGCCACATAAATGACAAGGGAATTCAGTGCAAGCTGATTGTTGCCCTAATAGAATACTACATATTAAGTCACTACACCATTTCATCTGTGTTCATGATATTTGATTTTGTTCAAAATAGTTTGCATTGTGACATAATTTTCCTTTAGTGAAAGAACGTCCCACAGGTATTAAAGCTAGAATTTATTTTTTTATTTATTTTGCCCATAGACATTATACAATGTTTCGAGCAGAATACAATTCTAAGAAGATAAGTTATATTTTATGTTGACACTACCAGTAATTATAATCATCTATATTGTATAAACATTTTCTTATTAGATATTCCTATAAGATAATAATTAGATAAGATAATTTGTACAAATGTTTATTTCAACTAACACGAAGAAGATATAGCAATAAGAGTTTGTAAGAATGGTTAGTACAAGAGTAGAGAAAGTCATGTGAGTGCACCACATCAGATTTTTTGTTAATCACACCTCTTATATACAGAGTGGAAATGATCCATAAGACTTTAACAGCATATTTCTCATGTTGTGAATAACAAGAAAGTCTAATACCAAAATGTTGAAAAGTTTATAGTTTTCTAGAAAAAAATATTTTATCAAAAAAATTTATCATCACCTGGCTGAATTGTTATTGATTGAAGCTTCTTGATTTATGGCTATATTCATAGAAAATTGAATAAACAACAACTTTTTCCTTTGGTGTATTTCAATAGATTCAACTGTTTTTGTGTAAATTAAATTTAAAAGAACCCACAATTTGTTGCCTTTTTGTTGCAATAAATGTATATATTATACATATTGTATATATTGTACATATTGTATATGTTGTACATCATTTTGCAGATAGAAACAGAATTGCTGAAGGAGCTGAACACCATAACAAAAAGTGAGTTCGAGAAGTGCTGCCAAGATTGGAAAAAGCACTGGCACAAGTGTATTATATCTGAGATAGATTACTTTGAAGGGAACAAAGTTGATGAGTAAATTAAGATTCTTTAAGGGAAAAAATATACATATACATAAAGGTTGGAAGGTACTGCTTTGGCCATAGCTTAACCAGGAATTTTACATGATGAGTGTAATAAATATGTTCAACATAAGAGATAGACAAAATCTTAATATACAAAAAATGTAGGTCTCGCTAAAACACACAATTTATATCCAAATAAATTTTGTTGTAGAGTGAACCATTTCGGAGATATTCCTTGTTATTTGTGTCAGTTTCGGAAAACTTAAAACTTTTGTGAAATAGAACATAGTTCATTTTTTTTTATATGTTAAGTGTGCAAAGAAAACAGGATCTCAAAGCTTTAAAATATTTGACTATCGCTCAAAGCCAACTGTACTCTAATATTCCTCTTACATCTACAAGGAAATAAACAATAAGATAATTTGTACAAATGTTTATTTCAACTAACACGAAGAAGATACAGTAATAAGAGTTTGTAAGAATGGTTAGTACAAAAGTAGAGAAAGTCATGTGAGTGCAACACATCAGATTCTTTTTTATCACACCTCGTATATACAGAGTGGAAATGATCCATCAGGCTTTAACAGCATATTTTTCATGTTGTGACTAACAAGAAAGTCTAATACCAAAATGTTGAAAAGTTTATAGTTTTCTAGAAAAAAATATTTTTATCAAAAAAATTTATCATCACCTGGCTGAATTGTTATTGATTGAAGTTTCTTGATTTATGGCTATATTCATATAAAATTGAATAAACAACAACTTTTTCCTTTGGCGTATTTCAATAGATTCAACGGTTTTTGTGTAAATTAAATTTCAAAGAACCCACAATTTGTTGCTTTTTTGTTGCAATAAATGTATATATTGTACATATTGTATATATTGTACACCATTTTGCAGATAGAAACAGAATTGCTGAAGGAGCTGAACACCATAACAAAAAGTGAGTTCGAGAAGTGCTGCCAAGATTGGAAAAAGCACTGGCACAAGTGTATTATATCTGAGGGAGATTACTTTGAAGGGAACAGAGTTGATGTTGATGAATAAATTAAGATTCTTTAAGGGAAAAAAATATATATATACACACAGGTTGGAAGGTACTGTTTCGGCCATAGGTTAACCAGGGATTCTACATGATGAGCGTAATAAATATGTTCAGTAAACTTTTTCTCAATAAAGAACCATTTCGCCGAAAAAAAATAATTTGTGTCAAACATTTGGAGCCGTCTAGCTCCTTGACAAATGGATATAAATGGTTTATTATTTGACTATCGTGCAAGCACTGGCACAAGTGTATTACATATATCTGAGGGAGATTACTTTGAAGGGAACAAAGTTGATGTTGATGAATAAATTAAGATTCTTTAAGGGGAAATATATATACTGTGACATGGCTTCTCCATGTCATTAAGACTCTTTGATTTTCAAGGAGGTTGCCATGGAGACAGTTTTGAGTTGTTGAAGATGAAGAGACAGAAACTAGTATGGTGTGAGAGTTTGGAAAGATTAAGAGACAGAAAACGAGTAGTATGGCTGTACTTGAAGCTTGAGAAAATAAAAAAAGATTTGCTAAATTTGTTACATTTAAATTTGTTACATTTGGTGTCAGGAAGTGGGATATTCGGAAACCAGGATGATGGCAATGATGAAAGAATTATTTGCCAAAATGGAAACGAGAAACGACAACCTCGCTGCCGAGCTGAAAGAGATGAAGACGGAGCTATCGGCGAAAATTGACGGGCAACTGGCTGGCGTGACGGAAGGCGTGGAAGAACTCGGCGAAAAGGTGGAAGACCTCTGCCAGCACGTGGACGTCGTGGAGGACGACGGGGAACGTCTTGGCGCCCTGGTAGTAGGAGTTGACGAGAGCGTCAAAGTACTGGATGCCAGGGGCAGACGGAATAGCGCGGAGCCGGGGAGGGAGCACCTAGTGGCCGAGGCGACAGTTGCGCCCGTTTCGGACGATCAGCAGGGAAGCGCACAAGCAAACGAGCAACACGCGAGAACCGACTTGGCGTGTGACATGGGGGGACCGTCGGGGCCATCCAATCACCTGACGCATAGTGCCGTGAACGGAAGAATGGTGGACATCATCGTGGACGGCAGGATACAGGAGAGGCCGTGCCGAGCACGAGTGAACACGAGTGCAGCGGTGGACGCGACTCGCGCGGATGTGGTGGGGTTTGTTGCCGGACCCATCGGAAGCAAGGTGGCTGCGAAGGTGCGCCAGAGAGGTCGGCGGACATGGTACCCAGTGAGCCGTTTCAAAGTGCGCAGGATGGCCCGTCAACACACCAGGAAGAAGGGCAACTGGACGAGGGACCGTCAAGACCGGCGGTACTGTTGCAGAATTTCGAAGCAGGATGGCATACATCGTCCTACCTGGACCAAGGGACACTATCCAACAGCGATACCTAGGATCGTGCCCCCTGGAGAGCGAGGTCCTACTGGCCCTCAAGGTTTACAAGGATTCCCTGGCCCTCAGGGTCTGGTAGGCTTGCCTGGAATGAAGGGTGAACGTGGATTCCCAGGAATGAAAGGTGAACAGGGCAATCCAGGACCTCCAGGACAAGCTGGTGCACCAGGACCTGAAGGACCTAAGGGTGACTCAGGCTCTCAAGGACAACATGGAGCTCCAGGACAACCTGGTCCACAGGGCCCTCCAGGAGACAGAGGACTTCCAGGATTACCCGGCCCAACAGGACCTGCTGGCCTCAGAGGTCAGAGAGGTGCACAAGGTGAGACAGGTCCACCAGGGAAGCCAGGCAGTGAAGGACCTCCAGGACCACAAGGTATTGCAGGACCTCTAGGACCACCGGGACCAATTGGAGAACAGGGACCAGAGGGAGCACCAGGTAAAGCAGGAACACCTGGTATTGCAGGAAGACCGGGAGATAAGGGACCTGTAGGACCTTCAGGACCTCCGGGAACTCCAGGGGCACCAGGTCTTCCAGGGCCACCTGGTCCAAATGGACCTCCAGGACCAGCAGGAGAACGGGGTCTTCGAGGAGAAACTGGACCACAGGGTGTAGAAGGGCCACAGGGAGCTAGAGGAAAGCCAGGACCTCCAGGGCCAGAGGGAGGTAAGGGTGATAGAGGAGAAGAAGGTCCAAAGGGTGCAAAAGGACACCGTGGTCTCATTGGTCTACAAGGGTTACCTGGACCTCAGGGACCTCCAGGAGACAAAGGCATGACTGGACCTCCAGGATTGTCGGGAAAAGATGGTGAACCTGGAACTAAAGGTATGCCTGGAAGAGATGGAAACCCAGGACCTCAAGGTATACCAGGACCACCAGGCCCTCGTGGACCACCAGGAGAAGAGGTTCGATGGGTTAATCCACCGGGGCGCAAGGGAGATGCCGCAGTGATAGTGCTGGTCGGGACGACCAGCTCTGAGGAGGGAGCAGTGTGACATGGCTTCTCCATGTCATTAAGACTCTTTGATTTTCAAGGAGGTTGCCATGGAGACAGTTTTGAGTTGTTGAAGATGAAGAGACAGAAACTAGTATGGTGTGAGAGTTTGGAAAGATTAAGAGACAGAAAACGAGTAGTATGGCTGTACTTGAAGCTTGAGAAAATAAAAAAAGATTTGCTAAATTTGTTACATTTAAATTTGTTACAATACACACAGGTTGGAAGGTACTGTTTCGGCCATAGGTTAACCAGGGATTCTACATGATGAGTGTAATAGACATGTTCAATAAAATTTTCTCAATAAAGAACCATTTCGCCAAAAAAAAAATAATTTGTGTCAAACATTTGGAGATGTCCAGCTCCTTGACAAATGGATATAAATGATTTATTATTTGACTGTCGTGCAAACATTGTATGAACAATGCTGTAATGCCTTTTTATCTTAATTTGAATAAATTTAGCCATAATTTAATGTTAAAGTGTCATGCAACGTTTAATCTCTATGTGAAATATGGCAGTGTTGTGGGCCAGTCCAAGCATGCTTGTCGCATGTTCTCACAATAAATTTGACTGCAGTAAATTGGGGGACGTATCACTTCATGATGTGAGGGTCGGCAGAAGATGAGGGGTTAAGGTACAAATTTCTGCAATATGAAAGAATTTTGCTTGCGATCATGAACCAATTCACACCAAGGGAGTACTTAGACATGGTACTACTAATTGCAGGGGGAAATTGCCCTTAAAAATAAAAAATATATAGATACAAAAATAAATACAAAATAAAAACAAAACAATGAGATCACGTAAATAAAGCCAAATGTTCCCACTCCTCCTCACCCCTTACTTAGCGAAATAAGCCACTCTTTTTCTCCAACTCTTCCTGTTTTCCCCCTTAAAAAAAATAACAAAAACAACATAAATTGTCATTGTGAACTGAAATGCGACTCAATATTAGGAAATTTAATTAAGTAATAATAAAACCTAAATAAACAGCACATAATTGGCATAAACAACATACATTTTCAGTATTTCTTGTTGTTAAGTGCTTATAAGCATTTAGACAGGCCTATTGAATTTATTTCAAAATGCTGACTGGCATTTGTGTTCTATGTTAAATAGTACTTGTAAATGTAGCATTATCTTTTAGAGTATAATATTAATTGTGCTTCAGTCCCGTATTAGATACGAATTTGGTTTGTCATAAGTATAGAGAGACTCCATGTTATGTATTCTGCATTTTAAGGATAGTATTACTGTCATGTTTACTTGTAGAGAACAATTTCAGTTTGCTTGTCTTCTTATTTAGACGCCATTGTGATGACAGCTACAATTGAAGGTATGTGCGTAAAAACGGTCTAACCCACACTTTTTCAAAACTGAGAAAAATAGAGTTTTGCATATGTTGGAAAAAAAAATATTAGTTGATACATGTGGCAAACTTTATTTGAGTTGGGGTTAAAGGACACACCTCAAACTTCTTTTAATGCAGTTCTAAGAATATTAAATTATTTTTATTAAACTTATAAAAGAAAACAGTAATAAAAAAGAAACATTCTAAATAAAGCATAACTTAGACTACATATATTTTAATTGTTCTTAACAAAAGAGCATCCTTGCACATTAAAATAATCTACATTTATTGCATTACTACGTATTATAAAAAATAGCTGTTGAAAACTTATAGGCCTATATGGGCCTATTCAGATAATTAAACAAAATCAGGTATATCAAACAACTGCTCATCTTCATGAACATCATTACTTTCAAGACACAGATGTAAGACTTCTGTAATAATCATGATGTATTGGAGGCACATAATTGAGCAAGTCAAGTACATCTTTGAGTTCTGGCGGAGCTATGGGCCTTGGATTTACATACTTAGGGGGTAAGGACACATTCTTAAGGGAAGGTCTACCTGACACTTTTTCTTAAGTCTACACAATCATACTCTTCAATATCTGAATAGGTATATTTAAAAAACATCTGAAAGGGCTTGTCCTTTGTCACTTTATAGGACACTACTTTGCTTAACAATACTTTTTATTTAGATTCTGATATTATGTTTTTCTTTATTTTATCTAATAATAGTTTTGTTGACATGAAACATCATCTGATGCTCTGCCAGCAATATCCTCCAACCACACAAACATAGATGTGTTACCATTGGCAACATTATGCACACCAAAATTGTAGGTTCAAATCTGGCGTTTGTAAAATGGTACTCCTACAGTTAAATGTGGGGTTGGAAGACATTGCTGCGTGTCAAAGGCAATCACATGCAAAGAGCTATCAGTTTTAGCTAGTTCTCCATCATGTTTTAAAGTTTGATAAGCTGTTTGGGCTTTTCGTTCATGTAGTTCCAACTGTTCTTTCAGTTTGTTTCATTTTCCTTGTCAGACTGATCAACATGGTGCCTTCATTTCTCCCCAACATGCAAGTCATAAAGGCTGTATAAAATACATCTTTGCAATTTAATATAATAGTGTTTGTAGTAATTATCAACAAAATATAACAGAATAATAAATTGAAACTCATAAGAAAGCAGTATATTAAATGAGAATCTGCATAATAAGTAACTGACAACATTAAAAGGTTGGCAATCCTACCCTAGTTTCTTTTCTTCTGTTTTTAGACCATTTATGCGCTTCAAAAGATGAGGTAAAACAGATCGCAAGAAATAGAAGTCATTATATATACTTCAAATCAAGCTTTTGGATGTTAGAGCTCCCATAAACTGTTAGTGCTTGTTTCAAGCAAGAGATTGCAGCACCAATCAGATTTTTTTTTGTTTTGAGGGTTAGACCGTTTTTACGCACATACCTTCAATTGATGATGAGTTCATTAGTTTTCTTTCGCCTGATAATCCACAGAAGAGCACAATTGTTTTTAAAAAACTGAAGGGGAAGACTTATTTACTTGTCCCGTATTAAAGGCAATTACTATTGTTTTAGCTCGCGATTGATGATAATAATAATAATAATAATAATAATAATAATAATAATAATAATAATAATAATAATGATGATGATAATAATAATGATAATAAGGAGGAGGAGAAGAAGAACAAGAACAGGAAGGAGGAGGAGGAGGTCCACTATTAAGAAAATCTGTATCCCTTATGTCAGAGTTGTTTTACCCTAAAATACGTGGTTTTGACTGATTCATTCTTCTGGTGTCTTAACTTTGGAAAACTGCATCTTCATTATTACTTGAATGAACACGTTATTTCAGTTATATTAACACCTTTCAGGCATGACATTAATGAGATTGTGACTGCTTCACTGGTACCTAAACAAGTGCTTTGTTTATATCTGATGGCACATGCCGGTCGGGTTGAACACAAGTCGCTAGAGTATGCAAGCACTGATCCTGTGCACTGGGCCAGTGTTTTGTTGAGGTCTTGGTGCAGTGCTGGCACACGCCAGTCAGGTGTTTTATGTCTGAGGCAGTACTGGCCTGGAAGCATGCGCTGCTCAGGTTCAACACCAGCTGTTGGCATGTGCAAAGACAGCACAGCATTGCCATTTACACTACCGAAAACTTAAATTTTTATGAAACTATTTACTGAAATCTATTAGCCAGATTATTCTGGCTGAAGCAGTACCTTCCACCCTGTATATACACAGTATGAGTCAGAATAACGTAATTTTAAGGCATTGTTCAGGGATTATAATTGAGTATTTTTTTATCGACAATGTATGTCTGTAAATGTGTTATCAAGCTAGAGGGCATAGTTTTTGAAACACCAGGTCGAGTTAGATGAAATTCTGTCAATCAGGTCACTAAGCATAAGGCTTCAGGAGAGTTTTGAAATAAGAGTAACTGCATATCTTTACTTTAATTTTAAACAATACAATAATACAACACTCTTGTGTAAATCTTGATTTAATAATATGGCACTAAATCCATGTGTTCCAAAGTAGGTCAAACTTTTTAACTGATTTACAGTACATGTTATTGTCAATAACATATGCAGATACTACCCTTGTTGGTAAAATTTTCTCCACCATTAAAAGGTTTCAAACATTGTTAAAATAACAAAAAAGAATTGAACAAGCGCACAAGTTTGAGAGGTGGAATCAGGACTGAAAAATTCAGTACCATAGCCGGGATTTGTACCATGGATCTTCCGCTTCATGCACAGAAAAAGCATTGTCCACAGACACTTATGTGTTTATAAACATCAGCAGTAAGTTGGTTGGCGTACGAAAAAAGTGCATAAGTGTTTATAAAAGGTGCTCAAAATTATGGCCCTGAACAACAAAGCATAGTTGATAGTGTCGCAGTAATTATTTCTAGGTTCTTTAAAAAAATACCTGGTATATCACGAATAGCATCAAATGCTACAAAGATCCTCTTCAGTATAACTGAAGTCTCGTACTCAAGAGTCTGAATATGTCCCCAAAAGGGTTAATCTAGTGAACATGCTGGCCATGATATTAGTGCTCCTCTACTGATCCTGCAATCAGGGTACGTTACACTTACGGAAATCCCTTATATCACCAGAACAATGCGCAGCCTTGCATTACCTTAACTAGTGTATTACACATACACATTAACTGGTGTATTCCTAAAGGCACATCTTCAGAAGTTCTGGCAAAGTACGAGGGTGATTCAAATATAAACGCTAATTTTGTTAAAAATATTTATTGATTAAATATGTACACAAGTGACTACATCAACATTTCTCTATATAGCTTCCTTCACACTGTACACATTTTTGCCAACATTTTGGAAGCTTGAACATTCCTTCTTCAATGAGGGCGCGTCGCCAACCAATTGTGCACATGCTCATTGATGTCATCGTCACTTTCGAAATGTTTCCCTCCAAGCGATTCTTTCATGGGTGCAAACAAAAAATAGTATGGGGGGACACGTCTGGACTATAGGGAGGGTGTTCAAGGGTTTCTCATTGCAAGGCCACCATCATGTCCATTGTCAAATTGGCGGTTTGAGGCGTTGCATTGTTTTGGAGAAGGATGACATCTCTGATGGGCATATGACGTGTTTTGCTTCAGTAAGCAGCTTTTACAGACCTTAACAATTGGCAATAGTAAGCTGCAATCACTGTACATCGATCATGAAGAAATTCAACCAACTTCTGCTGCGATTTCTTCAACAGTGGAGCCGCGATCACGTTCAATAAGCTCTCAAACAGCACAGATGTTGTCATCTGTGAGATTTGACCTTGGGTGTCGAGCATGACTTTCGTTTTCCACAAATTCTTGGCCACCCTTAAATTGTCTGGTCCAAGTAAACTCTCGATTCTGTGACAGTGTGCCTTTAAACGAGTTAAAATCTCCAAAGGTTTAACCCTTTCATTGTTTAAAAACTTGATAATAATATGTTGCGCGACAGACGAAGGAACCTCTTACTCACTCATGGCTGTACTGATGCCAGAACCTAACAAAGCTAGTTCCCCCTCCCTAACACACCAACCTTCAACCCCCGCACTCCATTGCCCCGCTCTGAACTGCTTCCCCCATGATATGCAACAATTACCGTTTATATTTGAATTACCCTCGTATGTTGTAAAAATAAGGTAAATGTGGTCTGTCAGACGTGGAAATAGTAAATAGGGTCCTATGAGTGTGCTATTCACAATACCAGTCCAAATGTTCAGTGCAATCCAGTGTTAATACTTTATATCTCTAGAGTTTTTGTGTGCCAAAATGTGACTGTGATGTGTGTTAAACATGCCCTCTCATGTAGAATCCTCGTCCATCCGCAATGTGGTTGTAGGAAATCTTGGTTAATCAAGGAAAGTCATTGGCCCCAGTGCTTGAACTCAAGTGAGATGATACGGATGTAATTGCTGCTCACACAGAATTCTTATAATCAGACTGATTTGTATGCATGGCATGGGGTATTGCTCTTGTGCTTGTGGATGAATAATTATGAACCCGGTCAATAGCCTCCTTTTCTAAAGCCACTGTTCTAACATTTAGACTCCTAAGCGATGTGCTTGTTTTTGAAAGGTTCCTATTTCTCGCAGTTGATGTATGACAGTAAAACTGCTGTAATGAGGCAAATGTCTTCTTGGGTAAAGCTCAGCATGAACATCTTGCACCCTTTTCGTATTTCCCCAAGCAGCACCATAAATGTAGTGCATATCTTTGAGAGGTAGAATCAGGACTGAAAAATTCAATGCCATAGCTGGGAATTTAATTAATTGTAATGCTTATCTGTTAGTTCTGCGTAAGTATAGAGGAACATTTTTATACTGTGAAAGCCCTTCCAGTAAACAAAGCACTTCAGCATATGCTGATATTCGAGATGGATAACTAGAAACACAGTCACAAAGTGCTGTGTAATATGCAATGGAATCCCTTATTTAACTATAATTATTCCTGAGAAATGGTAAAAATACATCACATTATTTTCTTTATGTTTTGTAGTCACTAGTTATTACTTTAGGTGTTACATGTAGGAATCAGACTAAAAGCACGGAACAGTATATAGAAACAACAATACCTTTCTATTATTCCAAGTGTTCTCGGGTTTGTTTCATTGTTTATTGTGTTAAAATATAAAATAAATGCTCATGGCACTGTTGGAAAGGTGTTTCATAAACATCACTTCATTTAAATGTTAACTATAGTGTGATGGACAGGAAAGCAGGGTGTCACACAGAGTAAAACGTTGCAATCTGGGCAATAATAGTGGCTCTCCTAATTATTTTGCCTGTTGCATCCTTCACACAGCTACACATAGTACAGTGCATGGTTGGAGCTGTCTTCTCCATTGGTGGTATGACTTCAGGAAAATGCTTCTCTGTTAGGTGCAATGGATGTGGTGTTTTCCCCAGATGACCTGCTTTAGAAGACGTTATACTTGGGCCATATTTTTCAAATGTCTTCCAAATGACAGACATCCTGTACTGAAGAGATGTTTTGTTACCACCTGATTTTATGCATAGGACTTATGAATTCCATACTGCCAATTCAAACAAGTGGAAGAAAATTTTCTTGCGGTATCTCTTTCCTCTTTTTCGTTATATAGGATATGTTGCTAGGCGTTGATCTACTCTGTCGACGTCCCCTATTGTGTAGTTGTAATCTATAACAACCTCTGAGGTTTATCTTTCATCACCATCTTTAAATAATGAATGCTGCTGAGAAGTACTACATTCTTCTTGTCTTTCCATCTTAGGGTTGTTACTTTGCCCCTTTGACAAGCTTCTATTTCTCCTTTTTTTTAACTGTTTAGTTTTCGGAAGCTAAGCCATGACCTTCCTTGACATTCACACTGTCCTGTAGGTATCAGTTTTATTGCATATAAGTATATCTGCCAATTGGGGAGATGTGTAGAAGTTGTCGGTTGTTAGGCAATACTCTTTTCCCAGCAATGGTTTCATCAGTCATAACAACCTGTGATGACAGCGGCAAATCTTTGTATTGCTGGTGCCCTTTCCAGTATAAATAATGCTGGACCATAAATATCCACTCTTTGAATATTAAAAATAGAAGCACTATTGACAGTGAAGTATTCTTCAATTTGAGGTTATTTTGAGTCACTCATTTACACTTACCTTCACTACTAAAAACAAAAAGACGACTCTAAAATTACTGAATCTACAGGACAGCCATATAAAATTTACAATTGAAATAGAAGACAACAACACATTACCTTTCCTGGACCTCAAAATTACTAGAAATATAGATGGTATAAAATTTGGTATACATAGAAAACCTACACATGTAGACAATTACATCAAGAAAAACAATTGCAACCCAATTTCACACCAACTGGCAGCATTTCGAAGCTTGATACATTGTTTATATAATGTCCCGTTAAGTAAAGAGGAATTTCTGAAAGAACAACAACATATAGAAGAAATTGCAATATTAAATGGATTCAACCCAGCCACAGTTAGAAACATGTCAAAAAATGCAGAAAAGCTCAAGATAATTTTGCAAACCACTACATTAACACCACTCACAAACAACTGGAAATTTGGGAAATTCACGTACCATCCCTGGGCCTTCAAGAAATTTGAAAAAATCTTCCAAGAAACTAAACATAAAACTAGCACCGCAAAACCAATACAGTTTAAAAAACCTGCTTAATAAGCCACTAAACAATACCATCCCATACAATAAAAAATCGGGAATTTACCAGACCAACTGTAATAGTTGTGACAAAAGCTACATAGGGAAAACAAAGAGAAATTTGGATATAAGACTTAAGGAACACCAAAGAAACATAAAATTAAAACAAATTGAAAAGTCTGCTGTGGCACATCATTTTTGGACTGAAAACCACATCGGCCTTAATATAAAACTGTTAAAATCTATTAATTCACCAATAGAACTGAATATTTGGGAAAAAATATACATAATCAAGAACAGTAATAAAGTTATTAATTTTGAAATACCAGCATTGAATGAAGTGTTAAAGCTTGGCACCCCTAACACCAGGTGGCAGCAGAATAGAGACAGCAGAGAAAAGGAACAAGAGGATAACGTCAGTTACCCAACGGCTGATGATGGGATCGAATGGTCCTGAAAATGTTTCCGCTTTAAAAAAGCAGTTTAGTAGTGAAGGTAAGTGTAAATAAGTGACTCAAAATAACCTCAAATTCAAAAATCCACTCTTTGATTTGTACAGCATTTATATCTACACCAAACCTAGCATGTCTCAATGGCAAATATTGCATCCATCCCAGTCATCCCTTATAGGAGTACATCATCAAATTTTCTTCTATTGTAATATCTCTCTCTAGTGTACAAAATTGTTGAAACCTTTGTTCTATGTGCTTGTACAAATTCCAAATTTTATTTAATTTTGGATTTGGTTGTATTGTACGATCGTAATCTTCATTGTTGGAGAAATGTAAATATTTGTTCAGTGCGACAAATCTTTTGTATGATATTGTTGCCAGAAAAAATGGAGCTACAATCATAGGACCTTTTGACCAATACTGATTCTCTTCTGGTTTCCATATTATATTCTGCAAAATAGTTATTGCCAGGAAAATGTGCATTTCATCACTTGTAGTGGGATTTGTTTGGTCTCCACTATTACACTTCTGTAATGCAAAACTATTTGTCTCATTTGTTATTACATCCAGTAGCTCATCATCAAAATAGAGGCTGAGTGATGTCATTGTTAGGATCCACTGTAAATTTCAGGCTAGAAGCTGACATAAATGGATATCTTAATGGAGTTGGAGTTACATTGTCAGGTATTTTCAATTGCACCCATTGCCTTACTATGCTAAGATCATCAGAATCACTTTCAGTTAATGCTGAACTGTAGCTGCCAAATTCCTCAAGGGAAATACTATCAAAATCACTGTTGCTTGACATTGCGAACTTTGCAATACAAACACTGTACACGAAAGGACACTGAGAACCTACAAACGGAATGATAGTACATACTGTGATTAACTGCATAGAATGTGTCAAACTGTCCATATTCCCCTCTGGCAACAAGTCAACATACTAATTCTAGATATCACTGAGCATGAAGATAGTCATTCCATCTAGCGGTGTGTGGTAAATTAAAAGGTTCTGAACGAGATAACTCGGGTTAGAAATTTTTTGACCATTTCTTAATTACGAATAAGAAGGAATATGTTGTGACAAAATTTCACCTAACCTGACATGGTGTTTGAAAAACATTGTCTTCTTGCTCAATAACAAGATGTTTAGGGACATACATTCTTGATAAGAAAATTCTCAGGTATAACTCTTGAATCACATCTTAAAATTATTCCTTGTTATTTGGACTGCCCATAACCACTACATCATTCTATTCATAGAACTCCTGGTTCCACTGGAAGTAAGTGGTTTCTAATACAGGGGCAGTCTGGTGAGTCCAATTATTGCTATTACATGGACCATTTTGAGGCCACCGCTTTGGATTCTGCTAAACAAAAGCCATATGCTGGCTTTGCTATGTAGATGAGTGTTCACCTTGTGGAGCCACAGACAAGAGATCTTGATAGATTTCCTATGTCATTCAACTCTATTCAACCAGGAATACAGTTCACAATGGAAATGGAGAACTATCATTATTGGACATACTCATAGCCACGAAGTCCAATGTTACGCTCTCTCACAGTCTACTGCAAACCCCCCCCACACACACACACACACACCGGTATCTACACAAACTCTCCAACCACCATCCCGGTATGAAGAGAGCTTTCATTAAAACACTAGTAGATCATGCCAGTCGCATATGCCAGCCACAACTACTCCCCATGGAATCTTCTCACATCAATAGTGCTTTGCAGGCCAACGGTTACACCAACCAGGAAATATGCCCCAGAAGGAAGCCCAGGTCCACACTGAAACAAATTGACCCTAAAGAGAAGAATAAAGCATATCTGCCATACATCAGAGGTATTACTGATTGCATTGGGAAAGTTCTCAGAGAACACGATATCCATGCCATTTGCAAATGCACACAGCAAATACAGAACATGCTACATTGAGCAAAAGGTCCAAAAGAACCACTCTCTTCTGTGGGTGTATAGAGACCACTCAACATATGATAAACACACACATTACAGAACACAAAATGTGTTGCTCTTTGGGACAAACAAAAATCTGCAGTCGCAGAACGCATTACTAGGGGAACCAGGGGAACACCTACAGTATTCAAACACTGTTATCCTGTTTTTCATGGTTCATTATTACATCCGTTTAAGTCGTGAAACCATAGAGATCATCAAACATAAAGATAATTTAAATAGGAAGAAACAAAGCGCATTATACAAAGCAAGAAACCTGACCAGAGATAAATTCAAGAACATACACCATCAACAGCCTCAGCAATTGCCATCCCATTGATGACAGTCCTGGACAATGGAAACAGCCCCCACTTTAGCCCAGCCCTTGCAGCAGCCAAACCAATAAACAAAGATGGATCCAACTGTGAACTGCCCGCACTGCTAAGTATATAAAACCTGTGAAAAAACCAAAAGGCTGTGCATCAGTAATTGTTGCCGAGACTAGCAGAGCACTATGGTCACACCACTGGGGATGTTCCACACAGCTTTGAACCTAACATCTGGAAGGAGATTTTCCACTAGACCAAGGCCCACAATCCCAGATAATGATTTTCTATTTAATTTAATAGCACTGTTGGGAAGAATGCATGTTTTACTATAGGAAATTTTAACTATGAACCTACACTATAAAATCCAGTATTAGTACACGGTCAGATTTCAAGGTCAGAGAACCTGTCGCGTGCTCTGTGTAGTAAAAGTGCAAAAGTAATTGTTTTTGAACCCTAAATAAATAACCAAAATGAATTCTAAAGTAAGAACAAATTAGAAACTAAAAACTTCACTTATCTTAGTAATGTTGCAAGTTTTTCGTGCAAATTGCTGACTCGGGTTTCGAGTTGACTCCAACTCATTCTCAAAGCTATACAAAAAAAACTTAGAACATTACTAAGATAAGTGAAGTTTTTAGTTTCTAACTTGTTCTTACTTTAGAATCTTGTTGCTTCACTGTTAATAGCTTCATTTTCCTTAATAAACCAAAATGAAGTTTGCACCTCTAACCTCATGTGAAGTGAAATGCAGTTTCTTCACTTTCAAGCGTATTTTAAGAGAAGACAGAAGGGTGTTTACACCTAAAAATCTCTCAAAGTACTTCATTGTTCAGTTTTTTGTTCTTTTTTTATATCGCCCTTAATGTGATATATCGGGCGATGAATGAATATTAGTGAAATGGTACTTAAATGAGCCCAAGGTCCATAGAACTTAGTTATGTGACATTCGTCTTCTCAGGATAAGGGAAAACTTTGGGGAAAAAAACCTTATCTGAATAACTCGCCCTAACCGAGATTCAAACTTGAATATGAGGCAGACGCACTAGGTGTGCAAAATGAAAACTTAAAAACCTTTGCACGTGTAGTGTTTAAAATAAATTATGGTGTAAAAGAACTAAAAAACATGCTTTTGTAGCAAACCGAACTAAAAAATAGAAAATAATTTTTAAATATGAAGAGTTTGTTTATTAGCGATATAAAGTGAACTAGTTCATTATATTTCGAAATGTTATTATAAGTTTAAAATAAAAACTAATTCATATTAACATAATAATAAATTTTATTGTAAGAAAGCGTGGGGTGCATTTTAAATGTTTTTATCATATCTTTACTTTTATAAATAGCTACCAATTAACTATAACATTTAATGTCAGACCCCCATGCTTTTTAACAATAAAATTTATTTTGTTAATATGAATTGGTTTTTATTTTAAACTTATTACAAAACTTAAAAATGATTTCCTTCTTTTTAGTTCAGTTTGTTATAAAAGTGTTTATTCTAGTTTTTTAAACTATAATTTATTTTTATTTTTTAGTCTCAAGTTTTTCTATTCAAATATTTTTCAACATTTTTAATTTGAAATTTCCTTAACATTTCTGAATTTGAAATTTCTTCCAAATTTCTTTTTTGAAAATGTTCAAATCACTATTTTTTTGGAACAGTATTAGACTACAATTCTGTTTTTAACTATATTATAAGCTGTTATGGACTTCCTGCCCCTGGCTAAATTTCGATCTGCAATCCTTCCTCCGGAATCTTGTGTGTTGAAGCTAAATAAGGTGTTGCTTCGCTGTAGCTTAACGACTGTTGTTGTTACTTGTTTTTCGGCTCCGACTATGCTCAACATGAGATTTAATCCAGGGTATGCGCGAGTATATTTTATAGATCACCCAGAATAACTTTGGAGACTATTTATTTTCAACTCTTTGACACATTTCGGGAGTTATGCCGACTTCCAATACCTATATCCTCGCAGAGCAACCGCCACTCAAATCTGTCCACAGCTGTCCTTCACCGATCTGGGGCGAGTGATCACGCTTCCTGGCGTCCCCACGCTAGAAAAAAAACGTTCTTTCCGATTTTAAATTTCATGACGTCATCAAAAGAAAGCCTCGCATCCAAAATACTATTTCATTCCTTTTCACAATTTAGAAATGTCCCTTTCTATTAAAACATGTCCTTTTTTGAATTCCGAATATATAGTTATCTTTCTATGATTAAACAATGTTTTCTTTATATTTTATTAAACATATCGCGCGACTTTTAAGGTTGGCAGACCTGAATTTTGACAGTGAATTTCAAATTATGTGGTATGACGTCATGACTCGTTAATTTCAAACCAATAATGCGCTTATCCTACAAATTTAACGACTATTATTTACTCATATTTTGCTCACCTTACAACACTTCCTACTCTATTATCTACCTATGTTATTACTCAACACTTATTGCAAATCTCACATCCGGCAATTAAATTAAAACGTGTCTTTATCAAGCCCATTCGATATGAATCTAAATTTCGGTATCAAATGCCCCCATTTATGTTATTTTATTATTTCATAATAAAATAATGTAAATGTCTTGCCCAAAAGAAAAATTAAAAATTACTCCTGAATTTTGAATAATCGGCAACACTCCCATTATATACAATTTTCAATTACACTGTTTTGAAATTGGTTATTAACATATCTTCTCATTAATCTTTATAACATGACAAACAATTGTACACTTGACTTAACATTAATCCTTAAATACTAATTACAATATGTTATGGTTTCTTCTGTGCAAATTTTATATAAAGGTTAAATTTCAAGAGTGTTTCTTTATACTTCCTTCTTTTAGTTAGTTCATGTTTGCTCACTTTGCTCTCACTATCACTTGCACTGTGAATTTGCACTTTTGTTATTGTAACACATATCTTTACTAGATCCTTTAAGCACTAAAATGTACATATATTTATATAAATCCATTACACTCTTCAGACAAGTTCTTTCTTTGTCTTGCTGTGATAACTATCTATACATCTAAATATTTTTTTTTACAAATGTTTACAAATTAAATATTCTGTTTTCTCTCTATGTCGAGATGAACATTTTAACAATCTTTCTAAAGCTGTTATTGTGAGTTCTATACAATATATTCTTAAGCTCTTTGGAGTATATAGAAATTCACATTCTCCATTTGTCATGAATACATAAGTATCTGACCAATATATGGTTTTCAAGTAAGCTAAAATTTAAATTTTATCTAAAAGCTGATTGGGCGCCAATAGAACAAATGACACTTCGAATTTTACATGAAATCAAGGTTCCAAGGTACCACACGGTTTCTTGTATGGTCGAAGGAGTTGTTTATGCCACCTTCCCAGACATTTTTCATATTTAACATCTTTTACTTCATAGGTATGATAACCAAATTTTGATATAATTTCTGCAGGACCTTTATATAACAATTCCATCCTTCTGTTCCTACCTCGCAATGCACTTGATAACTTATGGTCTTTAACTAGTACCCAGTCGCCTATCTTAGGTTCCCATTTATGTTTTCTACTCTTTTGCCTTAATTTTCGCTTCTCTGCCTTTTTCTTGATTTGTTCAAAAGCAATTTTCGCTCTTTCTTCTTCACTTAACTGAATGTCATTAATTTTGAGTATTTTTGGTACCCCGATCAATATTGCTTCTGGTTCAATTCCTAACATTAATTTTATTGGGGCAAACCCAGTAGTTACATTAATGGTGTGATTAATAATCTTTTCTATCAATGGACAATATTTCACCCAATCCTTGTGATAATGATGTGTAAGTACACGTAAATAAATTCCTATATCTCGGAGGACACGTTCTGTTGGATTCCCTGAATGTAAAAACGCTGTATATTTTCTTAAATCTTCTCTAAGTGGGATCTGCCAAAAAGATGCTGTAAGATCTAAAGTAGAAAAAATTTTGCCCTTCTGCAATTTGTTCAATATTACCTCTACACTTTCTGGTCTGAATCTATCAGGTTTACAATGTTGATTTAGTTTTCTCGCGTCTAATGTCACCCCAATCTTTCCATTGGCCTTATTTACGCTACATAGGGGATTCACAAATTCTGAATTCAAAATCTCAATAACCTCATCTTCTAACATTGACTTTATAACTGCATCTACCTCTTCTCTTATGGTACTAGGGATAGCTCTCGCTTTATGTGTAAAAGGTTTAATAGGTATCATCTCAAACGAATGAGTATAAATATTACATTTACCAGGTTTCTCAGAGAATACTTCTTTATTTCGGATTAATATTTTAAACAGTTTATCCCTCTGTTGTTCATTTAGTTGATCAGCCTGAGTTACCTTTTCCCTCAACAATTCTTCTAAGTCTTCACTACTCTCCTTATCATAGTACCTAGTTGCGTCAGAAAACCTCAAATTGTCTATGAAATCATTTTTATCCCATTCTACATTTTCTTTATTATCGACACTGTACTCTTTGACATTTACTTCAGTTAATTCCATAGCTCCTACTTTAACATATTCTACAAAGAATGTATCCCCTTGGATTTCTTCTTCCTCTTTTTCTCTTACAATAGTTTCTGAACTACTATCTTCCACAAATGGCACTATAATGGTCTCATCTTCAACTTTCATTTCTACAATCATGTTTTTAAAATTCACCACAGCTTCCCAGGCATAAAGACAATCACAACCTATTATAATATCTGTCACAAGTCGTCCTACAATCAGAAATAAAATTCCTAGTATTCTCCCATTTATTTCAATATTTATCATTGCTTGAAATTTTACTCTCCCTTTTCGTTTTCCCACAGCTAGCGAGCAATATATCCCATTAACTGGTAGACATTACTTTAAAACCACTACTTTGTAAATTATCATAAAAATTTTGTGAGCATACTGTGCTATTTGATCCCGTATCTATAATTGCATTGTATTGTTTTCCATTTACTCCAATTTTGATTTTAGGTGGATCTCCTACTTTTTCGTTTTCGTCGATTCTATTTTTCAATTCTCTTTTCTTTTGTATCATCATTTGCCTTCCAGGACTATTTATTTCCGAGTACTTATCACAATCATTACTAGGATACCCAGTTCTCACTGAAGGCACGTTTGACTGGATCTGGCGTTTCCCTGATTTTTAGGTATGGCTCCTGTACAATTTCCCGAATTGTTACTTCTGTTTTCCTGCATTAAACCGGGGTTACTTCCTACCATGTTTTTGACCGTGTTAATGGCCTCTACCATTTCAGCATTTTCGGGGGAATCTCGTCCATTAGAATACCTTTCTCCCTGTCTTGGTGACCTCAGTCTAAACTCATTATCTCTGTTTGTCCAATACCCATCATTTGAATTTCTACTACGTCCAAAATAATGTCCCCGTCTACCCCGATCAAATCTATTTGTATTCATATAATTCACCCTTATATTTCTTCCCCTTAGATTACCATTTCTATTTTGGTGATGCCCTTCCTGGTTACATCTACCTTGATTTTCCCACCGGAACGATTCCATCCTTGGTACTGGTCCTTTATACCTTTCCCTAACCTCACTTCTATTCTGATAATACTGTGCCCCTTGCCCGAAAGAATTTACAGTTTTCATATTTATTTCCAAATGTGTGTTTTGGCTTATTGACTTCTAAGGCTGATAATAATTCGATCATAGCTGCAATGCTACCGGGTCGGGCTATGATTAGGTAGTGTTGAAGCGTTTCCGGAAAATGTGGAGTAACTATATTTATTAGATCTTTTCATCTATGGGAGGATCCAACATCTTTGACTTTCTCGCTATTCTCATAAAATAGTTGACCATCGATTCCTCCAATCTAGGATTAAACTGTCCATTGCTTAATTCGACTCTAATATTAGCCTGCCTACTAGCCCCCCAATATCTGGTTAAAAAGATGTTCCTAAAGGTCCCGTAATCATTATTGTTACCCATAGAAAGGCCTAGCCAATTGGCAGCATTACCCTTTAGGCATTTTCTTACTATCACCATCTTGTACTCCTCCGGTATATGTTTCACCGTGAAGTACTCTTGTAACCCTTCTATAAAGGCTTTCGGATCATCTGAATCTTCATTTTCAAAAACTGGAGGTGTCATTTCATTCAAGATATGGTTAGGCCAATTTAAATTTGAATTGTCACTTGTCCCTGAGCTATTTCTGAGATCAGAATGGGAATTACTGTTACCCCTATTTTGCATCGAAATGTCAGCTGATACACCTGGTATTGCCTCGTTTCTTGCAGCTTCATTATTAAGATTGTGGTGATTACATGCATTTTCATTTAATTTCAAATTTTCTAATGCCTCTTTTACATGAGTAATTTCTGTTACTACCCCTTTTATTTGGTCTGTAACATCTCCAAATTTCTAGCCTGCCTTTCTCTTTCTACATCAGATCTTTCCATTCTAACTTTATACCCCTGTAACTCTTCTCTAATTTCTTCCCTGTCTTTATCTAACCTTTGTACTACCTCTTCCCTTTGTTTGTCTAATCTATATGTTACTCTTTCCCTTTCTTTATCTAATTTTTCACTCACTTGTTGACCTAATTTCTTTTCAGAATTCTTTACTTCTTGCCTTATTGTCTCTAATTCTCCCTTAACCTGTTCTCTATTTACTTTTACTTCACTACTAACTTTATTGATTTCCTCCCTAACTTCTTCCCTAAAGGTTTCTAAAGCTCTCTTCTGATTTTCCAATTGCATTCCCAATTCCTGTTGTCCCGTCTCTAATTTCTGTCCTAACTCTATACTAGTTCATCTATCTTTTGACTTAACTCTGTAATCATCTTTTCCATTATCTTTTGAAACATATTCTCTATTTCTGACATAATCGCTGGCCTTTCTGAATTACTACCAAACATTTCTGAGCTACCTATAGGTGTTTCTCTAATGTTCTGAACTTCTACTTCTTGGCATATTCTGCTACCGATTATATTTTGACTACCTTCTTCCATCCTAACTACCCTTTTATTACTTTCCGGACTCTCAAAACCTAGAAAATTGCTATCACTGTCTTCCATTTCTAAGCTATTTGCATGTGTTTTTCTACTAGCTTGCATTTCTAATTCTCCTTCCATTTTTTTTTAACTATTTACATGCATCTAACTCACCAATATTTCACAATTTTCACTATTATGTTTTTTTTTTTTGTTTTTTTTTAACTGCACTTCAACTTATTCACCACACGTTTCACACGATGTTCTCTGACGATGTTGACACGCTGGGCACCTCCTTTCTTGTTTGCTGGTTCGATGCTGGCTTGGTCGTCCTTATTAATCACTGGTTCAATGCTGGTCTAGTTCATTCTTGGGGTTGGTCTATATTTTATTTTTCTCTCGACGCCACACGTTGGATCGCCATTTGAAGCGAAATTGCTGATGCTTCGCTGTAGCTTAACGACCGTTGTCGTTACTTGTATTTCGGCTCCGACTATGCTCAACATGAGATTTAATCCAGGGTATGCGCGAGTATATTTTATAGATCACCCAGAATAACTTTGGAGACTATTTATTTTCAACTCTTTGACACATTTCGGGAGTTATGCCGACTTCCAATACCTATATCCTCGCAGAGCAACCGCCACTCACATCTGTCCACAGCTAAGTCCTTCACCGATCTGGGGCGAGTGATCACACTTCCTGGCGTCCCCACGCTAGAAAAAAAACGTTCTTTCCGATTTTAAATTTCATGACGTCATCAAAAGAAAGCCTCGCATCCAAAATACTATTTCATTCCTTTTCACAATTTAGAAATGTCCCTTTCTATTAAAACATGTCCTTTTTTGAATTCCGAATATATAGTTATCTTTCTATGATTAAACAATGTTTTCTTTATATTTTATTAAACATATCGCGCGACTTTTAAGGTTGGCAGACCTGAATTTTGACCGTGAATTTCAAATTATGTGGTATGACGTCATGACTCGTAAATTTCAAACCAATAATGCGCTTATCCTACAAATTCAACGACTATTATTTACTCATATTTTGCTCACCTTACAACACTTCCTACTCTATTATCTATCTATGTTATTACTCAACACTTATCGCAAATCTCACATCCGGCAATTAAATTAAAACGTGTCTTTATCAAGCCCATTCGATATGAATCTAAATTTTGGTATCAGTGTCTCTCAGGTCCTCTCTCCGGGCAACTCTGTCTTTCAACATTTTCTTCTTCTTCTTTTTCTTCTGCTTACCCTCCCCTTATGTAGGACTTACAAGACAGTGCCTAGGGTCAGATGCTTGTCGGGGAGCACAAAGCAATTTAATTCCTCTGTCCAGTGTAACTTGTATGGATTTCTAAACTACCAGCTAGTGAGGGTGTCTTGACCCCGTGTGAACTTGGTCCGCGATATTTCCCCTGGGTCTCGTGTTGCTTTCAGGTCCTTTTTCTGGTCATCTACATCATCCAATATATAAATATGTATTTAGTTAATTGAAGTAATTTTCAGGCTGCATGTAGAAATGTTCCCTAGCGACATCTAAGGTGTCATAACAGTGGCAGGACATTGGAACAAAGGCATGATATTATTGTATTCTCATCCGTCCTTAACACATGTGCAAATTTTCAAGTCATTCAGGCGACTCTAAGTTAGGGAAAATTACGTCGAAAGATTCCTTTACATTTATATTTAACTTAGTCATTTTTTATCCTGAAGATCCTGCTCAGTAAATTAAGACAAATTCAAGATATTATAGTATTGCCATTGATTCTTGATATGTGTGCAAATTTTCAAGTCAATCAGATGAATCTGAGTTTGCGAAAATTATGTTACATTCATAAATTGAGCTGTCACTTTTTTATCCTAATAATGCTGCTCAAGACATTAGGACAAAGTCATGATATTATTGTGTTGTCTTTGGTCCTTGACATATGTGCAAATTTTCAAGTCAATCAGACAACTGAAGTTGGTGAAAATCACGTTATATTATAAATTTAGCAAAGTTACTTTTTTACCTTGATGATTTTGGTCAGGACATTAGGACAAAGTTATGATATTATTGTTTTGTGCTTGACATGTGTGCCGATTTTCAGGTCAATCAGATGACTCAAGTTTGTGAAAACTGTTACATTGTTAAATTTAGCCTAGTCACTTTTTTACTTTCTCTACTGGTAAGTAGGGCAAGAACTGTATTCCACCCAAAAATTAGATGTCGAGATTTCACCGGAAATATATGTTTTGAGGCCCCCTGAATCCAAAAAAAGCATTTTTGGAAAAATGTCTGTGTGTGTGTGTGTCTGTCTGTCTGTCTGTGTGTCAGTCTGTCAGTCTGTGGACAGCCTAACTAAAAAGCGAAAAGTCTGTTAAAAACCAAAGTTGGTATTTAAGTTGAATGTCTTTTAAGAATGCGACACAAAGATTTTGAAGAAAATAGCCCCACCCTAAACTACATTTACATGGAAAATTTTTCGAAAATTTTTATTTTCTTGAAAATGGCTCTAACGATTTTTATTAAAATGTCATACATTTGAGATATTTTCATGACAAATGAAATGTGTATCTTAAATTTTCTGGCTATAGCCCCTGTAGTCATATTTACTCTGGATGACTTTTGCATAACTGGTAAACCATTAGAGATAGACCAAATCATACTGTACAGAAAATGTAGATCTTGCTAAAATACACAATTTATGTCTCAGAAAAATTTTCTTGTAGGGTGAACCATTTTGGAGATATTCTTTGTTATGTGTGTGAGTTTTGGAAAACTTAAAACTTTCGTGAAATGGAAGATCATTGTTCATTTTTTTTATATGTTAAGTGTGCAAAGAGAATAGAATCTCAAAGCTTTAAATGATCTATCACACAAAGCGTACTGTATTCTAATATTACCCTTGCACCTACAAGGAAACAAGCAATAAGATAATTTCTGTAAATGTCTATCTCAACTAACAAGAAGAGGATACAGGAATAAGAGTTTGTAAGAATGGTTAGTACAAGTGTAGAGAAAGTCATGCGTGTGCAATACATCAGATTTTTATCCTGATAATGCTGATCAGGACATTTGGACAAAGTCATGATATCATTGTATTGTCATTGGTTCTTGGCACGTTTGCAAATTTTCAAGTCAATCAGAGAATTCAAGTTGGTCAAAATTATGTTACATTGATAAATTTAGCCAAGTCACTTTTTATCCAGATTATCCTGGTCAGGACATTAGGACAAAGTTATGATGTTAATGTACTGTCATCATTCCTTGACATGTGTGCAAATTTTCAAGTCAATCAGACGACTGTAACTTGGTGAAAATTATGTCAAAAGAATCTATTACATTGACAAATTTAGCTAATTAATTTTTTTATCCTGATGATCCTGGTCAGGACTGTAGGACAAGTTATGATATTGTATTGTCATCGATCCTTGACACATGTGCAAATTTAGGTCAGACTACTGTAAGTTGGTGAAAATTACCTTGAAAAAGTCTGTTACACGAGAGATTTAGCTAAATAATTTCTTTTATTGTGATACTCCTGGTCAGGACATTTGGACATAGTCATGATATCATTGTATTGTCATTAGTCCTTGACATGTTTGAAAATTTTCAAGTCAATCAGACGACTCAAGCTGATGAAAATTATGTTACATTGACAGATTTAACCATGTCACTTTTTATTCTGATTATCAGGACAAAGTATTGTCATCAGTCCTTGATGCGTCATATGCAAATTTTCAAGCCAATCAGACAACTGTAAGTTGTTGAAAATTACATCGAAAGAGTCCATTACATTGACAATAATTTATTTTTTTTTATCCTGATGATCCTGGTCAGGACCTTAGAACAAAGTTATGATATTATTGTATTGTCATTGGTCCTTGACAGGTGTGCAAATTTTCAAGTCAATCATACGACTGTAAGTTGTTGAAAATTACATCGAAAGAGTCCATTACATTGACAAACTTAGCTAATTAATTTTTTTATCCTGATGATCCTGGTCAGGACCTTAGGACAAAGTTATATTATTGTATTGTCGTCGGCCCTTGTCACATGTGCAAATTTTCAAGTCAGACGACTAAGTTGGTGAAAACTATGTGAAAGAGCTCGTTACATTGACAAATTTATCTAATTAACTCTTTTATCCTGATGATCCTGGTCAGGACCGTAGGACAAAGTTATGATGTATTGTCATTGATCCTTGATATCTGTGCAAATTTTCAAGTCAATCAGACAATTCTAAGTTGGTGAAAATTACGTTGAAAGATTCCATTACATACATACTTACAGGTGAAGGTAATATAAAATGTGTAATCAATTGTGTGGTTTTTATTGTCATACTAAAGCAAAATGTGTATACTGAGAACTTTGTGCATTAAGTGTTCAAAATGCAATTTCAGGTTTTTCAGTGCTATACTAATTGTAGATATGTTGCAGTTAATACTTTCACAACCATATTAAAGTTACAGAAAATTTAACTTTTTACAGTTTAGAGTTAATATTTATGCTTGTCATGTCCAGTTATGCCTATTCCAAAGATCTATAAATTCCTAAATTGAACATATAAGATCCTATAAGTCCTAATATATTGTTAATAATAATACAATTAACTGTGGTTAATTAGCCAAGTGAAGTTACGGAGGTGACCCCAAAAGTAAGATCTCCAATTTTTTTAAAAATATAAAGAAGTGTTTATTTGCAAAAATGGTACATAGTTTTGAAGCTTAAACATTTTTCTATTTTTCCACACAATCAACATTTGGATTGATACCTTGTCTTAATGTTATCTAACACTAGTAATAGTAAAAGAGAACACATTTTCAACTTTACAGATACATTTTATTAGCAACACTACATTATTTATATTTTATGTATAATTACCTGTTTAAGAAAATACAGGATGTGAGAGTGTATGCAAATATCAGAACATACTTATCAGAGCTAGGAATGTTACTAAACACAAATATAATACAATGGATGCAAATAATAAAACACAGACATAAATAACTCTAGCAACCCAAAATGAGCCAATTTGCCGAAAAACACATACAAATTTTTGAGGATTAGCTTTAGATAGCAATTTGAAATGGAAGAATAAACATGTAGAAAAGATTAAGCACCAGAATTAATAAGGGTACATACAATGTGCTAAATTACTCAGGGGTCTCCGTATAGGGGATATGTGAATGGCGACCACAAGGTACCCAAGCGGAGCAGAACATTACTTCCACTTACTGGTGTTTTGCTCCTCACTGTAACTTTTCTATCTGACCTTACCTTGGTCATCTCTTGTTCTCTTCCCACCCCGGTGCTATTAGGGTTCCCGAGGGCTAGGGAGTCTTTATTTTTCCAATCTCTCCATTTCTCTATAAAATCTTAACCCCTAACATGCTGACCTGTCATGGCATGTAATACATACTCTGATTGGTAATCAGAGGATATGGTCGGTGAATTTATTTTGATAACTCTCCCGGTCAGGTCGGTGAGACCCGTAAACCAACGACAGGTGTGTTCCTCCAGACATTCTGGGGGTTGTGAGAGAGTGATGTGACCGCCAAAACATAAAAATATGGTGCCCTCTTAAAAGCGGTTACTATACTGCTATTACTCTATGAGTGAAAAATGTTGTAGAGCAAGAGGATTAATGACTTCATTGTCAGAAATCCAGCATTAGCTAACAACAACAACATTTGGATTGATGCATTTTTGTAAATTCTGTGGCCATTTTCGAATGCCCATGTCATACCAGCCTGCCGCCATGCTATTGAAGCATTGGACCTCATCTTTCACCTTGACGTCATTGAAGCGTCTTCCAGTCAAGTGTTCCATGAACTTGGGAAACACGTGTACCACTAGGTGCTAAGTCCGGTATAGGATGGATGGGTGATGATGTCCCATCCAAACTGTTGCAGAAGATCCACGGTTTAAGGGGCGGTGTGGGGGCGAACATTGTCAGCATTCCTCTTGCTCTTGCTCAGCATTCCTCTTCTTCGGTTCTGAATTGCCTGTTTGAGGGGTTTTTTTTTTTTCCCATTTCTGACAGCATCTGTTGTCATTTATTGTTGTCCTAGGATCCATAAAGTTGATCAACAATATCCCCTTTCGATTCCGAAACACAGTTGTCATGACTTTACCGGCAGACTGTGTTCTTTTGAATTTTTGCAGCTTGGGTGAATCGGAATGTGCCACTCACATGATTGTTGTTTGATCTCAGGTGTGAAGTGGAAAGCCCAGGTTTCATCACCCATGACTATTGAATCCAAAGGGTTATCCTTTTCATCTGCATAGCATTGAAGAAATTGGCGGGAAGTTTCAGCGTGTTGCCTTTTGCGTTCTTCTGTGAGCACTCTTGGGACGCATCTTGTGCACATCTTCCGAAATTTCAATTCTTCAATCAAAGTCCAGAGAATGGTGTATTGAGATCTCAGGGACAACAATGCAGAGCTCGTCGAGAATAACTCGCCGATCGTGAAGCACGATTTGTTCAACCTGTGAGATTTTCTCGTTGGGAATTGATAGTCTGACGCTTCTTTCCTCGTCATGAATTTCCTTATGGCCATCTGCAAACTGTCGACACCACTTGTGGGCATTTTTGACATCTGTACAAGACTCTCCATACATTTCCGTCAACTGTTGATGAATTTTGATTGGTTTAACTCCTTTTACACTAAAAAAATGAATAACTGCGCGAACTTTGCACCTGGCAGTAGTGGCAATCAGGAGCTCCATTACAACTGGCTGCCAAGCCAAGACTGAGGGCTCCAGTGAATGTGCGGTGATTTCTGCAGAGAGTGGAGGTAGGAAGGAAAAAAGCAGTATGGCCAACATCCCCACAAAAAGTTTCCCTGCAACCCCAGCGCTTTGGAGACCTTACTTTTGGGATTACCCTCATACATGTTTGTGTATTCCCTTATTGACTTTCACCTTGTGCATACTTCGATGTGATAGCGGCCATACTCCTTTACACACAGCCTACATTCACAGTCCATATTTGGTTTATGGTAGGTCTTGTTCTTGCATATCGTATATTGGAATCTGCGGACTGCTAACCTGGTGATAATGTACCTCATTTTGATATTTTCCTTTGTCCATGCGTGGTCCATCATGGTTTCTGTGCGGTAGAATTCTGGTTGTATTTCTTCTCTTTTCCTCTTCAGTGTTGCTAGGAGATTCTGTGAAGCGCTGGTGCTTGGCAGGAGCACACTTGTCTTCAGTTCCACTATGAGGAATGTTTCCCTCGCCAGCAGATATATGAGTCTTGACTTTGTGTTTTTGACATTCCTAGTGCTTTCTTTATGTATCTCGCTTTTACTCTTTCCAGGTTGGATGTACTTTTCATTGTTAAGTGAGGCCATATATTGTCAGTAATGGTAGGGCTTTTACCTTAAATGGCAGCATCTCCATCTTTAGGGTGAGGGATATAATGTTTTTTTATTTTGTGCATGGCAATTATAGCTTGCGTAGCCTTTTCCATGATGTGTTACATGAAACATTTGGCACTCGCTTGCAGCGTTAGCCCTAGATACTTCAATTCAGATACTATTACTTTCTCTACTGGTAAGTAGAGGAAGTACTGTTATTCCACCCAAAAATTAGATGTCGAGATTTCACCGGAAATATATGTTTTGAGGCCCCCTGAATCCAAAAAAAGCATTTTTGGAAAAAGGTCCGTGTGTGTGTGTGTCTGTGTGTCAGTCTGTGGATAGCCTAACTAACAAGCGAAAAGTCGGTTAAAAACAAGTTGGTATTTAAGTTGAATGTCTTTCAAGGATGCGACACGAAGATTTTGAAGAAAATAGCCCCACCCTAAACTACCCTTTACATGGAAAATTTTGATTTTCTTGAAAATGGCTAATGATTTTGATTAGAATGCCATATGTTTGAGATACTTTTATGGCAAATGAAATGTATATTTTGAATTTTCTGGCTATAGCCTACGTAGGATGAGAGCCTGGATGAGTTTTGAATAACTCGTAAACCGTAAGAGACAGACAAAATCTTAGTATACAAGAAATGTAGATCTTGCTAAAATACACAATTTATGTCTCAATAAATTTTTTGTAGAGTGAACCATTTCGGAGATATTCCTAGTTTTGTGTGTCAGTTTTGGAAAACTTAGAACTTTCGTGCAATGTAACATCGTTGTTCATTTTTTATATGTTAAGCGTGCAAAGAGAACGGGATCTCAAAGCTTTAAAAGATTTGACTATTGCACAAAGCCTACTATATCCTAACATTCCCCTTGCACCTACAAGGAAATAGCAATAAGATAATTTCTACAAATGTTAATCTTAACATGAAGAAGATATAGGAATAAGAGTTTGTAAGAATGTTTAGTACAAGAGTAGATAAAGTCATGTGAGTGCAACACATCAGATGTTTTCTAATTTCCTTTCCCTTATGTGTATCTCCACTGTTACGGGGGCTCTTGCTCCACTTCGGAAAATCATTGTTTCTGTTTTTGATATGTTAATATCCAGGTTGTTCTTGGAGCATCATTTTTCTACTTCGTTTATTGTTGTCTGCAGTTTTGTTATATCATTATACCAGTTATAATGTCTTTCGCGTATGTGCACGAGAATATGTCCTCCTTTTTAGCAATTCTAAGAATTCCTTCAGTCACTAGAATAAAGAGCAGGGGCTTAGATGGTCGCCCTGTAACACTCCATTTCTTTGGATAATTGGCTCTGATACAGTGAGGCTGTCTGAAACTTAAATTTCATTCCAGCTCAATACTGGTGAGGTTTGACCATACATTGTTTTCTCCTAGTGTCTCATGCAGCTTTTCTATCACTAGTTTTCTGTTTATTAGATCAAAGGCTTTCATGAAATCAATGAAGATGGTTTAAAATATACTATTTTCCTCTAGGGCTTCCCAAATGTGCTTCAATTGGAGTTCAATCGCTTGTAGGGTTGATCTTCCTTTTCTGAACCCAAATTGGTTTTCTGGTAGGTGCTTGTCTACTTCTTTGCTTAACCTTCTTGTTATTAGTTCGGTAAACATTTTGGATGAGCCGTTTTCCAGAGTGATGCCTCTGTGTTTGTTGGAGTCTTTGGGGTCTCCTTTCCCTTTGTATAGTACCTTGATTATTGATTTTCTCCATTGTTCAGGGATGGAGGCAGTTTCTGTGCCTTTGTTAAACAGCTTAGTCCAGACCTTAGCTGGTGCCATGTCTTTTATGTATTCATTATATTCATTATAAATTTCATGTAGCCCCACTGCATTCTTGTTTTTGGAGCTTGAGATGGTTTGTCCAACTTCTTCTGCAGTCGGAAGTGACCAGTCTGTGATTATTGATGATACATCTTCTTGTAATTTCTTTTTGATGTTTGCTGTTATTTCTTTGTTGAGAATACTGTTGAATTGCAATTCCCAAGTTTTCATGTCAGTGAAATGTGATTGAGGGCGTTTCTTTGGATGAAGAACTTGGTATGGGTCTTTTTTGGTTTCCTCCTCTTTCTCAGTGAAGGTCCCTTCCTTTTCTTTTACAATTTTCTTGTATTGTTTCCTGTTTTCAGCACAGTGTTTCCTGTGTGCAGGAGAAGTTTGTTTTCGGTATCCACTTTCAGTTGTTGTAGGGCATTTAAGGTGTCTATCTTTATCCTGTAACATTCACTGCAAACCATGGTTTTGCTCTTCTCGTGAGGGGTATCTTTGGGTTACCTGTAGTCCTGGACATCCCCTATATAAATATACTACCGGTCAAAAGTTTTCGATCACCTATGCACAAAAGTAGATACTTTATTTCAATGTACAAACACATCATAAAAACTAAATAGACCAACAAAAAATACATTTTCTCTCTCTATCATTAAGTACAGTAACATATGGTTTATATTTTAGGGTTGTCAAATTATCCACCCTTTACCCTCCAAACAGCTGCACAAACTTTTGGCATTCTGGAAATAAGATTTGTAGTGTTTGTGCACATATTGCAGTCCAACAGCTCTGTAAATTATTCCATAGCTCTTCAACATTAATTTACCTCAGTTTTCGGGCCTCCCTGTCAAGTTCATCCCATAACAGTTCAATGGAATTTAAGTTTGGTGACTGACTTTGCCAAATCATATTTTTCAGTTCCCCACATTTCTCTTTTCTATTGACATACCCTCTACACAACTTAGAAGAATGTTTGGGGTCATTGTCCTGCTGCAGAACAAACCCACGACCAATAAGCCTCTTGCCAGATGGGTGTGCATTGTTGATCAGTATCCTGTGATATCCTTCCTTCTTTAATGTTCCATTAATTCGCACGAGATCACCAACTTTATCACCTGCAAAACATCCCCACACCATAACCAACACTCCACCATGCTTCACCGAAGGTGTCACACACTGACTCTTCATATGTTCTCCATGGAGTCGACGAACAAACATTCAACGATGGCTCCCAAATACTTCAAACTTCGATTCATCTGTGAATAACAGCTTGGACCATTGCTGCACGCTCCAGTTTTTATGTAGCTGTGTCTATTACATCATTTTCACCTTATTTTGTGTCCATAATTAAGGTTTATCGGTAGCTATGCACCCTTTAAACCTCGTTCACGAAGACGGCGTTGCATTGTTGAGATAGAGATTGGAGCAGCTCGCATATTATTGACTTCCTCGCAAATTTCAGGTGCCGTACAAGTCCTCTGACATTTACTCTGTACACATATGAACTGATCTTCCAAGTATGAAGTCCCCTCCGAAGGAGTGTCACCTTGTCGTGGCGGAGGGTCTCAGCACCCGATCCAGACGGCCTACTAAGTGTGTCTGTGACCACTGGTAGGCAAGAGGTGAGGGGATGCTAAGAACATTCCAAACGGGTAGATGGGGCTCGTTAGTCTTGGTCGACGACTCATCTAGGAGAAGAGGACTCCGAAATCAAACTCCCCCAGGGGCTCCTACTACGGTAGAGACGGGTTTGGCGTATCCGGGGCCCCGAGCCATACTCTCGATTGGGTTCCTCCAAGAGGTGAGAGGGCACATGCCAAACGCCCAATCAACTTTGGTCCACTTTTGTATTTGACCTCCCACCTGTTACCTCCTTACCTCCCTGTACACAGTCTGATGGATAACCTACGCGCGGGTTGTAGGAGGACGGGGTGACCCAAGGGGTGACTGGGTAATCGCGTAAGTCCCAGCCCCTGGTTATCATGTAGGATCTGTGTGCGTATCCGCTGATAAAGGTCAGTTCCGGGGAGAGGCCATTGCATGAGCTGATGCACTCCTGAAGGCGATTGGGTCCCTCTGTCTATACATTGGGAGGTGAGACCCTAGGGTGAGCAAGGTCCAGGCCAGGACTCTCACCTAAGCCGGGGTTGCGCCCAGGAAGTGAGCATGCTATCGGAGACATTTGCAATGGTGGAGGATGACATCGCCATGAGTTCACAAAAAAACTCAAAAGAAAAACAACATTAAAGTTTATGTAAAGGAAGTAGCAAAGTCGAGTGGTCCTCGCTACTTAGTAATATCAAGAACTGAGGGAGACAAGAAATTTTTATCGGTGAGCCCATTTACGGTTCAAAAGGGTTTGGATAACACTGCTGGTCCAGTAAAGTCATGCACTAGATCTCGCAATGGCACGCTCCTGGTTGAAGCACATTCAGCTACCCAGGCAGCTAAGATACTGAAAGCGAATATGCTAGCAAGTTATCCTGTCAGTGTTCAGATGCACAGAACTTTTAACTCCTCGCGCGGCGTGATAAACACCCGTGCATTTGATGATTTAAGCAATGAGGAGATTCAAGAAAATCTTATGGAACAAGGCGTTACTAATGTTTACCGGGTTCAACGCAAAGAAGGTGGTGAACTGAAGTCAACACGTACCCCGTTCCTGACCTTTGATCGGGTAGATCTCCCGCAAAGGATTAAGGCAGGGTATGAGTCCATCGAAGTTAGGCCGTTCATCCCGAACCCCCTCAGATGTTTTAAATGCCAGCGCTTTGGGCATACAAACGAGTTTTGCAAGGGAATACCTACTTGTAATAACTGTGGGGATGCATTACATGATGGTGATTGTGCTGCAGCGCCGTCATGCGTAAACTGCAAGGGTGAACATTCATCCAGTTCCCGAGATTGCCCCCGTTTTATAGAGGAAAGAGCGATCCAAGAGATACGGGTTAGAGAGAAGGTGCCCTTCTCAGAAGCCCGGAAGCTCTTGCGTCTACGCCAACCCTCTGTTCCAAGATCCGGTACCTATAGCTCAGTTACAGCTAAAACCGTACCGAAACGAGAAATCCCAACACAAACCAGCGATATAAATGGGGCAACAATATCAGAAAAGACACTCGTAGCCCGTAGCTCAATTCCAAAGCCTTCTACATCGGCGCGCAAATCTGTGCCAACGTCTACAAAGTCCGTAAGTGCAACGAACATCAGCCTTACATCACCATCAAAAGCATCAAGATCAACACAAGATAGAAGCAAGCCCGTAAGATATGATGCCTCACCGCTTAAGTTCAAGAAGACCTATACAAGAAACGACTTCCTCAAGGAAAATGGTACGTCCGATCCCAGTACATCGAAGGTATGTAGGAGTCCCCGAACATCTCGAAGATCTCGAAAATCCTCGTCTGGAGAATCTTCAGGGCTGGACTCAGACCGGCGTCTTTCATCTTCGCTGTCCCCATTAGCAACCGGTTCGAGACACTCGAACCCAAGTTTGCTATGGGAAAACGCACGTCCTCGGCAGAGGACATGGATTTAGATCAATCTGCCCACGCTGGGAGACCCCCAGTGGAAAAAAGGCGTGAAAAAGCGTCCGTAAAAAATGTCAGCCCAAGAGAGAAGAAAAGGGATAAATTAGTTCGACAACCGCCTACTCCAAAGCAATGAAGAGTTACCTTGGAATTACCTATCCCATACACAATGAAATATGACTATCCTACAATGGAACATACGTGGAATTCGAAGTCAAAGACCAGGACTTGAGCTTTTGCTCAAAGAAAACGAACCTCTGGTTGCATGTTTGCAAGAGACTAAGCTGCGACCTCATGGCGCTTTCCATCTAAGGCGATACACCCCAGCACGGTGTGATGTTACACAAGAAGAGGGTGTTCCAGCTCATGGCGGCGCTATGATACTTCTGAGAGATGATATATATATGCAACCTATACCAATACAGTCTGATATCCAATCAGTTGCAATAAGGATCCTCCTGCCAAACATCCATTTCACCATTTGTAATCTATATTTGCCTCCGTCCCATGACTTCTCGTACATTGATTTAGAAGATCTTGTTTCCCAGTTGCCAACACCGTTTCTGTTGGTGGGAGACTTCAATGCGCACCACCCACTTTGGGGCTCGAGTCGCGCTTGTGTGAGGGGTACGCTCATTGCCGATTTCTTGGACAGCTATAATCTAGCTGTCCTCAACACTGGAGAGCCTGCATTCATTTCCGACACCTATAATAGTTTCTCACACCTTGATCTTGCAGTTTGTTCACCTCAATTGGCAGTCTCCTTACAATGGAATGTCATCTCTGATTTACACTCTAGTGACCACTTCCCATGTCTTATTAGTCTCTTGACGCAACCTACATGTTCCCCACGTATGCCCAGATGGCGTTTGGACCATGCCCACTGGAACCTTTACATCCAGTTTGGCTGTCTTTACGTACAACGAGCACGACTCAGTGAATGATTTGGCGCAGCATATCACGGAGACAATTATCTCTACTGCTGAATAATCCATTCCGCGGTCGACTTCACACCCCCGTCGATTTCCCGTCCCCTGGTGGACGGAAGAATGTCGAAATGCCATTCGTGCTCGAAGGCGTGCTCTTAGGTTTTTCCAACGTCACCCTACTTCGGATAACCTAATCGAATACAAGAAAATGCGCGCCAGCTCCAGACAAATCATTAAGGATAGCAAAAAGTCATCATGGAGCAAATTTGTAGCTTCATTTAACCGACACACACCTTCCTCGGTTGTATGGGATAGGTTAAGGCGTGTTACTGGGTAATCGACCCAACTACCAATAGCAGGACTAAAAACAGCCACAGGAGCTGTTGTTGATTCATTTGCAGTGGCCAATACGTTTGGCAGTGCTTTCGCTCAAGTGTCTAGCTCGGAAAACTACTCCCCTGAGTTCCTTCCATTTAAAACTCAGGGAGAATCTCAAGGCTTCTCGTTTCGTTCTAGAAACGTACAAGATTACAATCGCCTTTTCAGCATGGCGGAGCTAGAATATTCTCTGAAATCTTCGCGAATATCAGCATCAGGACCGGACGGTATTCATGTACAAATGTTACAACAGCTCTCTCCTGAAGGTAAGGCATTCGTGCTCGAGGTCTATAATCGTGTTTGGGTTGACAGTATAGTCCCAGAAAATTGGCGGGAGGCCACCGTTATTCCCATCTTGAAGGCTGGAAAGGACCGTCATCTTCCCTCCAGCTATCGTCCTATTTCCCTCACCAGTTGCATGATCAATGGACGATTGGTATGGTGTTTAGAAAGTCGTAACCTACTTACATCCAGTGTGGTTTTCGACGACGCCGTTCAACTGTTGACCATCTTGTGTCAATATCGACACAGATAATGGACGGCTTTATGAAGAACTGTCAAACCGTTGGCATATTTTTCGATCTTGAGAAGGTTTATGATACGTGCTGTCGAGCAGGGATTCTACGTTCCCTGTATGCCTGGAACATATGTGGACGCCTACCACTTTTCATTCAGGAGTTTATGAAGGACCGCTTTTTCCGAGTAAGGGTCGGCTCGGTTTTTTCTAATTCTTTTGTTCAGGAGGAGGGAGTACCTCAGGGTTCGGTGCTAAGTGTCACGCTCTTTGCTATAGCAATTAACTCCATCTGGAAATGTGTTCCACCTGGAGTTTCGTCATGCCTATTCATAGACGACTTCGCTGTCTATTGCACTTCTCAGCGCACAGCGTTCTTACAACGGCGCCTGCAGCAATGTTTGGACAACCTTAGAGAGTGGAGCGTGAAAAACGGCTTCCGTTTCTCAACTGAGTCAATCTGCGTTAATTTCTGGCGCCGTAGGAGACGATTACCACCTTCGCTCCGTTTTGGTCCAGATGTACTTCCCTTCGCAGAAGAGGCGCGCTTCCTGGGTTTGATCTTAGACAGGAAGCTTAGTTGGTCGTCGCATATTGCACAGCTAAGAGCACGATGTGACCGTTCCCTAAACATCATGCGAGTACTGAATGGCAAATCGTGGGGAGCGGATCGGACAATTTTATTGCGAATATATCGCGCATTGGTCCGATCCAAACTAGACTATGGGTGTATTGTTTATTCCTCAGCACGACCAACTGTGCTGAGAAGATTAGACGTGGTCCATAATAGGGGCATCCGCATTGCAACAGGAGCTTTCCCAACAAGCCCAGTGGTGAGCCTTTACGCCGAGTCCGCAGAACCTCCTCTGCAATACCTGCGTGAGATTCTCTTGGCAAATTATGGTTGTGCGCTTAGATGTATGCCTAAGAGCCAACGTTCGCTTCTTTTTTCACCACCACGCTAAGAGAACGATATAGGAATAGCACCCTTAGTCCTAAGCCTGCGGGGTTCCGTTTCCAAGACCTTCTAGTGAAGCTTGGAGTGGAACTGCCTATGATGTTCGCCAAGGGCGAGAGTATCCGCACGTGTTTCTTAGAATTTTTGTCAGACCACGTTGACCGTCGATATATTTACACCGATGGGTCAAAGAGCACCAACGGTGTTGGATGTGCTTATGTTTATGGAACCGAACCATATACATTCGGTTTTCCAAATAGCATTTCCATTTTTACTGCAGAGCTTTATGCAATTTATCGAGCCGTTTTGTATGTTCGCCGTCGTAAATTAGGTGACTGCCTGATTTTGAGCGATTCCCTTAGTGCACTGCAGAGCCTTTGTCAGTTGCACAACCCCCACCCTATTGTACAACGTATCCAGGATGCCCTCCATGTTTTACACGCTTCTGGCGTTGACGTGATGTGTGCATGGATTCCTGGTCACGTAGGTTTGCCGGGGAATGAAAGGGCAGATTTAGCAGCAAAGACGGCAACTACAGAACCCAGTATTACCATCTCACGCGTTACTTCGGAAGACTTTAGGCTTGAAGTGCGGAGAGCGGTGCTGTCGTCCTGGCACGACGAGTGGTCAGCTCTCCGCGGTAATAAGCTTAGAGAAGTGAAAGAACTTCCGATAAACTGGGTAACTTCCTGTCGCACATCTCGTCGCGAGGAGGTTAATCTGGCTCGTTTAAGAATAGGGCACTGCAATTTTTCGCATGGTTACCTATTTAAAAGGGACCCTGCGCCTCTATGTCCGCTGTGTGACAACGTTTTGTCGGTTCGCCACAAGTTGCTGGAGTGTTGCTCTCTAGCACACCTTCGGGATTCTCTGCAGCTGCCTGCCAGACTTGCAGAGGTCCTAGCGGACGACAAAACAGCGTTTGATAGAGTTTTTAAATTTTTTGCGGAGTGCAATATCAATTTGAGGATTTAAAATTCTAATTATCTGTTTCTGGTTTTTGACATATTTATCACCTTGTTCCATATCTGGCTATTGCCACTGCTTTTTACCTTTGTAAACTCTTCTTGTTGCTAGTATTTTTATTTTTTGAGTGAAATTTATATCTGGCTATTGCCATGAATCTTTTAAGGGCGCTGATGACCTAGAAGTTGAGTGCCCTTAAACCAAACCAAACCAAACATGTATGAAGTTACATGGGGTGTTCCATCTTGCGAAACACTTGCATTGGCACCAGTTTGCTTGAACCGCTCAATGTATACATCACTGTAGATTGGGCTACGCCAACTTTTGTTGCTATTGTCCTACTAAAATAGCCTTCATTATGCAGAGCTACAATTACAACACGGTTTTCAGTTCCAATCTCCTGCTTCCGTCCCATTTGGGGGTAAAATGGTATACACCTGATCAGATACACAAACCCACTGCTTGCTGCACACGGTGTACTGATAACTAATGTGAACTGCTTGCTACACAGACAGCGGAAGGAATGAGGTCTATTCAAGCGGACACATCTTGGGTAAAGACACCTCAGTATTGTTGTGGTTACTCAGAGGCACCCCACCATACAGAGAACCGGTTAAATCCACAACAGAGTCGTTCTGTCGTTACATGTTTATACTTGTTTTAGTCTCAGAACAGGGCTATGATAGATTATTTAAAACTATATCTCTGTTTTAACCACAAATCCATTGTTGTGATAGGTGATCGAAAACTTTTGACCGGTAGTGTGTGTGACATATCACAGATTTGGTTTATTTTATTTTACTTTTGTGATTGCATGGAAAAGGGTATGGAATTTTAAGGCTGGCAAGATTTGACCTGTATTCCCATTATATCTATAACAAAATGTTTAATGTAGCTATTTCTGCAAAGGTCATATGAATAGTTTGTATATCCACTAAAACAACAGAGGGTAGAGAAAGTCATGTGAAAATAACACATCCCATTTTTACTTTCTCTATTGGTAACTAGAGGAAGTATTGTATTCCACCCAAAATTCGATGTCGAGATTTCACCGAAAATATATGTTTTGAGGACCCCTGAATACAAAAAAAAAGCATTTTTAGAAAAAGGTCTGTGTGTGTGTGTCTGTGGACAACATAACTCAAAAATGAAAAGTCGGTTAAAATCCAAAGTAGGTATTTAAGTTTAGTGTCTTTCAAGGATGCGACACAAAGATTTTGAAGAAAATAGCTCCACCTTAAACTACCCTTTACATGGAAGATGTTTAGAAAATTTTGGTTTGCTTGAAAAGGGCTCTAACGATTTTGATTAACATGCCATATGTTTGAGATATTTTTATGACAAATGAAATGTATATCTTGAATTTTCTGGCTATAGCCCCTATAGTCTTATTTACTCTGGACGACTTTGGCATAACTGGTAAACTGTTCGAGATAGACCAAATCATACTACACAAAAAATGTTGTTGTTGTTGTTTTCTAGTGCCTTGCATCTGGCAATGAAGTCATTAGCATTCGTGCTTTCCAATACTTGTGAACTGTAGTTTCTTCTGATGTTAATGCTTCACAGGTCTTCAAGTGGTCTTCGTTCATTTCTGCTGGATACAAAAAATATAGATCTTGCTAAAATACACAATTTATGTCTCAAATTTTCTTGTAGGTTGAACCATTTTGGAGATATTCGTTGTTGTGTGTGTATTTCAGAAAATTTAAAGCTTTCATGAAATGGAACATCGTTGTTCATTTTTTTACATGTTAAGTGTGCAAAGAGAACGGAATCTCAAAGCTTTAAAAGATTTGACTATCGCTTACAGCCTACTGAATTATAATATTCCCTTGCACCTATAAGGAAATAAGCAATAAGAATTTGTCCCAGCTGTGGCATTGAATTTTTAAGTTCCAGTTCTACCTCTCAAACTTTGCCCACACAAGACTTGTGTGTTTAAAAACACCAACAGTAAGTTTGTTGGCATAAATAAATAATAATTACCATCTGAAGATTATTTAATCCTGAGACATAAAGTACTTACAATAGTAAGTCACCATTGGGGTAATTTGTCTCTGATGTGAGACTGCCTTTGTGGTTTACCAGGAGAAATACGAACTGGTTTGAGAATTCAATGCCATTCTGGCAGATTGTCACAGTAGCTCAATGGTTAGAGCAGCCACCTAGTAAGCGGAAGGTCTATGGTTCAAGTCCCAGCTGTGACATTGAATTTTTAAGTTCCAGTTCTACCTCTCAAACTTTGCCCACACACGGCTTGTGTGTTTAAAAACATGACCAGTAAGTTTGTTGGCATAAATAAATAATTTGTACAAATGTTTATTTTAACTAACACGAAGAAGATATAGGAATAAGAGTTTGTAAGAATGGTTAGAACAAAAGTAGAGAAAGTTATGTGAGTGCAGCACATCAGATTTTTTGAGATTAAAATGTGGAATATCCTAATATTGGTTAGCAATCTAGGGAAAGATATTGAAAAAATCTGATGTGTTGCACTCACATGACTTTCACTACTCTTGTACTAACCATTTTTACAAACTCTTATTCCTATGTTCTTTGTTTTAAGATAAACATTTGTACATAATTATCTTATCTGGTCACAGAGCAGTAATTGCTGATATAAAACTAGAGAATACAAATAACAGTCAAAATCACAGAAATCTGTATTGGAACTTCAAAAAAGCAGATTGGAACAAATATAAAACTAAACTGGAACATAAATTTAGAGAATAAACAAACAGCTACATGACCACCCAGATCATATGAACAAAAATTTCTGTAAAGTCATCCTAGAAACTGCAAAAAAACATATTCCTCATGGGAGAATAAACAATTTCAAACCCTTTTGGAACCCCCATTTAGAAGAACTGAAAAAGCAAAGGGATATAGCTAGAAATACAGCTGAACAAACAAAAAAACATATCAGATACACAAATATGGCGAAAGAAATGTGTCTCACTAAAAAAAGAAATTAATACAGCTAAAAAGAATCACTTCGATAATTTCTTAGAAAAAATGGATTATAGGACAGATGGCAATAAAGCCCATAAGTTCATAAAAAATGTCAAGGTCAGGAGAGAAAGCAACAGCACACCTATAATACACAACAATAAAATATTAACAAATGATGCAGCCATAGCCGAAACATTCAATAAATATTATGCTAATTCACATAAAGTAACAAGAAAGAGAATGTGATCCTAACACACAATAGAATATCTTTTATCAAAATTTTAATATACAAGAACTGAACATTGCAATTAATAACCTAAAAATCAAAAAGTCTCCTGGACCAGACCACATACATCCAGAGTTCATAAAAAACCTTGGAGAAACAGCAAAAAAACTACTAAAACTCTATAATCTATCCTGGAACACCATTGTACCTGCCGAATGGCAAAAAGCAATAATTGTCCCACTCTTGAAGAAAGATAAAACAGCATCAGAAATAAAAAATTATAGGCCAATAGCTCTTACTAGCATAATAGCAAAAGTGATGGAAAGAATGATGTCAAATAGGTTAAATTGGTTTCTAGAATTCCAGAATTTAATTTCCCCATGTCAAGCTGGATTCAGAGAGTTCCACTCTACCAATGAACAAGTCTTACTTCTCAGTCAAGAAATCAAAGACTCCTTCCATAGAAAAGAAGATAATTTATCAGTTTTTATTGATTTCCAAAGTGCATATGATTCTATATGCAGAACAGAACTGCTAAAGAAAGTAAAAAAATAGGGATACAAGGTCCAATGTTTTTATGGTTATGTCATTTCCTAACATAACGCTTTATTGCTACCAGATATGGAAGAAATATATCTAAATACAAACAAGTACAACGTGGGTTACCCAGTGCTCAGCACTACACCTTTTAATATATTTATTAACGATCTGCCACAACAAATACAAGAATCAGGTGTGAAGTGTGCACTATTTGCTGATGACTTAGTAATGTGGACTTCAAAGCCAAAAAACAAAAGTACAGAACTAGAAAAAGCCATGCAACAATCCTTAAACAACCTACAAAGGTGGACCAAAGAAAATTTAATGACTGTTAATACAACAAAATCAAACTACCAAATCTCTTCACTAATAAAAAAAAACCACTAAAAATAAAACTAAATTTTGAGGGTCAGCAATTACCAGAAACAAAGGAAGCAAAGTGTTTAGGAGTTACATTTGATACCAAACTTACATGGACCAAACAAATAGAAAATGTAATACAAAGAGCAGAGAGGCGCCTTTCACTGTTAGAACGTCTAACAGGAATGAAGTGGGGATGTTCCAGAGCAACTCTTAACACAACATACAATGTATATATAAAGCCATTATTTACTTACTGCAGCGAAGTTCTTGTAACAGCAAACACAAAAAAAATTCAAATCCTTCTAAACCAAAGTCTGCGACTAGTTACAGGTGCTATCAAAACCACACCAACAGCAGCTATGGAAATACTAACCAACCAATACCCCATTGAATATGAAATAGAAAAAGCGGCCCTTATTCAACACGAAAAATTGATCAAACTCCCATTCAATCCATGGCACAAGAGAAATTTTACACATACACTAAAGACTCAGGAGAGCTTTCTTTCCAAAATTCAAGACATCAAGAAGAATGTATACCTTCCTAATTCAAAGGAAAACTTCATATCTAAAGTCAATCCGACATAAACATTAGACATCACATATTACTTACACCTGACAGAAGAAGTTAAGAAAAGTGATACTCCAACTAGTGTTCTAAAATTATTGACATTAGAGACAATCCATACTGGATTTTCAGAACACAAATGGCTACATATTTATACTGATGGATCATTGTTATCAAACCGAGATGGAGCAGGGGCTGGAGTCACTTGTCACCTCTTTTCCTATTACAAATCTTTAAGTTATGAAACTACAAACTTTGATGGAGAAATTGAAGCAATTCGAATGGCTGTACAAAATCTCTTGCTTAGAATTTCACATTTTCAGCAAGCAGTTATTCTTTCAGATTCCAGGGCAGCAATTATAGCAATTACTTCTAAGTTGTCACCAGAAAACCAAACAATTATAGAATATTGGAAAATCTTTACCCATCTAACAGCACTTCAAAAACACCTAGTCTTCCAATGGATACCAGCTCACTGTGGACTGAGTGGTAATGAGAAAGCTGATTTTCTTGCTAAAAAGGGTACCGGCAATGTGCAGAAATCTGTAGTTAATCTACGATTTTATGCAGCTAAAAGATTAGTCAACTCTGAATTCAAAAAAGTTATTGCAAAATATTACTATGAAAAATCAAAAAATAAAAGATGGGAACTACCAAACATTCAATGAGTATCCTCGAAAAACAGCAATTGCAACCTTCAGGTTGATTACAGGACATGATTGTCTGGCAAAACATTTAAACAGAATTGGGATATATTCTTCACCCTCTGCCCTCTATGTGATCTGCAAGAGGAAATGGATTGAGACCACCTTCAAATATGCCCGGCCACTTCTAGCGCCCCATCCATCAGTGAAAAATATTGGAGAGCAAGAGGATTAATGACTTCATTGTCAGAAATCGAGCATTAGCTAACAACAACAACATTTTTTGTATACTGTGATTTGGTCTATATATAATGGTTTACCAGTTATGCAAAAGTCGTCCAGAAAATTCAAAATATACATTTCATTTGTCATAAAAATATCTCAAACATATGACATTTTATTCAAAATCGTTAGAGCCAATTTCCAGAAAATCAAAATTTTCGAAAAATTTTCCATGTAAAGGGTAGTTTAGGGTGGGGCTATTTTCTTCAAAATCTTAGTGTGGTATCCTTGGAAGACATTAAACTTAAATACCAACTTTGGTTTTTAACCTACTTTTCGTTTTTGAGTTATGGTGTCCACAGACTGACAGACAGACACACACACACACACACACACACACACACACGGACCATTTTCTAACAGTGCTTTTTTTTATTCAGGGGTTCTCAAAACATATATTTCCAGGAAATTTCGACATCGAATTTTTGGGTGGAATACAATACTTCCCATACTTTCCATTAGAGAAAGTAAAAAGGAACACCAGTCAAAGAATTAATGAGGGTAAAGCACTTGTAACACATACCTTATGTTCACAAATAATGAAAGTTATTTTATTTATTTTTGGTATATCTGCAGCTAATGAGCTGCTATAGTATAAGTATTTTAGCATATTTTCAATATTCTTTAGTATATATCACGTAATTATCACTGCGATCAAAGTAAAACTATATCATTTAGAGGGCTTACACTTGTGCCTAAGAATTTTAAATTTGTGAATTAATGTAGCATTTTGTACCAGAACTTAATGTGATGTAAAGCAATAACTTTCCTCTCCAAAAAACATGTTTTGAGATAATATAGTACTGTTAAATTATTATTTTTTTTCTTTGTTGTATTTTGTAATGAGGAAAAATGTGTAACGTGATTATACAAAGGGCATTTGGAAATGATTTACAATATTTTTTTTTTACCTTATTAATAAATATGATTCAGTGTAAATGGGACCTTTCAATATACCTCCACCATCGTCAGCACAATGCTGCCACTTTCCTGACAACTTCATTGTTGCATCATGGAACCATTGTTTGGGGGTACTACGTGGACAACTGCCAAAATTTTACCCCACAGTGCATCCTTCATGTTCATCTTCTCTCACATTATTGAACAATGATTTTCTTCTCAGTGATACCATGATTCGTCACCAGTTTCTCCAAAAAATCTCAATCTTTATATTCTATTTCCACTAGTCGACAAACATTGTCAGTCTGGGTGGCTCAGTTGGTTAGTTGCTGCCCTACTGACCCCAAGGTCGCAGGTTCAAATTCAGCCAAGACCAATGGTTTTTAAATGTGCTTAAAAACGACAGCTCCATGTCAGGTTTACTGGCATGTAAAAGAACTCCTGAAAGATAAATTTCTGGCACACCGGTGATGCTGATGTGATCTTGGCAATTGGCAGCATCATTGAACACACACACACACACGCTAGAGAAAGCACCATCTTTGCTCTCCTTCTGGGCCTGTATCAAGTCCTATTGGACCAAATGTGCACACACTTTATCATACCCAAATTGTCCTGAATAATGGTATGCAGGGTCACACAGCCTGCAATTTCAGTTCATCAAACCTAATACACCTGTCATGTATAATCAATTTAGACACAACATCAATGTTTCTCGGAGATCACAGTGATGACGGACAACCAGTAAGTACGTTCTTGTGTACAAATTCCATTCCATTGTCAAACCCTGCATCCAGCTGTAAAGTCTTTTGTGCAGCAGCTTCTTAACTGCATGCTGCAGTTAAACATTTATGAATGTCTGCTGTTTTGACTCCTTCCTCCCACAAAAACCATGAAGTCCATCTTTGTCCATGATAGTTGCCTTCCATCTTGCCCATGGTTTTCAATACTTCACAATGAGACAGAATATTAGAAGACCCCAAAAGAAAATCGTTTATGTGAATATTTGTTAAAAGTGTAATTTGTTTTTTGATGTTGGTATGATTTGGTTAAATGACGAAAACGTGTTGCAAATGCTCATTGTTACGAACAACTAAGTTAGTTTAAAGACGTCATAAATATTGCCATATTTGATTTTAATATATATGTATAAATATTAGAATTATATGTGTTCCATAATAAAAGTAAGGGGAGGATGGTTAGGGATCGCTTCCCTAACAAGAAGGAACTATTTGATGGACGCATATGCGGATGTATACGAAAAAGGCGGTGTCGCGTGAGGTGACGCCATAATCTGCCCATTCGCGTGTGTGTAATCAAGGCATGAGGACGTATTGGTGTAGTGTGTGAACATGGAACTTTCACCAGACTTTCATCGAGCATAAGTTCTACTAAATGAAAAAGTGGAAAGGTTTTGAATCATTTAGAACGGTGCTAGGAGGAATTATTTCATGTAAAGTATCGAAAAAGTGTTAATAAAATAATACATTGTGGTGAAGAAACATCGTGTGATTTTTCATTCCATCCGTTACCACACCCTGAGATCACAAAGATCTCAATAGCTCAAAGACACAACGATAAAATAATTACAAAAACTGCACCAACAACAAACAAGTAATGTTCTTTTATGATACACTCTTTTCACAGCTGCCATCTAGCATCTGCATGGTGCACTAGTATCAGTTCATCGTCCTACGAGAGGATGTGTGCATAAATTGAGCTGTATTTTTTAAACAATGCATTGCAAATTTTTCTGAATGCTCCTTGTACATTACATTTCACAAACTTAGTACTATGAGGGTTGTCCGTAAAATAAGGTTCCCAAGGATCTGCACTCGCGAGGAACGATGTTACAGGAGATCCGGTAACACTGGCATGTAGCTTGGTTCTCCCTCTACCAGTACCCCACCCTGCGAGCTGTCTGTGATGCTCAGTCTTTGCTTGGCGGCTGTTAGAAATGGAGATTCAACTCGCTTCTCGTGCCAGGTGCGGATTACGTTTTGTGATACGTTTTTTGTGTGCAAAAGACTGCACAGGTGGACGGTCATTCCCAACTGTGTGAAGTGTACTGGGAGCAGTGTATGACCATATAACACTTGCGCAAATGGTGCAGAGAATTCAAGGATGGGCGTACAGACGCCCAGGACGACCAGCATTCTGGACGGCCATCAGTTTCAGACGAAACGGTTGTGAAAGTGAAAGGGGCAATGCTGAAAGATCAAAGGGTGATGGTTCGGGAGACCTGCAAGATGATTCTTGATGTCAGTAAGACCTACATTCACAAAATTTTGACCGATAATTTAGGGTATACTAAGGTCAGTGGAGGCATGCTCACAAAGGGAGTGCCCCTCCGAAGGAATGTCGCCTTGACGTGGTGGAGGGGCTCAGTACCCGATCCAGACGGCCTACTAAGTGTGTAGTTTTGACCACTGGTAGGCAAGAGGTGAGGGGAAGCAAAGAGCATTCCAAACGGGTAGATGAGGTTCGGTAGTCTTGGTCGACAACTCATCTAGGAGAAGAGAACTCCGAAATCAAACTCCCCCAGGAGGCTCTACTACGGTAGGTACGGGTTTGGCGTACCCGGACCTCCGAGCCATACTCTTGATTGGGTTCCTCTAAGAGGTGAGAGGGCACCTGCCAAACAACTTTGGTCCACTTTCGTGTTTGACCTCCCACCTGTATCAGTCTGTAGGATAACCTACGCGCGGGTTGTAGGAGGATGGGAAGGCGCAAAGGGTGACTGGGTAACCCCGTAAGTCCCAGCCCCTGGTTATCATGCAGGATCTGTGTGCGTATCCGCTGATAAAGGTCAGTCCCGGAGAGGGGCCATTGCATGATCTGATGCGCTCCTGAAGGCGATTGGGTCCCTCTGTCTGTACATTGGGAGGTGAGATCCTAAGGTGAGCAAGGTCCAGGCCAGGACTCTCACCTAAGCCGGGGTGGCGCCCAGGATGTGAGCATACCATCGGAGACATTTGCAATGGTGGAGGATTCATCGCCATGAGTTCCCAAAAAGCTCAACACAAAAAACTTACAAAGTCGGTGTAAAGGAAGTAGCAGAGTCGAGTGGTCCTCGCTACTTAGTAATAGCTCGAACTGAGGGAGATAAGAAATTTTTGTCGGTGAGCCCATTTACAGTTCAAAAGGGTTTGGATAACATTGCTGGTCCAGTAAAGTCATGCACTAGATCTTGCAATGGCACGCTCCTAGTTGAAGCACATTCAAGTACCCAGACTGCTAAAATACTGAAAGCGCATATGCTGGCAAGTTATCCTGTACGTGTTGAGATGCATAGAACCTTGAACTCCTCGCGCGGTGTGATTAATGTCCGTGCATTGGAGGGATTATCCAATGAGGAGATTCAAGAGAATCTGACAGAACAAGGCGTCATTCACGTTTACCAGGTTCAACGCAGAGAAGGTGGTGAGTTAAAGCCAACTAATACCAACCTTTGATCGGGTAGATCTCCCGCAAAGGATTAAGGCAGGGTATGAATCCATCAAAGTTAGGCCTTTCATCCCGAACCCACTCAGATGTTTTAAGTGCCAGTGCTTCGGACATACAAGCGAGCTTTGTAAGGGACTAGCTACATGCTCTCAATGTGGAGATGAATTTCACGATGGTGCATGTACTGCAGCTCCGTCATGTGTGAACTGCAGAGGTGAACATCCATCTAATTCCCGAGATTGCCCCCGTTTTATAGAGGAAAGAGCGATCCAAGAGATACGGGTTAGAGAGAAGGTGCCCTTCTCAAAAGCCCGGAAGCTCTTGCGTATACGCCAACCCTTTGTTCCAAGATCCGGAACATATAGCTCAGTTGCAGCTAAAGCGGTACCGAGCAGAGAGATCGCAACATAGACCAGCGATTTCAATGGGGCAACAATTTCTGAAAAGACACTAGTAGCTCGTAGCTCTATTCCAAAGCCCCCAACATCAGTTGTATCAACGTGTACAAAATCTGTTGGTGAGAAAAATACAACTGTTAGATCACCAACGAAAATGTCAAACTCAACACAGAAGACTAGCAAACCTGTAACCTATAATGCGTCAGCGATAAAGTTCAAGAAGAACTAGAAAAAGAACGATTTCCTCAAGGAAGATAAACCTGATCCCAGTACATTAAAGGGATATAAGAGCCCAAGACCTCCTCGAAGATCCTCTTCTGGGGAATCTTCAGGGGTGGACTCAGACCAGCGTCTTTCATCTTCGCCGGTCCCCATTAGCAACCGGCAACACTCGAACCCAAGTTCGCTATCGGAAAACGTACGTCCTCGGCAGAGGACATGGACTTAGATCAGTTTGCCCACACTGGAAGAGCCCCAGTTGAAAAGAGGCGCGAAAAAGCATCTGAGAAGAATGCCAGCCCAAGAGAGAAGAAAAGGGCTAAATTAGTTCGACAACCGCCTACTCCAAAGTAATGCAGAGTTACCTTGGATTACCTGTCCCATACAAATATCAATATGGCTATCTTACAATGGAACATACGTGGTATTAGAACTCAACAGCCAGAACTTGAGCTCTTGCTCAAAGAAAACGATGAGCAAGGCAAGAATCAGGTATATAAAGTAGTTTAAACAGTGTTTTTTTTTAATATATATGTAAATTACTGTCCTCCAAAGTAATATGCCATATCGGATGATGAATGAACGAAATGGGTGAAGTGGTGCTCAGATGAGCCCAAGGTCCATAGAGCTCAAAGTTCCCATCGTTTATGGAATTTGCAGGCGTATGATACCACTCATGGATCAACATGAAAAGAACAAAATTAATTGGATTTTTCCGGTGAAAATATTGTAACGTGCTAAAATGAGGAACCATGTGATGTGCTGTTTTGTTATCTGTCCTAACTTTAATGGCTCTAAGTTGAAGCAATTTTTTTTAAATTATGTGTTCTGTATTCTGAATAAGTAAATATAGTGTTATACAGGTATTATATTTTGATTAGTGAACTAAAATAGATACAAACATTTCATAGCGGGTGGCATGATCAGAGGCTTGCCTCCTCTTGAGGCATTGTGAAGTTACACATACTGTGAAGTCATGCTGTAAAGCTGGAGGTATAAATATCATTGGTGCCCATAAAATTGATTTGGGCAACAGGAAAGAGAATAATCTCATCATGAAATGATCAGCTATCAGCCGGCATTAAATTTTGTGGGCTATAGTATTAGATTCCTTTACAAAGTAAAAAAAAAAAAAAAAAAAAAAAAAAAAAAAAAAAAAAAATGCATGAATTGAGATATTTGCAAAACTCAATAGTTCCTTATAGTCAAAGTATCCATGGCATAATTAGCAACAATGCTTCTCAATATTTGTTTTGTATCACTTCTGGTTTGTTTGGCTTAAGGTCAGAGAACACATAGCTTATAAATGCCGTAACTTGCTAATGGTAATGGTATACTAAATTTGCTAAACTTACAGATGAAGATAAAATACTCTTGTAACTTTATTTGTTCTCAATTATTTATTGCAACTTTAGTTTACAACCAATCATGACCTCAGTGCAAATTATCACAAGGTTCACACTAACACTCTTTTTGTACAACTTTCATGAACTAGCCTGCAAAAACTGTCTGTTACTGTCACCATGGCAACGTTCTTGAAAACCAAGGAGTATTAACTTATAAGAAGAAGTCTGAAACCATATCACACTGCTCCGTCCTCAACGCTGGTCGTCCCAACCAGCTCCGTCATAATTAGTCAGACTATCTGAATGTACCACCAGCATCTTTCCTCGGGGCAGCCTCTGAATGTGGTAGACTACGTCATTGATCCTCTTCACTACATGGTACGGTCCTTGCCATGGTTGTTGCAGGTTTGGGCATCGCCCATGCTCCGGGTCGGGCGGTACAGCCGCACCAAATCTCCTTGCTGGAGCCCTAGGCTATTAGCTTGCCGATCGTACCTGGTCTTCATCCGGTCGCTCTCTAGCTGGATGTGCTACTAGGTTCTCCAGTAGATCGACTGCTGACTGTGCGGTTCCGGGGGGACATCAGGTCGTATGGGAGGCGCAATTCTCGCCCAAAAACCTAACTAGCTGGTGTCATCTTGGTGGTGGTGCCATCGGTAGACGAACAATAGACCAGCAAGAAAAGCGGTATCCTGACATCCCAGTCCCTCTGATGGTTGGCCACGACCTTTCTCAGATGTTCTTCGAGGGTTTTTATGTACCTCGACCATGCCGTCCGACTGGGGTTTGGAGAGGCGTCGTAGGCGTCTTGTGCACTCCGAGTCGCTCTAGCATTTCTCTCATCAAGTAGGGCTCGAAGTTTCTGCCCTGATCACTGTGTAATTCCAGCGGCACTCCAAGGCGGCAGAACAGTTCTTCCACAAGACAGTCGGCGATGGTCTTGGCTTCCTGGTTTGGGACGGCGTACACCTCTGACCACTTAGTGAAATTGTCCATGGCCACCTGCAGATATTTGTTGCCCCTATCGGAGATAGGAAATGGTCCAACTAAGTAATAGCGGTGCGCTCGAATGGTGCTCCAACATTATACTGCTGCCTACGACCACCGTTCCTTCTCTGCGGGCCGCGGCTCGCCGCACACACATGACATTGGCGGCAACACCTCTCAGCATCCGCTCGTAACTTCAAACAATGGTACCTCTGTCGCAGCTTGTCGATCGTGCATTTGGGCCCAAGATGCCCTCCGGATGAATCAGAATGTACCTCCTCCAGGTCCTCAATAACGCTATTCCGAGGAAAGTACCAGCTGCTCTCTTTGCGTGTTTCCGTCCGGTGACTCCCAGATCCTGTACAATACACCGTCCTTGATCTTCAGCCAGTACCATTGTGCCCAGTAGGACTTAAATTCGCTACTGTTCTGCCTCCACTTCTCGGAGGAGGGGTCCCAAATGGGTGCCCGCCAGTTGCTCCCTACTCAGGCCTGTACTATCCCATCCGTCCGCAGGTACCGCTGAAATCACGCTAACAGCTGTATCACGCTCTCTCTCTCTCTTCCACCATGTTGCAGTGACCAGTTTCCTCCGGGCAAGGTCTCCTCGACAAAGCATCCACATTGGAATGGCTCCTTCCTTTCCTGTGTTCTGAGGTGAAGTTGTACTGGAGCCTCTGGATCCAACGGGCTATCTGGCCCTCTAGCTTCTTGAAGTCTAGCAGCCAAGTGAGGGCGAAGTGGTCGTGTCCTCAGATGAAATGGCCGGCCGTACAAGTACTTATGGAAATGTTTCAGCGACTCACCACTGCCAGGAACTCACGCCGGGTAACACAGTAGTTCTCAGTCTTAGAGAGTGTTTTGCTTTAGTAGGCTATCACCCTCTCTTGTCTGCTTTGGACCTGGGATATCACGCCTCCAATTGCACTGTCACTAGCACCAGTGTCCACGATGAAATCGCAGTCCGCTTGGAGGAAATCTAGAACAGGAGCACTACACAGAACTGACTTCAGTACCTGGAACGCATCCTCAGCTTCTTCCGTAGCGGCGTCAGGGCGGGTTTTCTCCGGGTGCTCCGGTTTCCCCCGCCATCTCATTCCACCGGTGCTCCATCTTCATTCCATGTATCATCAGTGTCACCGCCTGCGGTGCCGTAATAGTAAAAGCGGGCGTTAAACACAACACACACACACATACACACACACAGCTTCTTCCGTCCACATATAAGGCTGGCGAATCGACGGTAGTAGCTGCAGAGACCCAGAAAACTTCGAAGCTGCCATCTGTCATTCGGACGAGGTCAGTCTTTCACGGCCTGAGTCTTCTCCAGATCCGTGGGACCCCTGTAGTGGACCTTCTTGCTGAACAGCTGGCACTTTTTCTCGTTCAGCTTCAGATTAGCGGCCTGTAACCACCGCAACACCTTGCTCAGGTTTTCCAGATGATCTTCAAAGGTGCTACCAATCACGATGATGTCCAGGTATAGCAGGCAGGCATCGTAAGTCAAGCCCCTCATCACCGACTCCATGAGGCCCTGGAAGGTTGCTGGCGTGTTACAGAGGCCAAAGGACATAACGTTGAAGTGCTATAGCCCTTGACCCGTCGAGAATTCGGTGTTTCCTTTGTCTCTGGGGTCAAGAACTACCTGCTTGTATTCCGATTTTATGTCCAAAGTTGAAAACCACTGGGCACCAGTAAGAGTACCCAGAGTGTCATCAATCCGGGGTAAGGGAAAGCTGTCCTTTAGGGTGACAGCATTCAGCTTCTGATAATCCACACAAAACCGAAGGTTGCCGTTCTTTTTCACCAGGACTACAGGGGAACACCAAGGGCTGTCGGACTCTTCGATGATCCTCCTTGATCTCATCTTCTGCAGCATGTCCCGTACCGCTGCGTGTTTTGCCAGAGGGATACGTCCCGGCGCTTGTCGGATAGGTTTGGCGTCCCCAGTGTTGATGTGATGGAGCACTCGGTTGGTGCGACCGTAATCGCTGTTCCCTTGACTGAAGACTGACTGATAGCGTCCAAGTAGATGTCGAACGTTCTCAAGTAGCTCTCCAGTCAGATGGTCGGCCACCTTCTCCACCAAGTGTCAGCCGAGGGCCCAGGTCCTGCGATGGGTTTGCCTCCACAGGCCCGTCACCCGAGATCACACTCACAGCTGACTCGCACTTCCCCAGTTCCGTCCCAGCCCGTATATCCCGATCGCTGTCCGAAGGATTCAGCAGCCTCACAGGCATTTCCTTCCGGAAAGACAACGCCCTAACAACACATACTCCGAGGGTGTCTTCCGGTCCAGCACCAGATTCCTTGACGGCTTCCCTTGTAGACACGCCTGGACAACCACTTCACTTCTCGCGGGGACTACCACGTCAGGGTCACCTGCACATCCGAAGCGTCACCTCACCTTGGTCGAGTCGCAAGACCCTCTGACCAACGTTGACCGTCGCGTCCTGGCTCCTAAGGGCGTCCAGTCCCAGTATAACTTCCTCGGCCACCCTCGTGACGAACACCCATAGACTCACAATGCTGTGCCCCAAAGTCAGTTCTAGCCAGACCTCCTCCATAGGCAACGTGTCGCCCGCTGCCGTCACTATCTGGTAGGCCCGCTCTGGTTTCCTCGACGGTAACCCCTTCGCCAAATCAGGTCGGATCACGGTCACAGGTGCACCCGTGTCCACCAGTATCTGGTACCGCTTTACCCATATCCATCCATCCGCGATGAGGCTGTCGTCCATCCGCCTGCACAAGGTGTGCAGCGTCACCCTAGGGGTCGGCGATGACGGCCCCGACATGCCCTAGTCACGTCGGTACTCAATCGTTTCCCGCTTGTTCGTCAAGCGGGTGTGGACAGTCCCTCATCAGATGTCCTCGCTGGCCACGCTCCTAGCACACGCCATTGAAAGGTCTGCGTCGTCGTCCTTGGCATCGAATGCTCCTAGTTTTCGATGTTGGGGTGGTTGTTATCTTGGTAGCCTCCATCCTTAGTGCGGCTGTCAGCGCATCGTGAATGGTCTTGTCACTTAACATCAGGCGCTGACGTATCTCGGCGTCACGCACCCCATCGACGAACGAGTAGGCAGCTTCCTCCGACAGGTTTCCGGCCGGGAGGTTCACCAGAGCCGTATTCACCAGTTGTTAAATGGCTAGGGCGAACTCCTGCAGCGTTTCCCCTGGCTGTTGCAGTCTCGACAGCTGGCTGCGATAGGCTGCTGCCAGACGATGTTCCCGAACCGGCTCTCTAAGGCTTCCCAAATGTCTCTGGACGTCGCCGACGTCGGATTCGTGTTCAGCACCTCGGCCGCCCGTCCCTGGAGACTAGCTATCAGTTGAGCGGCTTCTTCTCCTGCTGACCATCTGTTATGGTTGGTAATGGTGGCGAATTGCCGGCGGAAAGCTTCAAAAGTTGTTGTCCCGTTGTACTTAAGATTCTTGACGCGCGCGAAACGACCTCCTGGCGTCTCAAACTTTAGATCCTTAAGCTTTTCGCCAATCATTTGTTCCACCCTGGCATTCAGTTCCTTGGTCCTGCCGTCAACTCTGCCTCCCAGGGCGCTAAGCAGCTTGCCGACATCTTCCAGTGCGCTAATGTATTGGTTAAGGTTTTTCATCTTCCCGCCGAGTTGTTCTACCTCTGTTCTCATCCCAGTCAGTTGCTCTTCAATCTTTGCCAATAGCTCCGTCTTCATCTTCTCCATTCCGGAGTTCATTTGTCTTCACCTCTTCCTTTACACCTTCCATTTTTGCCTCTATCATCTCTATTGCTGAATTCACTGTTACTTTGCTTCCCATTTTGTCCATGCCGTTATTAATTTATGTTTTCATCTCATTCATTTCTGTCTTTATTTCTGCTACATAAGCCAATATTTTTTCTAGTATTGCCTCCATCATGGTTTTTACATTGCACTTCTATTTCTCTTGTGGCTTTCGTCTCACTTTTGACACCAGTGTAACTTTATTTTACAACCAATTGTGACCTCACTTAGTGCAAATTATCACAAGGTTCACACTAACACTCTTTTTGTACAACAACTTTCATGAACTAGCCTGCAAAACCTCTATCTCTGTTACTAACCCCATGGCAAAGTTCTTGAAAACCAAGGAGTATTCATTTATACAGAGAAGTCTGTAGCCATGTCACACTACAGATATTGCTCATGTTGATTGTTGTAGATGGTTTATTCTTTTAGTCACACTGGTGGTTAAATGCTAGCTTAATGGAAGTACAAATGAACTTGAGAACCTAGAGCATTAAAGCAAGGTGAATGTTCCTCATTAGGACTGAGGAATTAAAACCTTAGTAGATAGCCTGAAATGTGAACCTGCAAGCAGGGCATTAAGTGTTTTATTACATATTAACTTTCTATCTTACAGGTGCTGGTGTTTCCTGCTAATCACAGAGTTGTTGAAGGTGCTTAAGTATTCAGATTACATTAATTATATTAATGTGATACAGCATTACATTCATTATGTTATCATTTTTACTCGATTCAAGAAAATAAAATTATATACATAATATATACATATGTGTAAATATAAGTTGAGAAATTTATTTTTTATTTAAACATGTATTTTATATCTACATGATAGGCAATAAATTTAACTTTGTTTAGCTAAAGTCTCTGTTGTGTGTGATTTTAAGCAATTAAAGAACTTCGTGCAGTGGGAGGTCAAGTGCAGCTTTTTCATCATTAGAAATCAATACACATGGCTGGGAAAATGTAAAATTTGTAATAAATGAAAAAGCATAAAACTACGAAGAAACCTTACTCATTCATTTTCAAAACCTAACAGATAACCATATAAGGCAACAAAAAGTATACACATCATTCACACATTTTAATTTGCAATATCATACACTATCCCAGTGTTGTCTATTGGAGATAATGCTGATTATGTGATGCACTACTTTGATTGTTATCTCATTGGCCTGGAGAGAAAAACCTGATACATTCTTTATTGCAAATGTGCAATCTCAATGCAGCAAAAATAGAACATTTCCAAAATATCAGTTACACAGTATTGTTTTTTAAGACATAATACACAGCTTTTCCAGAAAGATTAAAAACACTATATGTACTGAATAACTTGAATAGCTTCTATTTTAGAAAGATGTACCTGTAAAGTGCTATTTGGTTATATTATTATCTGTAATTGTCTTTATATTATTCAGTAAAAGGATAGTTGCAGAAAATATCAAATTTGCATGGAAAATTACATTTTATATGAATTTATTCTTTTTCTATTTGTTCAAGGGGTCTTATTTATCTTTGACTGAGTGTAAGAGTGACTTTAGTTTCTTATTAGACTTGTATCTGATTTTGATGTTATGTTTCAGGAGTATTTTCGCTATTTCGTCAGTCGTTCCTTTTATGTAAGGCAAACATGCTGTGGTCTTGTCCTTGTCTTTTTCTTTTCTTGCACAATTAGATTCTGTGGGCATCTTGTTGCATATGTATAGAGTCATTATTTGCCTTTTTGAATATCCATTTGCTGCTAGAGCATGTTGTATGCAATTTAGTTCATCTTGCAGGTTCTCCAGATCGCAAATGCAGTTGGCTCTGTGTATAGGTGCATTGGCCACTGCTCGTTTGATAGTGGAGGATGGTGGTACAAGGCATCCAAATACCTGTCTGTGTGTATGTGGATTTATGGTATACTGAAAATTTTAGTTTATTTTGTTTCTGTTCTACCAGAAATTCCAGAAACAGCCATTTTCTTCTAGTTCCATTATAAAATTGGATATTTATATGCATACCTTTTAGTGCCTTAGGAAGTACAAGATTGTGCTTTTTCCATGTGTACAGATTACCAACATATCATCCACTTATCTTAGCCATAGGGAGGGTTTCAAGTCCGCTGTATCTATTGCAGTGGTTTCACATACTTCAAGAAAAAGGCCACTACTTTCACTACTGGTGAAAGAGGGGAGTTCATGACAGTGCTTTCTGTTTGCTGTTTGTCTGAAGTTGAAGTAGTTATTTGTGCGGCAGTGTTGTATTAGGTCTGTCCAGTCTTCCGGAAATTGATGGATTTTGATCTTTTCTTGGACAATATCAAGCGCATCTTTGATGGGTTTCTTTGTGAAGAGAGATTGTATATCTAAGCTGACCAGAAGATGATGGGGTTAAATTTAAGTTTCTCAGTATTTCTACTGAGTGGCCTGAGTCACATACAAATGAAGAAGTATGTCCTGTTATCTGTTGTAGGCCTTTCGCTAGGAAGCCTGCTAAAGCTAACTATGGGTCTGAGTGGTAATTCCTTCTTGTGAATTTTTGGCAGCCCATATAGGCCAGTGTGTACGAGTCATATGGAATCAGTTTCTTGTGAAGTTCTTTTGGTATTGAAGGATTCTTAATAAGGGACGTGATGGTTCTCTCCACTTCTGTTGTGGGGTTTTTCTCAGTGTGTTTATAAATGTCAGCTTCTAAGAGCTCGCACATCTTTTCATAGCCTGCTGTGTTCATGGCTATCATTACATTCCCTTTGTCAGCTGGTAGAACTGACTAAAAGACAGCATAAACAGGGATAATGGGAGACATCTCACACTATCTGGCAAATATTAATAAGAATGCGGGGATTGGCACATCATGTGTCCTATAAATGAACCAGTAGCTGCCTAGTCTGCACAGTTCCTGTGGTGCTGTGTAGAAGAGCAGTAGCCCTGAGAAAACCTTACATAGTAGGGCAAAATTTTGGCAAAAGAAGTCACTGCCTTTCCCCAGGAGATTTTGTTTCAGTGGACACCAGCCGCAGAAACCCAAGTAGTGAGTTCTTAACCAAATATCAAACGGCTTCTCTACCTGGAGCTGGAATACTTGGAAATTTCTCCTGAAATTGCCTACCACCCATCTACAACTACATTCTATTTTTATGTACTTATCATACTGTGACACAGCAGTTGTGACTCAAGATTATTGGGTACCCTAGCTCATCATACACAATGGAGGTACTATGGTTGCATAACTAGAAACTTCTGGAAATTTCTCTATCTTGAACATGCTGGAAATCTCCAATGGCTACATAATCCTGCACTTTTGTAAGCTAAGTTAGTGAGTTTGTTCTGATGCGATGGCAAGTGTGGGTCTCCAAGGGATCATTTTGTGTTTTGACTCCCCAAATGAACCTAACGGAAGAAGAGGTTATGTTGTGCTGCATATTTTCAGTTGTGAAGAAGGTGAAGTGACAGTGACATGACAATCGAAACTAGTTCAGATAAGTGTAATGACAGTGCTAGCTAATCAAAGTCTCAAATAAAAGTAGAACTAGGTTAGTGACAGTTAAAAAAGTGGACAAATTCACAGACATAACAATTCTTTGTTCCAGTGTGAATTTGTTGGGAGGTATTTTGGTGGACTAATAAGAATAATATTCACATACAAAACAGATTTTTTAATAAACTTTTGAGACACACAATAAAGAAACCTTAGTCTTTACAGTTCAAACTGAAGGCAGCAAATGACACCATATAACACAGCAATAAACATATCCTTCAGCAAGTCATTCATCGCTAGTGCACTAGCGAAACATACAGAAATCACTGCAGTACAAGCAAGCTGTGCGTATATGTGATCTATGGCCCGTATATATATTAAATGCATGGATAACTTTTTTCCTTCATTCACAGATTACTTCATCCATTTCACAAACAATGGGTACTCTAAGTGCAAGGAAAAGAAAACAGTCTGAAGAAAACAAAATGAGGAGTTTAAACTACTGGAAAGGGGAAGGGGTAAAAAAGATATAGAAGCAATAAGAACAACGCAAGAGGATGATAAAAAATGTTTAGAAGAAAGGGAAGCAGCACATTTCAGAATGCATGCTATGAGACAGGAGAAAAGAGGCAGTGAAAATTCACCATCTATATCTATGTTACCATAAAAGTGCCCAAAACTTTGCAGCAAGCAGTTAAAAGTGTAAAGCAGGCCTTACTGTCAAGCCCTCTAAAGATAGTGAAACCATCATGAATATTAAAAATAGAAGCAGTAATAACAGTGAAGTATTCTTCACATTTGAGGTCATTGTGAGTCACTTTTTGACACTCAGAAGGTGAGTGTCAAAAAGTGAATGAAAATGACAGCATATCATGACAGTGTCCTGGCAGAAAGGATATGAAAACAATCACTGGCCCAGAAACAAAACAAAACAGAAGATTCCAAAGCAGTTCCTATTCATGCCAAAGGAGGCAAGAGAAGTATGGTCCGGACTTGAAAGTAGGATTATCAATGTTCTGCAGTCTGTGTCCAGAAGAAATATCCATGCACTATGGCAAATCAATGGAATGGTGGGAATTTGCAACAGATAAAGTGGAATGTCGTGATTGTATGTAATGAGCAATGATCTCAGCCTAAAGAAAGGAAAATAATAATGAGGGGTGTGCCAAAAGCTACACTATTTTTTTAAAAAACTAACAAAATGTTTAAATACTTTCAAAAGCATATATTTTGAAAGCTACATTCAGTAACTATTTGTCTACATAGTCTCCTTGAATCTCAATACATTTTTGATACTGTGATAATTTTTTAATCCAGTGTCAAACTATCCTCTCAACAAACTGGCTAGCCACTCTTCCACTTCTTGTTTTAACTTGTCACTTATGAAGCAAGCGACTTCCCCCGAGATGTTGATGTTGCTGCAGCTGTGGAAAAATATGGTAATCACCCAGTACCAGATCAGGTGAGTAAGGTGGATGATTGAAAACCTCCCATCGAAACTGCTCAAACAGGACTTGAGTTTCACAAGCACCATTCAGGCGAGCATTATCATGGAACAGGAAAACTGTTTTGCTCAACGTTCCCCTCCTTTTGTTTCGAATCGTCCTTTTGAGTTTTATCTGCACCTCACAATAGAGAGCAGCTATTATCATGGTCCCATGGAGCAGGTAACACTGGTCAACAGGAAAATTGTGATGTAAGTAGTTTATACAATTTTTAATATATGACTTAGTAATGTGGACTTCAAAACCAAAAAGCAAAGGTACAGAACTAGAAAAAACCATGCAACAATCCTTAACCAAATTACAAAGGTGGACCAAAGAAAATTTAATGACTGTTAATACAACAAAATCAAACTACCAAATCTTTTCACTAAGAAAAAAGCCACTAAAAATAAAACTAAATTTTGAGGGTCAACAATTACCAGAAACAAAGGAAGCAAAGTATTTAGGAGTTACATTTGATACCAAACTTACATGGACCAAACAAATAGAAAACGTAATACAAAGAGCAGAGAGGCGCCTTTTACTGTTAAAACGTCTAACAGGAATGAAGTGGGGATGCTCCAGAGCAACTGTTAACACAACATACAATGTATATATAAAACCATTATTTACTTACTGCAGCGAAGTTCTTGTAACAGCAAAACACAAAAAAGATTCAAATCTTTCAAAACCAAAGTCTGAGATTAATTACAGGTGCTATGAAAACCACACCAATAGCAGCTATGGAAATACTAACCAACCAATGCCCCATTGAATATGAAATAGAAAAAGTGGCTCTTATTCAACACGAAAAGTTGATCAGACTCCCATTCAATACATGGCACAAGAGAAATTTTACACATACACTAAAGACTCAGGAGAGCTTTCTTTCCAAAATTCAAGACATCAAGAAGAATGTATACCTTCCTAATTCAAAGGAAAACTTCATATCTAAAGTCAATCCGACACAAACATTAGACATCACATATTATTTACACCTGACAGAAGAAGTTAAGAAAAGTGATACTCCAACTAGTGTTCTAAAATTATTGGCATTAGAGACAATCCATACTAGATTTCCAGAACACGAAGGCTCCATTATTTATACTGATGGATCATTTATATCAAACAAAGATGGAGCAGGTGCTGGAGTCACATGTCACCTCTTTTCCTATTACAAATCTTTAAGTTATGGAACTACAAACTTTGATGGAGAAATTGAAGCAATTCGAATGGCCCTACAAAATCTTTTGTACAGAATTTCACATTTTCAGCAAGCAGTTATTCTCTCAGATTCCAGGGCAGCAATTATAGCAATTACTTCCAAGTTGTCACCAAAAAAACCAAACAATTATAGAATGTTGGAAAATCCTTACCCATCTAACAGCACTTCAAAAACACCTAGTCTTCCAATGGATACCAGCTCACTGTGGACTGAGTGGTAATGAGAAAGCTGATTTTCTTGCAAAAAAGGGTACCGGCAATGTACAGAAATCTATAGTTAATCTACCATTTTATGCAGCTAAAAGATTAGTCAACTCTGAATTCAAAAAAATTATTGCAAAATATTACTATGAAAAATCAAAAAATAGAAGATGGGAACTGCCAAACATTCAAACAGTAATTCCTGAGTATCCTCGAAAAACAGCAGTGGCAACCTTCAGGTTGATTACAGGACATGATTGTCTGGCAAAACATTTAAACAGAATTGGGATATATTCTTCACCACTCTGTCCTCTATGTGATCTGCAAGAGGAAATGGATCGAGACCACCTTCAAATATGCCCGGCCACTTCTAATGCCCCATCCATCAGTGAAAAATATTGGAGAGCAAGAGGATTAATGACTTCATTGTCAGAAATCCAGCATTAGCTAACAACAACAACAACACTTTTTAATAAATTGAGCACCCCTTATGATGAAATTGTTGCTGAAAGTTGCCAGTTGCTTCTTATTTTTATTGTATGGCACATTACCAATGACAGGAAGTTGTAATTAGATAGGAATATAGGAGAATATAAGGGATGAATAAACACACTTAAAAGGATGACCTGGTCTTATCCTAGGTTTTTTATTGTGAGGAAGAAACTAACAGGTATGTCTGTTAATAAATAAGAATTCATTTATAGTCAATCTCTTCAATGCCTCAGAAGTGTTGGAGAGAACATTTGATTTAATAGGTGTATTAAAACTCAAATAAAAACTTCATCTTAAAACGCTACAACAATGTTTGTGATGTACTGTAACTGTAAAATGCATTTAATATTTTACTTAACACCACGTAAGTGCATAAATGCTTCTAACAGTTTCTGTTACATTTGTGGCAAAGTGGTGTTTGCTGTGCAGCGGAGAAATATCATTCCTGTAAAATAAGATTTGTAGCTTTCCTGGCGACGAACATATTCAAGATGCTCTCGGGCTTCAAGCCAGGTGTAGTGATGAAAAGACATCAACCTCCACACTAGACTGGGTGTTTTCTACTCGGTACGTACTGGCTGACAGTACTGGTCCCTTCACTCACGAGAAACACAGAATCTCGATTATGAACGAGACTCAGTGTGGAAAGTAGCTCGCTGCCTAACACGCGATAAAGTGCAAATCCCTCCACTCCATACAAATCAAAACATAGCGACCACCGATAAAGAAAAAGCAAATGCACTCGCGGACGCACTGCAAGAAACATTGACCCCAAACACCACCCCCTCTTGCCCACAATTCACCGCCGAAACCGAAGAAGAAACGCGCGAATATAAAGACCAAATAACCCACAATAAAATAAGAAAAACATGTCCCAGCGAAATCAAATGGCTCATTAAACATTTACCGAAACGAAAGGCCCCTGGGCCAGACAGCATCCCGGCGGTAGCCTTAGCCAACCTACCCGAAGATGCCATCAAACTACTATCCAAAATCTTCAATTATGTGCTAGAGAAAGGGTACTACCCTGACAGATGGAAGTCAGCTATAGTCGTACACTTTCCCAAGAAGGGCAAAGACCTCTCGAACCCACAGAGCTACAGACCAATTAGTCTACTAAGCATACTGGGAAAACTACTCGAAAAAGTAATACTAAAACGCCTAAATGCACAACTAATCAAACAAAACATAACTATAAATGAACAATTCGGATTCCGCGCTCGCCATTCCACAACCCTCCAACTATTGAGAGCCACTGAACACATCACGCATGGGTTCAACTTCCGAAAATCGACAGGCGCACTGCTACTTGATGTAGAACGCGCGTTCGACAGAGTTTGGCACGCGGGCCTGCTCAAGAAGCTCAAAACACTAAATATACACGACTCTCTAATTAAACTAATCGCAAACTATCTACACAATCGGACATTCCAGTCCAGAGTTAACAACCACCTCTCTTCACCCCGCCCTATAAAAGCGGGAGTCCCACAAGGAAGTATATTGGGGCCGATTATCTTTAATATAACAATGAACGATATCCCGAAAACACACAACACGAACTTATTCATCTATGCAGATGACACGGCAATCGTAGCGCAATCGGGGAAAGTCGAGTTCATACACAGGAGGCTACAAAACGCCCTTAACGAGCTACAGGACTGGTTCACCAAATGGAGAATTAAGGTGAATGCCAAGAAAACGCAGGCTATCATATTCACCAAAAGAATCAACCATAGACTAGGAAAACACCAGCTTCCACCACTCACCATATTTGGAGAGAACATTGAGTGGAAAAACACAGTCACCTGGTTAGGGCTTAAAATGGACCAGGGACTCACATGGAAGCAGCATATATTACAAATAAGGGGAAAAGCGAACGCCCAATTAGGCAAACTATATCCCCTTATAAACATGAACTCGCATCTAAAACTCAAAATGGGACTAACATTATATAAGACGCTTATCCGCCCTATACTCACCTACGCTGCTCCGGTTTGGGGATATGCCGCAAAAACACATATTAAGCGCCTACAAAGGCTACAAAATAAAATACTGCGAATGGTAGCGAAAGTGCCCTACACGGCACCAGCGGACTTACTTCACGACGAACTAAAAATGCACACGATAGAGCAATTCATTAAAAAGCTCTCACACGATACGTATAAACACTTGCATAAACATCACAACCCTTTAGTAACGAACCTAGGTAACTATACCATGGAAATTTACAAACACGCTAGACCGCTAGCGCTTTTCGACAGAAATTTAACTTCAAATAACACGGAAGTAGAGGAATTCTTGAACAACCTACTACACGACTAAATGAAACTCTGACAGAGGACTGTTCCCTCTCACCTCACAACTAAACCTTCCTTATTCCCTGTTTCAGACCGCAGCCTGCCACAGAGCCCTACAAGCCCTCGGCAATGCCGAGGCGGATCGGGAGAACTAGGGCCTCCCACCAGTGTCCTACGTGCGCGGTGAAAGCGGGCCACCGTATGATGGAGTAGGACACTCCGACGACACGGCGAGACCAGGATAAACGCTTATACAAGACCTGCCTGCCCAGGGCAGACAAGAAGAAATTTAGCACGATAACATTTATATCAAGCATGCGTAAAAATCACAGACCATTAGCTGATTCTAACGACTTGCAGGTACATACCTGTGCAACACTAGACATAAGCCTAATTATTGCACGAAAATATCTTTTCACTCCAACACTAACATTAGCTCATCTCACAAAGACTTGCAGGTTTTCACCTGTGCATCGCTAGATATAAGCTCAAATATTGCACGATCAACTTCAGTTACACTAACTCTAACATTAGCAAATATTATAACGACTGGCAGGTAAACACCTGTGAATCACTAGATATAAGCTGAAACATTGCACGAATAACCTCAGGTAGGTTAACACTAACATTAGCAGATAGTATAACGACTGGCAGGTAAATACCTGTGCAACCCTAGAATTAAGCACCACACAAATTACATCTTGACTAACAGGCCTATGCCTGTGCAACCTAATCATAAGTAAGCGTCTAAAATCAATACAAATTTAACAATGCATTTATTTCTCTTGGTCATGTCCAGGTTTCATGGGCATTACCAAAAAGCAACAATTGACTCGCTCGCATGAACTCATGCCAGCTTAAAGCTTTCAATTACTAACCGGGGTGCTATGCGGGACCCGACTAACGCACGATGATGCACGAAACCTTAGCATTGTACGAACTAACACGTGGAGGGGTTTTTTAGTGAGTAACCCTCCCCCTTCAGGGCACAGGGACCCTCACACTGTTGGCCTCAGCATGTCGGCCTCCGCCTGTAACGGGTTTTTCCCCTCCACGGTAAAAAAAAAAAAAAAAAAAAAAAAAAAAAAAAAAAAAAAAAACGAGAAACACAACAACCTGCGCCGCTACTACTCAGACAGAAAAATCTCCACCGGCAATAGCAAATCTCGACAACGTGCCTCCTCGACCAACTCAACGACAAACATACCATCACCCGAGGGACTACTACGGACCGAAGACGCGCTACAACCAGCAACTCAACGCAACACAACAAAACTACGCAACGCAGCAACACTACGCAACACAGCAACTAGACTACCAACAAGACACAACTGAAGTACATTGGACCAACTCCTACGACCATGGGACTGCACCATGTAGCCAGCTATGTGAGGTCATGGAATGCGACGCGGTTCTCGCCAGGAAGCGCAACCAACAGCTGTTCAACACCTCTCAACATTGAGAACTTCGCTTCTCGACATCGCCGTCTGAGCTGCCTTTGCCTACGTCAACGCCGCCTCCCCCGTAATAAAATAAATCCTTACTCCTCCATCTATTTCCCACGTCCACTTCCCGTGTGTGACAGTCAGGTCTCGTCATGACTGTCACCCGGTAATCCTTAAGCGATGCCGGTAATTTTACCGGCTGTACCCCAACGTACTGCGAGGGTGCTTCGGCGGTACCTCCCCACCTACGCTACACTTCTCCCTTATCCCCCCCCGAGAAAACTCAATCCCATAACCCTTCTCCCTCCCTGGCGTAATAAGCCAACTCTTTCTCCCGTCCAACTCTCTTTCTGTCTCCCCTTATAAAAAAAAAAAAAAAAAAAAAAAAAAAACATTAATTCCCGATGGTGCTACTCAGACCTCGGTATGAGTATCACCCGGCACAACATTTACACGATGCATGTATTGCATGCTAATACATACGCCACACTGCCGGGGTGCTACGCGGAACCCGACAACATACTCACACTACTCCAGCACCCTGTCCCCCTGCTTGTGCATGCGCATGTGCATGGGGAGGCGATGTAGCTCCTCTGGATGATCGCCACCGAGGACGGCGGGTTGGGGCCATCCTTTAAAAAAAAAAAAAAAAAAAAAAAATGCTAGTCATGGAGCGATTGGACTTGAGCGGTCTTAGGAACTTCGAGAAGCTACAGGAAGAGCCCGCCTAGCTGTTTGGTACAGCGAGAAGAAGGGATCAGAGCCAGCTCTACAAGACCCAACTTCGCCGCGCCGCGAGAGGCTTCACTGGTCTCGGCCAGCACAGCATCGTCTGCCGGCACACGCGCTACGCGTTTGCCGCACCGGTTAGCAACTTAGTTGCTGACTGAAACTACACTTAGTCTTTTTGGACAGGCAGAGCAGCAAGGCCTCAGCCACCATCCATCTGGATTGGTAAAGGCGCACCTAGGTGTCCGGCCCCCTGCTGCTCGCGTCTTTCGGCACCTGCCAGAGACTCTTTCTCTACCGCTATATTCTTCTTTCCTCTTTTCTATTAGGCTAAGTCCCCCCAGCCCCCTTAAAACCTACTCTACTTAAACTTTTCAACACACTACAACTGACTCATCTCTCTGAGATGGGTAAGACTAAGACTAGACGGTCCCCGACTTCCCTACGGACGACGCCACGTAACGTGACGCGTACTAACCTTGACTTTACCGGCTCCCAACCTAGTACTCCCACCCATCCCTCCAACCCTAATCCCACTGCCCCTGTTGCCTCCTCTCCTACTCCCACCGCCGAGCTTCAGAACACTCCTCTGCCGCCATCCCGCTCCTCTTCCAGAGCCTCAACTTCTTCGCGCTGCTCCCTCTCCAACATCCAAAATCCACCAGCAGCCATTTCTCCTCCCAATACCCCTCCTAGGCTTCCTACGCCCAAGTCCCATACCACTGCTAACTCCAAAACCTTCCCTGATCCAAATGCCCCATCCAGCGCTCCGCAGCTCGGCTCCCCACCCCTGCCCGCTCCCCCTCCTACCGCCCCTTCCCATCCCACCACCCCGCCTGCTCCTTCAACCCAGCCCGATCCCCAACCTCTCCTTGATTCCCAGCCCAGTCCTCAACCTGGCCCCTCAACCCGACCCGATCCTCAACCCCTCCCTCCAACCTGCCCCAACACCACACCTAGCGACTCAACCTTACCAAACCCGACCTTCGCTCAAGTTACAAAACACCAGCCCCCCATTTACATTGATCAAAGACACTCGACGGACATAAGTAAACTCCTCACTGACTTCACGAGACGGCCTGGTATAAGAGACTTTGAGGTACGCCGGGCCTCCCTGACTCAAGACTACCAAGTAAGGACCAAAACCCCAGACGATTACCGCCGGCTATGCGATCACCTCAACCAAGCCAACGTCTCATACCACGTTGTGACGCCCAGGCAAACACAAACCTGTAGAGCGGTTATTAAACGCCTCTACATGAATGGCGCAGAGCACGAGATCAAGGAGGAACTGGCGGCCTCCAACATCTCGGTGGTAAAGGTGACGCAGCTGCGCCGCTTCAACAGGGAAAGGACCCCTTTGCCCCACTACCTTGTTGAGCTGACATCCCTGGAAGATCTTTCAAGACTATCCCGAAAGACGTTCATCCTTTACTCTAAGGTGGTGATTGAGGATTACTGTCCTCCTCGCTTCCCCAAGCAGTGCGGCAGGTGCCAGCGATTGGGCCATCTGGCCCCCAATTGCAGGGCCGAAGCAGCCTGCTCGAGGTGTGCGGGGAGGCATGAGTCGCGGTCATGCAACGTCCCTTTAGAGCGGCGCAGGTGTGTACTATGTGGCTCGCAGGGACACGGGGCACGCTTTCGTGGCTGCCTGGTGTATCAGCGACACCTGGCCGCGCTACGGACGTCAAACCAGG